>JAZHFQ010000238.1:3000000-3465369 GCA_038387885.1 Spodoptera picta
TCGGCATCGGCCCCCTTGGGCCCCATCTGTGAAACTAATTATGCTACGAGGCCATTAATATGCACTAATGACTTAAATGGCAAATCGGAAATAGTATACCTATGTATATAGGCAATGACATAAATAAATAACTAGTTACTTTCTTTCTGCATACCAAGGAACAAATCGTTAGGTTATTAACGCCTATATTATATCTATGTATATTTTCCGTCATCACATAATTTTCCTTTCTATATACTTACGTCAATGTAATAAAGTGCATTTTAAGCTTCAAATGTTATACTTAGGTCGAACAAAATCTTCGATCGTCAATCGTTTGAAACACACAAGTCAGGGTAATGACCCCGCGACGATTCCTCAACGTCATTCAATCCGTGTGTCGCATAAAATTGCGCAACAAACTCCAATTTCGTTGTTGTGGCGTAATTCTACACTTATTATATGAAATAACAAAAACTGCATTAACCATAATGGAAATAAAATGATGTGGGCTTGTACTTAATGAATAATTACTATCATTGCAATTATCTATGTGTATTATGTATTATTATAATTCACTGGTTCATTGATTCAGTGGTTGCAATTGCCACAGCCAAGTAAAGGGGTTTGTTGTTTGATATTTATCGTGCGGAAAGTATTATTGACGTTTCAGTAACAGCATAAAGTTTGCCCTAGCACTTATTAAGAAATATCACGGTAATGAACTGGCCAATGCTATCGGGTTGTGATGAATATTTAATATGTGTACCTAACATATTCTTACTAGAAATATCTGAATACAGCTTTCATAGACTTGGAACTAATACACACTTTGCTATTGTAATTACACAGGCCATGCATATGCATGCTAACTGTGCATGTAACCGAAATAATTGCTGGCCCAGTGTGGCTTGCTGCTCGAATACAGACAGGAGTATTATTAAACAAACTGCCAACGAGTAGGCAGTTTCACTCCAGTGCTAGTACTGGAGTAGGTATGATAATTGGAATTTTTAGTAAACTTGACTATAATATTGGTCGCAAGTGTGAAAGATTTGGATATTGATTCGGAAAAAGTTATGTTGTTCTTTCGAAAAATAGACCCACAATAGTGCTGGGTGGCATTATTCATTCGCCTTTACGAAGTAAAGTCATAACATGAACCGTCAAAAGTTACTTTGTATTTGTGTATCCCAAAGCGGATTCAAAAAATAGTTCTGAAACCTTTGTTTATTAATATAATTATGCTATACAAGCGTAACGTATGCTTGTAATGTGTTGTCCTCTGTAATAATTTCTGTATTTTGTTAATGAAATGATAAATAAATATAAAGTTGCTAAAAACACATATTACAATATTGTCATTACGTCCTCATTTTGGGAACGTATATCATCCAATTATTTTTACACCATTCATAGACAAGTCACTGATTCAAATACAAAATAGAAAACAGTAGTCGCCATGAAACCAGACGTTTGAAATATAAAACTCTTCACATTCTCCACAACAAACGAAACACGGTAATTAGTGCTTGTCAAAACTTGACCACCGCTGTGCCGTTTGCAAAAAAACCTGCCAAAAACAGTTCACTATTTCGCAACATGCATCAGAAAATTTGTTGGCGTCCGCCATTCTGAATTTTATATGACATCATTCGCCATTCAAAAAAGCAACCGAAACGTTTTACTTTTTCTGCAGACTTTTTAAAACTGGCATTGTTATTTTGTTTACAAAGTTTAATCACTAAATTTTATTTAGGTTTGTAGATTTACTAACTTTGGCTTCCTACATTCCGTAAAATTGAGTTTAGAAATATTATTAAGCACTTTCAGAATATAATTATAAAATCCTTTCATAACTAAATTGTTTCTATGAAATTGTTTAAGTGCTTTCATTTATTGTTGGGTATTCAATTCATAGTAATGAACTTTGTAATTTATTTCAGATTAATTGCTACAGAAAATAGTGTTAACTGTGTACTCCTGACATTTCAATACCAGTAGTTGTAGGTTATACAGAACAAATTCCTATTCTTAAATGGTTTGAGAAAACCCTTTTGATTTTACTTTGTAAGCAAAATTCTATAGTAGAAATAGTGTTGGTTTAAAACTGGGATAATTCCGTCGGAAAGGTTAATTAAGAAATAAAACATTTCAATAGAGACAGGCAGCAGCACCGAACTGTCTTATGTAAAAGAGGCCCATAGACGAGTAGTAGAATTTCATTGACATCATCAATAGATGATGATGATGGTATTAATACTATGAATATATTGAAATTAAAATAAATTACAAGCCCACCAACAGGGATGATGACAGGCTATGAATATTGAAAATCTAATTAGTCCGCCAGTTAGGTAATGAGAAAAATATTAGACACGTATTTTTTTATTTAGTCGTATGAGAAAACTATACTTAGATAACACTATTTTTTTTTTTTTTTTTTTTTAAGGGGGGAAAATCATCGAATGACTTCTCCCGCCTGGGTGAGGCGGGAGGGAGTGTCAGACTCTTACTGACTAAAAACCACCCCGTTCCTTCTCCTGCACGTCGAGCCGGAGCCCCGGTTACCCGTTAGGTTCTCCGCGACTCCGAATCGGCATCGGCCGTATTGGGCCCCATCTGTGGTGGTCTGATGGCTCTTTGAGGCGCGCGCGGAACGCGACGCGCCGTACGCTCGGGTCTGTTTCTGGTCGGACGGGGAGCCACCCATGCTCACCGTCCGCAGGCCCGCGCTTACGGTGGCCGGAGATCGTCTCGCGATCCCCGACGCCCGGTGTGTCCTTCGCGATGGCTGGGTTGCGAGGAGGCAGCGCTTCGCTGCCTCACGCGTCCCGCCTCCTCCTTAGCTAGCATGACTGCTTCGCAAAAGGAGGAGACGGCATCCCAGTCCCCCTCGCTCCGCATCATGGCCTGCACTAGGCCCGGACGCGAGAGGTCGCCATCGCCGATCACTTCCCTGAGGACACGGCGGTGCTCAGCCCACGAAGGGCATTCTCCCACCGTGTGTTCCACCGTGTCCTCAGGGCGGTCCTCGCAGTGATGACACCCGGGCGTTTCCTCCCGCCCCATCAGACACAGGTACCTCCCGAAACTTCCATGTCCGGTGAGGACCTGCGTCAGGCGGTAGGTGAGGACGCCGTAGCGTCTCTCAAGCCACTCCTCAAAGAGGGGACTTACCGCTGCGATGGCAGCGAGCCCAGCCCTCGGTTGCGACAGTCGTTGCTGCCATTCCGCCATGAGATCGCGCCGGAGCTCATCCCGCCACGCACCTATTTGGCGCGGCAGCGGGGTTTCACCCCGGCGACGTGCCTCCGCGCGCATGCCGTACACGCGCGCGAGCACCTTCGCCTCCAGATCCCACGGCGGTAATCCGGCAAGGAGGTTCGCCGACTCCCCAGAGATCGTGCGGTATCCGCGGATCATTCGGATCGCCATGACCCTCTGTGCCATGAGCAGCGTCCGAGCGGGACGCCGCAACAGGTTTGGCGCCCAAACAGGGGCGCCGTAGAGGGCCATGGACCGCACGACCCCGGCGTATAACCTCCGGCAGGAGGCGTTTGGCCCCCGAGGTTGGGGAGGATGCGTTTAAACGCAGCCCCCGTCCTCTCCAACTTTGGGGCCAAACGTCGGAAGTGTTCTATGAAGTTCCACCGACTGTCGAGGACGAGTCCTAGGTACTTCATCGTCGTCTCGACGTCGATGGTAACTCCTCCCGCCGTTATTTGGGACCCACCCGGAGGTGGCGCGTTCCCGCGGCCATGAAAACACATGGCCTCGGACTTGTGGAGCGCCACCTCGAGTCCCAACTGCCGGATTCTCTCAACGACTGTCGCAACCGCTGTCGCCATTAAGTCGGCCGCCGCCTGGTGTGACCTCCCGTGCGCTAGCACCAGCGTATCGTCGGCGTAGCATATTGTGCTAACGCCGTTCGGGAGGTCGGTGCGCAGCACCCAGTCATAGCCGATGTTCCACAGGAGCGGCCCCAGAACCGAACCCTGTGGAACACCGCGTGCCATCTCTCGCCGGTTCCACTCGCCCCGGTGACCGGGGTAGCTGACGGACCTGTCCGTCAGGTAAGCCTCGATTACACGACGGAGGTAGGTAGGCACCCGATGATATCGGAGTGCCTCCAAGATGCAGCTCCAGGGCAGGGAGTTGAAGGCGTTGGCGATGTCCAGAGACACCGCCACTACGACCTTACCCCTGGACACTGCAGTCCCCGTCGTGAGGTCTCTAACGCGCATGATGGCGTCCACCGTGGAGCGCCCTCTGCGGAAGCCGAACTGGCCGTCCGACAAGTCCGGCCCAATGTCCGTCAGGTGCGCGACGAGGCGGTTCGAAATGATTCTTTCGAAGACTTTCCCCACCTCGTCGAGCAACACTATGGGCCGGTACGCGGACGGAGAGTCCGCAGGGCGCCCCGTCTTCCGCACGAGGACCAGTTTTCCCGCTTTCCAGAGAAGCGGGAACTGGCCTCTCTCCAGACATGCGCTGTAGAGACCAATCAATCGAGGCCCGAGAGCCTCTGAGGTCAGGACCCATGCCTTGCCATGCAGGCCGTCGGGTCCTGGGGCGGTGTTCTTGGCGCCCATCCGGCGCACCGCCGCTCTCAATTCTGCCTCGGTCACCTCTGGGACGATGTCGTCGTCGTCGTCGCTGTAGCCCGCGTCGGGCACCGCAGGGGGCGGAGTCATATACGGAGGGGTGAACCCCCTCCACAGTCGAGGGAACAGGGTGCCAATCACCTCCTCCAAGACTTCTTGCCGGAGACTCTGGGTGAGCGGGGGAGCCCAAGCGCGGAGCTTGTCGCGTACCATCCGGTACGGGCGTCCCCACGGATCTCTGTCCAGAGTCCCCAGCATCTCTCGGCGGGCCTCCTCCTTGGCCCGCAATATTTCCACCTTGAGGAGGGCCTTGGCCGCCCTGTATCCCTCGTACAACTCCGCCTCTCTCGCCTCCGCATTAGGAGGACGGATGCGGCGCCTGCGGTGCCTAGTGTACTGGCGTCGCGCAGCAGTGCACGCCTTGCGTAGAGCTGCTAGCTCTTGCGACCACCAGTACACCTGGCGCTTTTGTTGCCTCGACCGGATCCGGGGCATCGCCACGTCACAGATCCTGGACATGGCGTCCTGGAGCCACTTGGCCTCATCGTCTATGTCGGCAGGCCTGACCGGTGGTATCACCCAGGCCTGCACGATGGCGGCTTCCAGGAGCAGCTCCCGGTCCAGCTGTTTCAGCGCCCAACGCGGGCCACATGGGGCCTGTCTGACCGGCGGGTCTTCGGACTCGGCGGAGACGTCGAACCGGATATACCGGTGGTCGGAGTACGTCTCCACCTCCTCCATGACGCGCCAGTCAACAATACGCGGTGACAGAGCAGGGCTGGCGAACGAGATGTCCACCACCGACTCGCCCTGCATCCGCACGCACGTGGGGACAGAACCCCGGTTCAGGACGACTAGGCCCGTCTCAAGGGCCCAGTCTTCCACCATCCTACCCCGGACGTCGGTGAACCGGGAACCCCAAGCCAAGTTTTTGGCATTGAAGTCCCCGAGGACGAGCACGGGGAGGGAACGGAACCCGACGACGACGGTGACCAACTCCCTCAAGGAGTTGTGGAACTCGGCGAGAGTTCGGTTCGGAGAGAAGTACACGCCCACCACAGCGAGCTCTCCGAACCGTGCTGCGACACAACCCCGGCCTCTTTGAGCAGCCTCAAAAGTCGGGGTACCGGCGGCGGCCGACGAGATGATGGTCACCGAGCCGTCCAGGTCCGCCACCCAGTGATCCCTGGGCGGGACAAAATACGGCTCGGAGACCACGGCGACATTGATCGACCACTGCGCCATGCTCTGGAGCAGGAGATCCTGAGCAGCGGCGCAGTGGTTGATGTTCGCCTGGAGGAGGCGGAATGGAGCCACTATTGACAGTCCATTCCGACCTCCTCAGTGGCGGCAGCGGCGACTGCGGTGGCAGTGGCGGCGGCGGCGGCGGAAACGGCAGGGGCGGCGGAGGGCCTACCTTTGCCCTTTTTAGCAGGAGGGGAGCAGCCCTTGCTCCCGACCCGGTGATTGGCCGGCTTGCCAGCCGCCGCACATGCGTTGCAGTGCAGCGGGGCGTTGCACGAGCCGGCCTTGTGACCGGGCCGACCGCAGCGGAAGCAACAGTCGCTGCGGTCCACCTCCGAGGTGCATTTGACACTCACGTGCTCCCCCACGTGACAGCGGTAGCACCTCAGAGGCCGGGTCTCGAGCAGCTTGACCTGCGCCGAGACCCATCCCACCAAGAGCCTTTTGCCCTCCTTTAATGTTTTGGCCGCTGTGACGGGGCAGCTCACCACCACCACCTAGATAACACTATAGGAGTGGAAGTTGACCATTTTAGAGTATAAAATGTACATAAAAGCGACGTCACACGATATTTCAAATCGATATATTGTCGAAAATATTTGTTCCCGTAAGAAAATAAAAAATACGTGTTTAATGTTTTTAAGTAATCTAACAGATGGATATTAAATAGAAATTAATCATCTACTCTATTCAGGCAGTCCATTTTATACGGCATTGTAATAAAAATACGACTAAGTTATTCACCATTGTGTAGGCAGTTGAGGCAGCTATTACAATAATACCTACTTTAACAAAAGTCTTCGCATATTTTCATGGTGGTCCTCAGTAAATAATACGGTACATTAAATATTAGGGATATATATATCATAATTCGGTTTCCCGGAAAATTTATACGAAGAGTTTCACTCACGCGTAGGATGACGTGTATGGCCGAAAATTATACTACCGTCAACTTGGCCGGTTGGACGTATCTTGTATTACATCAGAGAATTTCTGAACATAGCCTTTGTATATTTTGCCTATATTTAGCGACAGGAAAACGTAGTTCTTTTTATATAGATTTTATACGTTTATACGATAGAGTAATGGCACTAGAGTGATTCGATTTGTACCTACCTAAGTGAAAAGGCGAATCATCTTCTATTCTATTCTATTCTATTTATCGCTTTGAATCTTATTTTTTACGAAATAAAAGTTTTTTTTTATCAAAAAATCATATTACCTAGTAAAACCAAATTATCTTATAGTTAATCATTTTGTAACTAATATTATATATTTTTTTATAAAACCAAGTCTTTATAAACGAAATATTTTTGGCCTACAGATTAATGTAATCTATTTGATCCTTGCTGTATTTATAATTATTTTATCTGGCTTTTGATACGTGAGATGACAATACTATATCATATTTTTAAGCCATCAAAGGACTGCGGAACCCTGTGCATTTGTTCGGCTTCCAGTCTTTCTAATGAGGTCTTTTTGACCTAAGGCACATTTATTGAAAGAAGGGTAACCGAATATATTTTTATGGCATAAGCCGGTAAACGAGCAGACGGATCACCTGGAACACCAGAGGCGTTACAAGTGCGTTACTGGCCTTTTGGGGATTAGGAGTTCGAGGATTGTTGGGTATTCAGGAATTGGGAAGATTGGGGAAGGGAAAGGTTATTGGGCCTCCGGTAACCTCACTCACACGTCGAAACACAACGCAAGCATTGCTGCACGTCGGTTTTCTGTGAGGCCGTGGTCGAGCCGGCGCATTCGTGCCGAAACATGGCTCTCCCACACTTAAAAATTACTAATATTGTAAAGCTTTTAAAATAATGTTATTATATAACAGACTTAAGAGTTTAATAATCACCATTTCTTTATGTATCAGTCCAATAAAACTATGTATTAGGAGATTTATTCAAAATACGACACATATTCTTTATTTAGTAGATATGTGACACACGATGTCTTTACGTCCCTAGGAAGTAAAAATTGTTACCTTTTAGGATGTCTAGAGTCAGAGCCAGTGTAAGCAGCATTCGTACAAAATTATGATAATTGTATCTTTTTTCACAGTACCTGGACAGAAAAGGAATTAGAAGAAGGAGAATGGCGTACACTTGCAGTTCAAAGGATGGCCAAGGTTCTCAGAACTCACGTTATCAAGTTTGATTTCGACGACGGAAAAAGTATTGACAAAGGTCGGCATTATTTATCACTTAATTTTTGTCGCTGAGTTTACTTAGAGATACTTAATTGTAATAGATTGGTTCCATACGATAAATTACATAACATCATAACATCACGCCTTTTATCCCCGAAGGGGTAGGCAGAGGTGCACACAGAAGTAACACCCAGGTCCCATGTAATAGGGGGTGAGCCTATTGCCATATACTGGGCACATTTCCAGACTCCGTGCTACTACTGAGAATTTTTTTAAAACCCAGTAATACTTTGCCCGACCCGGGAATCGAACCCGAGACCCCTTGCCCGGCAGTCGCACTTGCGACCACTCAGCTAACGAGGCAGTCAATAGTCGATAAATTACAATTAATATAATTAAATAATAATTGATTGTGTTGTCCTGATCTCTATGCTAGGTGATATGTTGCTGATTTTTGGAACTATTTAAATACTAGCTGTACATATGATTCCTGTTTTATCTATGGGAGCATTTAATAGGGATAAAAAGTATCCTATCACCGTAGTCAGCCCATACCCTGCCTGTATACCAAATTTCATCTAAATTCGTTTCAGCATGATTGACAGATAAACATCCAAACAAAGAAACTTTCACATTTATAATATTACTAGCTTTTACCCGCGGCTTCGCTCGCGTCACAAAAGGATAAAAAGCCAATGTGACATATACCAATACACACAGCGCCATCTATACCAATACTTTTGTTTTCCCTTGGGAATATCAAATTTTTCCGGGATAAAAAGTACCCTATTATTTAATCCGGACTTCTAACTATACATCTGCAAAAATTCAAAGCAATGGGTTTAGTAGTTATGGTGTGATAGCGGAACAAACAAACAAACTCACTCACTTTCTGATTTATAATATTAGTAAGGATATGGAAGTAAGGATTGAAACATCGAGTAACTTTTGAGGATTTGGGGCACTTTCGTTGTCAGATCACTCCTTAAATGTACTGCAAAATATCTCATTAGCAAAATTTTAAATAAAAATGTATAATTTCTACAATTACTATAGAATCATGACATATGACCAATTTATAACAAATCTTTCACAGTTGAATACCGAGGTCGACGACGTCATCAGATGATGACGATGATGATGTTTGGCATCGTGTCCATCGGCATGGTCCTGGTTCCTATGGGCTTTCAATTCCTCGCAGTCTTGGGAGGAAAAGCGCTCTTACTTGCTAAAATGGCGCTCATTCTTGCTTCAATACAAGGACTTAAGAAGGTAAGCATCAAAATTTTTTATTAATTGAAATAGTTATAAGTGTCCGAATGAGTTTTTAATGTGTAATTAATAAAAAAAAATATATTAACACGTTGAACTGAAAACCTTGATACGGCGTAAATATCATCGATTAGCTACCTAGTTTTATATAAAAAAACCAAGGAGTTTAGTATACAATTTATGAGCTTCATAAAGTAACGTAATACTTTAATAAGGTTCTATTTTTATATCAAGAAGCACATAGATATAACTCTTCATAACATTCTGTTAGGGTATATTTTCTTGTAAGTAAGCTCACATAACTTAATTAACTTCTAACAACATAATGATATCACAAGAATAACAAGGAACCAGCATTAACACAATAATACAATGGGGATGATGACACGGTACGAAAATTAAATATTTATTAGGTGCGTCAGTCCTATAGATGTTGAGAAAATATTCGAAACGTATTTGGTCTTTTCGACATCAGAAAAAAGTCAATACGCTTACATAAAACGAATTAAAGTGCCATCTAACGTGGCAATGCTGCCAGTTATTTGGGAACCTTACCTCATGACAATGATGAGGAGAATATTTTTGATGCCTAAACTTAGTTTTTCTATTTTCCTATCATATTTTTCTATATTTGTTATGTTGATTTTAGTTGTAAATACTTCAGTTTTATTTATCCAAGCTCTAGTTATTTATTATTTAGTATAAATCTATATATAGTTTAGGTTTATTACGATCCAAACGAATTAAAAAAAAATTTTTTGCCGAATGATAAAAATATATACATAAGTATATATACTTTTACATAAGTAAAAGTCAGGTTGAATAATGCAGTCGTAGAAAGTGTATGATTATTTCAAAATACGTGTCCAATATTTTCACTAGTGATCTACCACACACAAAAATATTATATAAACATTTTGAGTCATCATTCCTATCAAAACTAACATGAATACCTATACATAAAAGTATTCTCTTTTAGGTAGACAATAATTATGATGGGTATCATGACCGGGGGAAGGTATGAATTCCAATAATCCAATCTTACTTCTTTCTTAACCTCACAGATATTAACCAAGTAGATAATATTAATAATATTATATGAATTAATAAAAATCACGTTTAGGCTTTAATGCACAATTACTAAAATCACCCGGGGTAACCCGTTAACAGATGTTCTGTTCCAGATCGCTTCAAGTCCGGTGAACTACGGGTTTTATCACTCCTATCCCTACGACTATTACGAGAAGAGGAGTCGAAATGACTGGCCTCCACCTGGAATCATGCCTGGCACACCTCCACCTGCCTTATCAGTACACAACCCTTGGACAGACACAGAAATCATAAAACGTGATAGAATTCATATTGCTACTGATAAAGAACTTAAAACTAAAAGCCCAGAAATAGTGACGTGGAAACCTGAAGCATCAAAATCCATCAAACAAGAAGCAGAACCGAGATTGTATCCGATTTACGCTGGGCCATCAGACGTACCAGGTCCCATTTTCACAGCCATCGATGCACCTACTCCTTTGGCCGATTTGACAACGCAACCAGGAGATGTGCAAGCCGATTACGCAATCGATCTCCCGTTCAATCGATTTCATTTTCAAAGTCCCACTACTGTCGTTTCAGCTTGATGTGTTTGTACAACTGTTTTATGCCTTGTATCACGTTGTTAGAGGAATATTCTCTTATATAGCTCAAGTACTGTATCCCAATAGACATGTATTTTACGCTAATTATTAGAAAAAGAATTGTATGTAGTAGACAATAAAATCGATTAATGTTGGTTGTGGTTTTACTAAGTTATGCTAAGTATTCAATATATTGTGACTTCCAATAATCTATATGCAATCCAATAGATTTCTCAAAACTTATTCAGTAAGGTCACACTTCAGACATTTCAATTTGCAATTTTAATAGATAAAATATATAATTCAATCTGAACGGAATGACACGATATGTGTACAGTCATCTTCAACACTCACGATCTGAGTATACAAACCTAAATAGGTTTCAAGCCCCAAATTAAATTATGTTTGACTATGGTAAAAAGCCAATTGGAAAAGCAAACCATTCCTCTTTCACGACGGCCGCAAACTATCTGAACCTTCATACATATTCATTGAAGTATATGTCAACAGAGAAACGCTAGCTGAGTCACGTAACTGGCAATCAATGTAATCACAAGCTATTTCCTTGTCAAAGGAAGCAACGGCCGCGCCTTGAATACAAGCTGGGCGGAGCTCATCTATAATTGGCAGTCACACTAAGCAAACTGAATATGAACGCATACATCATAAATGTGTGCATAATCACCAGCGCAACTTGAGACCTCACGTTTTTAAAGTAATGGTATTCATATTTTATCTCTTTGATAGTGCAATAAAACTTCAATATTTGTAAAATTACTTCGTCGCACGAATAGAGGTATTTGTATTCCACTGTCAAAGTTATGGCCTCCATACCAATAAGTGGCATCTAAATGTCTATCAACATCGCGTACCGACTAGTTACTGTCAATTTTTTTCATTCAATTTCTTTCAAGTCACATCGTGTAACGTAGCATCGAGTATGTAATAAAACTTTATATTTTAATCGCCTTGTTGGAGGACACAATTCCATGAAATGGGTATAATTTTTTAAACCCTTTGAATTTGAAAAACCTTTTGTCCGATCTAGGATTAAAATCAATGGCGAAATCAATCATAGTCAAATGCATGGTAAAGTAACTAAAAGTCTTATCAAACTTACTTCCTACTGTAGCACTGCTTGCTTGGTACTTATATAATTATTATTATCACTAGCGCGTTATGTCCTTATATAGAATCTAAAATCAATTTGTTTTACCCTAACGCTTTCAATTGTTTGTTGTGAAAGACATCAAGAGCAATTCCAACTTGATCGAGGAATTAAATTAAAACAAAATAGTTGATTTCAATGTGTCGCCAAATTGAGGTTGTATTTGTTAATAGACAAAGGTTTGACTGGTTACTGTATTGTAAGCAGAGTACTTACTTTTTATGTTATAAGGTCGAGCTGTAGTTAATGAGAATGGCAAGTTACTACCCCATAATACTATATATCTAACTATTACCATTTTTTGACCCCAATGTGGGAAATCCTCATGGAGTCCTCTCGCCTGGGGATAATGAAAGGGACTGTCACACTACCTAAGTTAAATTACAAAAATACGGCTTGAAGTGCAGGAATAGGAATGGGGTGGTTTGTAGTCAGTAAGTGTCTGATACTCCCTCCCGCTTCACCTAGGCGAGAGAAGGAATTCGATGATTTTCTCCCCTTAAAAAAAAAGACAACCTAAATTATTTTTTTCGTGAATAGATAGGTAGAACTCCAATCATTCTCAAGGTGTTTGATTCGAAATGTTATATAGTATGTCTTACACTAGTTCTGTTGAGCCGCGTAGAACATAAGGAGTTACCGGGGCTCCGGCTCGAAGTGCAGGAGTAGGAACGGGGTGGTTTTTAGTCAGTAAGAGTCTGACACTCCCTCCCGACTCACCCAGATGGGAGAAGTCATTCGTGGGTTTCCCCCCTTAGAAAAAGATTGATTCTGTTGAACACCGCATTTTATTATTAAAAGATTAACGTTCTCGTCTGATACGCAAAACAATGTTTATTTAGTCTCTACTAAAGTTTACTGACGCTTTCTTGGTTCCGTGGATGTGAAATACAATTTACCCGTTATAATGAAGAAATAGGAAACACTCTAGTATATCTATTTTTAGAACAACAAAATCCAATGCATTTTTTTGTTTTTGTGTTTATACAAAGAACTGTGAATTAAATTATATTCCTTTATAAGTCTAAGGTCTGCGTATATTACTCAATGTTAAATCTTTTTAGAAGTAAACAGAATTTTATAATTATTACTAGCGGTGCCCGCGACCGCCGCAAGAAATACTTTGGATTGGACAGTTCCTCACAGCTCCTACCCCGTGGGTAGGTGATAGCGTGATATTATGTTGACCTATTAGTATTATTGATGCAAAATCTAAAGTAAATCCAACCAGTACTTTTTTTAATTTTAACCCGGACATACATACAGACAAACCGACCAAAATTCTAAAAACTATATTTTTAGCTTTGATATCGACATCAGATCACGCTCCAAGCACTAAAAATATTCAACGTACAGTTTAGATTTTACTACGATTTTGTCATATGTGTATAAAGATTCAACATATTCAAATACGTATTCATAACAACAACTTAAAATGAACAGTTATTAATAAACTAAGAACGCTATTTCAAGAGCTCTATAACTATCGGGAATGATAACCTTCATTAAATTGCGGTCTAAGGGCAAGCTTAAGAAGTATATTCATGGCTCCATAAGACATCTTGCAAGGGTCCTTGCTACCCTCATGAAGCGGTTAACCCGATCATTACAATAACAGTTTGATGTGGTTACCCTTTGCACTGCGACCGAACCGATTGCAAACAAGGTTCACCTCAATTATTGCACTGAAATATGTAACTGTTGGATATACTAAATAAGCATCCTGAAACAGATGGGGAAAAATAATGCTAGAAATACGTCAAAGTTTCTTTATATACCTACGTTGCTACTGATAAAACAAACTTAATAATTATGAGTTTATTTGGCTAGTTCATAATAGAAGATCTTGTGATCAATAGATGAGGTTTAATAGCGGCCTTACCCCTAAACAAATAAATTCATAAATTCCTTTGGATTGTATTTTTTGCGATATCTCGTCGAATAAAAACATATCGCTGAGATTTTACTTCTGCGTATATAAATATTTGAAGGCAGTCTACCATAATATCGGGTACATTTAGAACGTGACAAGGACATAACTTTATCATTTGAAAACCGAAATTGTGAACAAAACAAACGTAAGTCGACAATTACATTGTAAAGTGTAATTGAAGTGTCACAATAAGTTTTAAGGTGTAGCGTCTTGAATTAAAGTGGGTTATAACTGTTAGGGGTACATTCTGTTTGAAATTTGTTCGTATCTTCTTCCACATGTTTTCGACTCAAGTTCTGGAGTCATTTTGCAGACGACTTCAAAATACCTCTTCTGCGTAGGCGTATCACTTAACTTTGAACGCTTACTCAAGTATTAAGTTACTTAAACGTTAAACTGCAAGTTTGCTAGACTTAATATGTAATTGTTTTAATGTTTATGGTTCTTGGGTGCTCGAAATTTTCTGCTAATAATTTGTTCCACTACGAAGCTAACTAGACTAACCTCAAATATTAGTCTTATCTCAGATAACAATAATTACATTTTATAGGATTGTGACTATAATATTCCATGAACATTATAGCCATTACATTACTTGAATAACAATCTAATTTGACATAAAGATGTTCCAAACGAAATATCGTACATACTTAATACATTAAAATATTGCATAATAAATCATGCATAAATCAAATACAAATAATTACTTTGTTAAAACACACTAGAGTTATGTAGGCCAATGCAATGATTACAAACACAGCAATAATATAAGTAATTATACCGATAACTCATGCTATTATTTCGAACTAACTACGTTAACTGTCTGTGCAAAGAGTGTATTGACCTGTTCACTATAGCACCGTTAATCAATTTTGTATTCCGAGCTGCAACTATGCGCTACAGAAACATGTGATGAAATTCCTATATTTATAATATATTTTTTAAGGGGGCAAAATCATCGAATGACTAGGGAGTATCAGACTCTTACTGACTAAAAACCACCCCGTTCCTTCTCCTGCACGTCGAGCCGGAGCCCCGGTAACCCGTTAGGATCTTCGCGACATATTTATAATATTTTGATCCCAATATCTGACCTTGTGGAACACCTATTCTTTGAAGAGATTTGAGAAAAAAAACGAATTACTCCTGTTACTAGGAGTTTTAAAGTTCGATGGTAGAGAAACGACTAGGTACGTGAATAAATAAATGTACTCATAATATTGCACAGATACGTTTGCACTCACCGTGTCCTTGCTCTCATGCATGATTCAATAATGGGACAGTAATTTACTACGATCAGAGTGAATTGAGGCACAGATCATTACACCTCTGGTGATGGCAATTTTATGTAAAAATCTTTCAGTCAGCAGCCTCTAATGAACTTGACAACTTTTACACTGGGAACTCCAACCCAGTGTATCTCTTATAGATAAAGAACCATTTTGCCACGGAAAAAAAACATAACATCACGCCTTTTATCCCCAAAGGGGCAGGCAGAGGTGTACATTACGGTACTTAATGCCACTGTATAATGTAACACCTACTTTTCACTAATTTTGTTATATGTTCCATGTAATGGGGGGTAAGCCTATTGCCATATACATAATTCCAGACTCCATACTACTGTGAATTTTTAAAAACCCAGTATTACTTTGTCCGAGCCGGTGATCGAACCCGAGACTCCATGCCCGGCAGTCGCACTTACGAACACTCGGTCAACGAGGCATAAATCTCTTATCATATCATAAATTATCTGTCATAATTATAAAGATATTATAACGGTATAATTAATTAAGGACGTCGTGGTGGCCCGGAGGTTTGAGACGCCCACTTCTCATGCATGAGGGTGCGGGTTCGAAACCTACCAACGGCAAGTACCAATGTGACTTTTTCCGAGTTATATGTACTTTCTAAGATTATATAGACACCACTGACAAACGGTGAAGGAAAAACATCGTGAGGAAACCTGAACTTATAATTTCTAATTATAAGTTTGAAATCGCCAACCCGCATTGAACAAGCGTGGTGATTAATGCTCTAACCTTCTCCGTGTGAGAAGAGGCTTTGCTCAGCAGTGGGCATTTATAGGCTGTTGATGAACGGTATAATTAAAATGTATAACTTTAAAATGTAAAATAACTGTTCCATAAACACGATAGCATAGTAATAAAATATAAACTTCCCAGGGCATGCAGTTTCAACGAGTTGTGTGAAGAATTATATAGTATTTAACCAGTACTCAAGGGGCACTAATCGATGGAAATACAAGCAACGCGATGCCGATAATAAAAATATGTTTTCTATTGAACTAAAAGTATAGAGGTATTTAGTGCTATTTAATTTATAATTAGTTTAAAAGCCTTCATTTAGGGAAAGTGGGAGCTGTTTTAAAAGGATTCATAAGCTATCACTTAATAATTAAAATGATCAATTATTAACGAGTTAGATTAGCAAATAGTAATAGTCAACAAGATCACAATAATATTATAAATGTATAAGTTTAATTGTTTGGATACGTCCATCGAACAGATTTTGATGATATTTGGTATACAGGCAGGGTATGGGCTGACTTAGGTAGTAGAATAAATATAGATATTTTTATCCCGATTAAATGCTCCCATTGGTACAAATAAACAGCAATTATATTCTACAAGGACAAGGATGAAGTTGCGGGCAACATCTAGTACCTACATAATATTTCCTCGACAAACAGTTACGCGAGTAAGTCGAATAAAATAATAAGGCATATTGTTCTATTATGTAATACATAATGATACTACCTATATACATCTATAGTTGTCATTTTACATTTAAGTATATACTTATTCATTACGTAGTATTGCCATTTTTATCTTTTATGTATTATATGTAGTCTGTAAGTTTCATTGATTGTTTAATTTGTTTTTTATTGTTTTTCTTCTATTTTGGTTTTATTTTATTGTGCATCTACCACCCATTCCCAAATTCTTTTCAAAAATTCCATCCAAAGGTTGTCTGGAAGAAATCGCCGCGTGTGATAAGACCGCCCATTGTACTCAAATTACTATTGCAATGTTTACAATTTTCTTCTGTGTACGCAATAAAGTATAAATAAATAAATAAATAAATGATTGACAAAAGAAAAAATATTATAAAGGTTTCTTCTTTACCATTCTCATTACTCTTCTGAGTTAAAACAAACTAGTTAACCAAAGGAAGTATACAAAGTCCCTACGTGTTTAACACAACTTTATGAATATTATGCAAGCGAAGTCTGCCCCTTTCTATGACACTAAGGTAAGCAAAACAGTGTTCCTATTAAACGGCAGCACACCTTCGTCGACAGAAAATTGCTTGTATGTAGAAAGTGCACTTTGCACAGTGAGAATGATGTGATAGATATATTAACAAGATACTTTTCTTTAGTACCTACTTAGTAAGTATTAGTTGAAAATATGCTCGTAAAATATTATTGCCTTATTTTTATTATAATGCATGATTAGTTAATTTTGTATCGTTCATCACTACACACACAATTGGTCATAAAAATGTACATAATCTGTTGTAATTAAATCTGTACAGAATCAACGTAGTTTTATCCTTGTCTGAGCACTGTGACATGAATGATGAGATTTACTATACGAGCATTTTGCATTTTGAGGTTGTATTATTATTTATTTAGCCAAAGATATCACTTAAAAGTACCGTCAATCGACGCGCATGCATGAAAAGATTTATGGCTGTTGTTTAAGCGAAAGAGATATATGTAGGAATCGTAGCAATGGCGTTTCATAGTCTCTGCCTAACCCATGGGAGACAGGCGGGAAGTTATGTATGTAGGTATGTATGTACATACCACTCAGTATAATGTGATCAAGAAAAGTAATCAGATTATTAACTTTTAAATATTTATGAGAGTATCCTTACGGGTGACTAAATATTCAGGGTGTCCAATGTGCGCTGGCGTGTGTGGAGTGTGGTTAGGCGATATGCACATGGGATTTGGTGTCTGATACAGAGAAGATCTATAGATACAACTTCTTCCTCTTCGAATATGTTTTCTAATTTCTTTTAAATTGTTTTAAATTGAATTACTTTTAAATTGAAAATTACTTTTAAATTGAATCATCATTCACAGCCAGCCAGCCACAAGATGTTCACTAGTAAGCATTCCTACACGTCTCTTGATGACACCCATATTTAATTCAAACATATACTAAAATTAAAATGAGACCTATCAAAAACATTAATTACATTCAAGTATGAGATACTTAGTACTGTAGTATTTTTTTTGCGGGAAGAAAATCATCCACTGGCTCCTTTCGCCCACGTGAGGCGAGAGGGGTGTCAGCCTCTTACTGACTAAAACTACCCCATTCCTATTCCTGCACTTCGAGCCAACGCCCCGGCAACCCATTATGTCTTCCGCGGCTCCGTATAAATAAGAGGATACAGACATTCACGCATTCTACAATAAAATTTCTATCTCTTAATTTACTTCATTCTCACATTATTACTTCTATGCACAAATAGACATAACTACATTCAGTATTTAGCTATTCCCCAACGTCATACCACATTTGCCTAATTTAAATTAATCAAGTCTACTATTAAATTCCAGACATCCAGATTGAAATGATGTGCTTAGAATATTCAAACATCCTAACTATTATTATATTCCTCTCAACTGATGGATCTAAAAATATTCTATTATCAGTCATATTTGTTACCAAGCTAAATCTTAAACGGATTTCAGTTGAATTTGCTCTTAATTGAACCTTTTTAACGAAATTGATTGATTAAAATTTTATTGTCATACGTCGACACAGGCGAAAGTTAGCAATTTCCATCCTATAATTTGGTGTTAGGACAAAATCTAAAATTTGTTCAGACCTATTTTATAAGTCAGCATCTAAGTAATTTCAAATATTGTTTTCGTTCAATTCACTCATTCGATATTTTGTTTAGCTTTCAGCTTTACCCTTCCATTTATTCATTTAAATTCATAACAAGGTTTTCTTTGAAAAAATCTGTTAGCTACCTATTATAATACCTCTATTTATTTGAAACAACTTCTACAAAACAACCCACGCGGAAATATTGAACGAGTGAATAATTTTTCTGTACGTGATTACTGAATAAATTTTATTCGCATTTCATTAAGAAAATACGTTTTTAGAATAAAAAATCAACATTTCCACTACACAAGATATTCTTTTAAATGCTCTTAGCTTGGTTTTCTTGTTTTTATTTGTTGTTCACCCGTGTATTGGTTTTTTTCTATATTTAGACGCAATCCATTACTGGTTTTTGTTCTGTTTTAAATAAAAGGAATTTACTACAAAGGGACAACATATAGAAGTTCAATCGGTGACAATATTTGCAGTTTGTAGAACTATAACACAATAGTGATACAATAAAATAGACTTTCAAAGCATATAAATAAAAATAAAAATTAACCCAGAATCTAAAAAAAACATTAATAACATAAACATAACATAACATCACGCCTTTTTATCCCCGAAGGGGTAGGCAGAGGTGCACATTACGGCACTTAATGCCACTGTACAATGTAACACCCATTTTTCACTATTTATGTTACGAGTCCCATGTAGTAGGGGGTGAGCCTATTGCCATAAACCGGGCACATTTCCAGACTCCGTGCTACTACTGAGACTTTTAAAAACTCAGTAATACTTTGATCATACTACATCAATAATACATTTTTATACACAGTAATATGAAATTACCCACACATTTGCACTTTGTAAATGATAGTAGTGTCGATGTGTAGCGTTGCGAATTAATTAGCGGTGTCGTGTGTTTTGATTTTGTTCAGAGTGCCAACCACGAATAACAATCAAATCCGTAACGTAATAGTATCGAGCGCGTTCAGTGCTCTGATTGGCCGGCACCAGTGAACCAACCAATCAGATCAGTGCTTGACACTCTGGTCTGTTACCCCTATGGTGAGTGGCGATAACAGAAGTCTAAAGAGTCAGTTAGGGACAATACATTTAATTTTGACAGTTAAGACGGCAGCGCTTTCTAGTGGAACAGAACCTTTAAAACTGATACCCAACTGTTGGACATTATGGCAAACCCTCTCATGTAGAAATTGTTAAGTAATGAACTATTAAATGTTGTTTATGATATAACAGACTACTCAATCATATTGCAATGTTGTTTTTGCATTCTAACAATGCAGCATTTGAAAAGATAATAACTTTCTAGTTCTACAATTAGCATACGTTTCAAGTTAGAAGTCTTTCTTTGAAATATTTGCATATTGTATGATAATTAGTTTTGAATGAATATGGAGCATATCTCTTTTTGCATGAAAGCTACATCTACATACAATTGACTAAAAGTGGAAGTACCACATCTTCGGCCTACACTTTCGTGGAACCAAGCGTGATAATGATAATACACTAAAAATATGTTTTAATGATGGAATTTTTTTTTTTTTTTAAAACGTTGCCCCACACTAGGATTTTCTCCTGTGTCGTGGGTGCGTTTACAAACATACAAGTTCACATACACAATGACACCCAGACCCGGAACAACAATTTGTGGATCACACAAAGTGTTGTTCCGTGCGGGAATCGAACCCGCGACACGTTGCACGGCAGCCGGTCGCCCAGCCACCGCACCAACCGTGCAGTCAATTACTTCTGTTCAAGTCACTAAAAGGCGGGCGCTATTAGCACAAATAATATATCCTATATTTTTGTTTATATCAATTTATTATTAAAACATTATTTTTGTTAGACTGCCTCATTGACTGAGTGGTCGCAAGTGCGACTGCCGGGCAAGGGGTCTCGAGTTCGATTCCCGGGTCGGGCAAAGTATTACTGGGTTTGTAAAAATCTCAGTAACTAGTAGCACGGAGTGGAAATGTGTCCGGTATATGGCAATAGGCTCATCCCCTATTACATGGGACTCATAACATGCCTACCCCTTCGGGGATATAAGACATGATGTTATGTTACTTTTGTTTAAGTTATAAGTTTTGCTTAAAACTACTAAATTTTTATATCTGTACTCGTCTGTAGGAAAGGTATTGAATTTTGCCAGTTCTATCCAATTTATTATAGACATACCTAGCAGAATAAAATATATATTGTTTTCTTATGAAAAAAAACGTGATATTTTTGTGAATCTTTGTAAAATGATGTAGCAAATTGCATAACAGTTACGTTTTTAAACATTTTGCTTGCTTGCAGTATGATTTTATTTTTATTAACAATGTAATCAGCCCAAGCCAAACCATGAACATACATTAATTAAGTTCCTGTGCAGGATTTAATTAAAAACTACGTTCTTTTAGTTTATCTTTCTTCGTCCAATACTACCGATACAGGAGTTAGTTCGCGTGAGTTCCAGTTACATTGGTTCCCACAGGAATTCTGCGAAGACTGTCCTATAATTTTTTAATGTACTTTTTCTTAAATAAGGTTTTTCTGTATCTAGGTGTAACAGTTTATTTTCAACGAGGAATAGCGTGTGATATGTATAAGTATCGTTTTGTGAAAAGTAGTGTGCGAAGAAGACACTACAATTTTCGTAAGATTGATGAACTTTTTTATCAAAGTCAATTACCGTTTATTAGGCATAGTCACCAGTCATTTGCATGCTAAATAGAATGTACCTCTAAAGATGTACCTGGAAGTTACGATTAAGAAACCTTATTGGCTCTCACACTCCGATTGGTTTAAATAAGTAAAACATATCACAAGTATGAAGTTTTTCCCAACCAAGTTATGATAACTATTGAAGTAAATTAAATTATATTTCTTTAGATACTAAAAACAAATCAACTCATTCGTCAGAGTTATTGAAATCTCTCAACAAACGTAAATGATAATACTAAGTACATACGTACAGGCGTACACTTCACTCGCTGATTACAATTCAGTGGTTCAGAAGTCCTTTTGATTAATTCAGCATATTATTACAAAGACTATTCGGGACTGACAGTTATCAACAATGAATTGATATATACTGAAATAACAATTTTATCTCGAAAGTTTCAACAGAAACGGCGATGGTTCCGCTAAACTTGGAAGTCGTTTTAAAACGAAACATTGGGATCGAAGAGGATTTATTTATATTTGGAATTCTAGCGCTCTGCTAAAAAAGATTTCTTCCAAATAGGTTTCACTCCAATAATAATATCGGAATACAATGTAGCCTTCTGTACTCTTTAGAAATGAAAATGCCAAATCCTGACCCAGTCATATTATCATTTACAAAAAAAGTAAATTGATGAAAATAATTTTGACGAATAAGGAACCTTTTCATAATAAATCTTTTTATTTTTAAACTTGCGGTTTACAATTTAATAAAAAAAGAAGTTCAATCCCGGAAATACTTTTTTGCAATGCGTCTTCCATATTGTCTAATGACTATTTGCGTTACATCATACGCATCACTTGTACGGAACTATGAAAATAAAAAAGTAAGCCAACTGTGAAAAAGATATCATTATACATAAAATAATATATCAAAAGTATAATTACGTATAACATTTATTTATTTATTAATAATTACAGATGAAATCACGAAAATATGAAAGAAACGATTACTATCATTTGTTATGATTTTTTCGTGTAACGAAACGTTTTGAAGCGCTCGTCAGCTGTCAGCTGTCAGTGTCAATATTATCTTTCATTCGCTCTCTGCGTTTCCATTGTTTTCGCGATAGTTATCATTATTGTTTTGTGTTTTAAACAAAAACCGCAAGTTTTTACAGGTTTCAGGACAAATGTTTAGGTATCGGTAATTAATACACTACACGATGCTGAATACTGCATACTTGTACATGACTTCTAATATAGTGGGTCAAAGATGTACTGAGCATCTGGCATTGTCCTTTAAGTTTTTCATCATTGAAAGAAATCAAATCGGAATGAATTTGGAAATGGGATGGTTATTCGACTTTTAGTTAAACCCAAAGAAACAAATGTCCCACGTCATATATCGGCGACTTGTCAAGCCAACTACGCTTGACGATAATACATTCAAAATGAATGATGAATCTCTTTGAGTTATAATGTATAACGCCTTGGTTTTATGACTGTAATGTTATACTATTTAATTGAAATAAATAAATAAATAACACACTCAAGGAGACCTGTGTCGCGCTATGTTGCCAGACATATCGGGCGAAGTCCAGCAACGTCGTGCTACCTCACCCAAAGTCGCTGGCGCCACGAGTCGTTGAACATTTGTCCCCCTACTGTATAAATTGGCTTTAAGCTGAACTGTAAACGTAGCCAATTATAAGACTCTCTCAAACTCTGATCATCTATTTCTATATACTTAAACTAACGTACCTAATAAAAATAGAAGCGCAACGAAATTTATTTTCATTTTGATGAAATTTTAATGTAATAGGTATACGTCATAAAATTGCAGTAAAATTCCGAAGTCAAATCGAATACTTTGCAAGCTTTTGTATTTTATTAACTGCTCCGCTTTTTGTATTAAGGCCTCCTACGCATTTGAGAGGGACTAAAAATAACGTCGAGTATTGCAGGGTTAAAAACATAAGGAGTGAGTGGGCGAAAAGCCTACATTTGTCACTTCTATTGCATTATTGTGATTTTAACGCAAAATTATGGCGATATACGTGGGCGAAATGAGACCCAGATAGAGCGGTTATTACCGTCTTGTTTGGGTTACCCTTCTCTCATAATAAAGATAAATAATAATTGACTTATCACTGAGGTCAGCAGTTTTATTATTAGCAATATTTGTCTTTTCTTGATTGCATTTTCTTATTATAATATACTGAGTTTGTGGTGGTACTCCTTTTTCGTGGGTGCAAACATACAAGTTTGCATACCTACACAATGCCACCCAGACCCGAAACAACAATTTGTGGATCATACAAAGAGCTGACCCATGCGGGAATCGAACCCGCTACATGTTGAGCGGCAGCCAGTTGAGCCCAGCTGCCGCAAACCGTGGGTAAAAAGTTTCAAGAGTGAAATTTTCTATATTTTGTGCTACAAAAGAGAATAGAAACAAAACAAGGAGATTTATCAAGTGAAATCATTGTGGATAATAAATAAACTGTTCACGAAAGATTTTTTTCTTCATTCAATCATGTTGAGTCCACCAAAGCACGTTTTCTAATATAGAGGTAATTAAGAGTAAAAGAGAAAAGAGTTCAACGACTGAAAAAAAGAAAAACTTTGTACCATTATATTATGGATGGCCAGTAGCAAAATAAAATAGGTTTAATTTTTACCCATACTTTTTAACATTCTACAAATGAGCAATAATTTACTTATTTTTTTGAAAATTCAAATATCGAAGGGTACATAACAGGATTTAGATGTTTACCCGCGGTTAAGTTATAACATTATTATTATCGTTCTAAAGCTCATAATATTTATTTTTCTTTCATCTTGAATTTATCATATTTACCTACTAAAATCTACTAAATAGCTGTTTTCGACCGGATGGCTTCGAAATTGAGGTAAGGACATTTACTTTTTAATTATATTACTAGCCTTTGACAGGTTTTTAATTGAATTTTAACGTAAACCATTTTTTGTTAGTAAATATTTATAGTGGTGCCAAAAATTAAAATAATTTGTGACAGTATTTTAGGCTGCCTCGTTGACTGAGCGGTCGCAAGTACGACTGTCGAGCAAGGGGTCTCGGGTTCGATTCCCAGGTCGGGCAAAGTATTACTGGGTTTTTTAAAATAAAATTCTCAGCTGTAGCACGGAATCTGGAATTGTGCCTTGTATATGGTAATAGGCTCACCCCCTATTAAAGGGGACTCATAATATAAATAGTGAAAAGTGGGTGTTCTACTGTGGCATTTAGTGCCGTAGTGTGCACCTCCGCCTCCCCTTGGGGATAAAAGGTGTGACGTTATATTGTGTTATGTTGTTTTAGCTTTAGCGTTAGTTAGTTTGCGTTTAGTTTTCTCCATTAGTTTTAGTTTATTTTATTTTTATATTTCATGGTTTTATCTATGCAAGTACTAATAACTAAATCAGTTAGAGGGGGCAAGATTATTGACAAAATCCATATCTATTTTTTTAATTAAGTAAATCCAAAATATATTTCTTTTATAGGGCAATTAATTTATATTTAATCGTTGACAACTTTCGTATAATCAGGAGACTATTTTTCAAGTTTCGTAATGTCAGAATCATTCTAGTACCTAATTAATATTTTATCTTATCTCTTAGATACTTTCTCTGCTGATAAAAGTAGCTCAACATAAGATAAATAACAGTATTTAGTTTTAATTACTAAGAAACTACCTTAACGAGCATGAAACAAATTTCTGTAATGAAGTAGTTTATTACTTTTTCAGACGAAAAAATGTATCGGTCTAGCTCAAAGGTACGTATTTTGTTTTGTAGCAATAGTTATCGAATACGTAGGGAATTAAAAGTACTGATAGTAGATTCTACGCCAAATGAAGCGAATTCACTTTTGGTAGGTTGATGTGTCTCCGCGTTGATATGTATATATGTGTTTTTGATGGGATATTAAGACGGTAAACGAGCAGACGGATCACCTGATGGTAAGCAATCGGAGCACTAGAGGCGTTACAAGTTCATTGCTGGCCTTTTGGGATTAGGAATTTGAGGATTGTTATATATATACTAGCGACCCGCCCCAGCTTCGCACGGGTGCAAAATGCATGTATTATAATTATATATATATTCCTTAAAAATCACTCTAATATGTATTTAAAAAAAACACATCAAAATCCGTTGTGTAGTTGTAAAGATTTAAGCATACATAGAGGTAGGGACAGACAGACGGCGGATAGCGACTTTGTTTTATACTGTGTAGTGAATAAGATTATTTCACTGCTCTTAATAAATAAGTATCAAAATGTGAGCCATTACTCATCATTTTGTAACTTATGTATTGAAAGCAAATGCAGCAATGTAGCCATCTTCTGCAGAGTTTCTGTAAGGGTCTTGTAGCTAATTGGCTACAGCCTAGTCGGCACGATGTAAGTGGTTCTTTACGCAACAAGCCCCTTTTTAGGGGTCTGTAACGAAAGGGTGCCAATGGAATCTCTCAATACTTTGATAGACATCATTAATCTGTCTATGAGTAAGTCTAGAACCGCTGCTCTTGAAATAGAGGAATTGTAAGCTGTAAAATTGAAATAGACAAACAAATACCTATCTGTTTTAGGGCCGACTTTTCAACTATGAGTTAATTCATAACTAACTAGGATAAACTAATTAGGATAAACTTTGAATTTTTGACAATTCTTCCATACTAGAAACTGTCATGTGTCAATTTTATTCTACAGTTAAGGACTGATGATTGAAAAATTGGCCCTTGGTTTTTCGTATTTAAGATAGTTTTGTAGTAATCTATCGGCAGTTGTAACAGACTTTTTTAAACAAGTACCTTAGACATCGAAATACAAACAAATTATAATAAACTAGCTGTTGCCCGCGACTTTGTCCGCGTAGATTAATTACTTCTGACAAAATTCATCAGAATCAATTCAGTGCCCAATTAAGATTTACCTATTGTGAAATGATTTATCGTAATTTCAATGAATTAAAAATCCCGCAGGGTTCTTATCAGTCCCGGCCCGATCACGTAAGTTTTGAGTAATAAAAACTTCGACTATTGTTGTACAGAATCTCTATGAAATAAGTTCAGTGGTTAAAAGATCTCTATCTTTTCACTATGCGTAAATGCTCCAGGACTCTCTAGTCCTGGAGCATTGACGGATAGTTCCCGTTCCCGAAGAACTTCTGTGATAAAAACTATCATACGTTACTCAGGTCCCAAATCATCGTTTTACCGAATGTAATTCAAAAAGATTCAATGATTCTAGATTCAATTTTCATTCCCAATTTCACACTAACTATCATTCCCTATTTTATCCCCTTAGGGGTGGAATTTATCAAAATCCTTTCTAAGGAGATACCTGTGTCATAGTAACTTTATGCATGCAAAGTCTCAGCCCGATCGGTTTAAAACTGGCAAAGTATCACACAAACTTTGACCCTCTATATTACCCCCTTGGGGGTGGAAATTATCAAAATCCTTTCACAGCGGATGCTTACGTCATAACATCTATCTGCACGCCAAATTACAACCCGATCAGTTTAAAACTGACAAAGTCTCATACAAACTTTCATCCCCTATTTTACCCCCTTGGGGGCGGAAATTACCAAAATCCTTTCACAGCGGATGCTTACGTTATAACATCTATCTGCATGCCAAATTTCAACCCGATCAGTTAAAAACTGACAAAGTTTCATACAAACTTTCATCCCCTTTTTTACCCCCTTGGGGGTGGAAATTATCAAAATCCTTTCTTAGCGAATGCCTACGTCATAATATCGGCCAAATTTTGGCCCAATCTGTCCAGCAGTTTGAGCTGTGCGTTGATAGATCACTATGTCAGTCAGTCAGTCAGTCAATCACCTTTGAATTATATATATATAGAAGATATCGTGAGACATACTAAATTTATAAAAATAACAGTTTACTTACGAAAATGTTATGAGAAAATCTCTACTAGTTTCAAGTCACAGAGGGACTTTTCTTCATGAGGAGCGTCCGCGTAGGCGGCAACGTAACCGCATTCGCGGGACTACACCGCCATTATTAGTTAATTTACAAACAAAATGTTAGATGTGGTATATATCCATTAGTTCAATAATATTCACTGTAGGTACTATTTTAAGACAAGATTTGCTTAACGAGGTATTAGTTAATACGTAGTTTAATGAACTTACTTGATTAGTACACAAGATTATATTGGAAATTATTGCTCTGATCCTTTAAGTAATAATCATTAGTTCCTTAATCTATTACAGTACAGAACATAACCCACGCAAACTTATGATTTCTTACACATGTTTTTGTATTTTAAATTTATTTCATATTTATTTAGTAGTAATATGTTAATATAAATGTGACTGCCTCGTTGGCCGAGTCGTCGCAAGTGCGAATGCCAGGCAAGGGGTCTCGGTTTCGATTCCCGGGTCGGATAAAGTATTACTGGTTTTTTTTTTGAGTCTCAGTAGTAGCAAGGGATCGTTTACTAAAACTTGCCATTGTATCGTATTATTCTTGCAACGAAACGCTTCCGATATTTTCATGTTCAAAATTCTTTTAAAAAACCTAAATAAAACAACCCGATACACCGACATTGCAACCAAATATTGTTATGGTCCCTTTGCTTTGAAGCTTTTGGAAACTGAAAACCATTTTGGTTGACTTAAAATCCCTTTATATCTGCAGTGAAACCAAATATTGAAGAAAGACATTTTAAAAATCTCTTGCAATTTATTTAATTTGTATTAATTGCCTCAGAGGCTGTTGTGAACAGAAGTCGTCAGCAACACTTAAATAAATAAATAAACTCACATTTATACAAACAACTTTAAACAACTGAAGATTAATAGTAACATGGTCCCGTTCCACTTTCGTTGGTGATTTTACGTTGATGAAGGCAAATTGTAATGTATCAACTCTCACTAGACGAGAGGGTCTGGTAAGGGAATTTGCACTTTACAGGTAATGAATTAGGTAGGTTTTAGTTTAGAAACTTGAATAGGTGACTTACTTATTAATGGTATATAATTATATGATATGTTTAGAGTACCCTTAAAGTTATTAACTCGTCGAGTACCGGTTTTGCAGACACAATTATAGAACAATAGGTTGCGGTCACCGGTGACCGCTTGGTATTTGACAGTTTAATATGGTCATTCATGGTCCTACGTTACAACAACCATGTTGTACGATTAGCATCATTCATAACATAACATCACGCCTTTTATCCCCGAAGGGGTAGGCAGAGGTGCACATTACGGCACTTAATGCCACTGTACAATAAAACACCCACTTTTCACTATTTTTGTTATGAGTTTGTAGTTGTTTGTAGTTTTCAGAAATGTGTATGTTTCACTTACACAGGAGAATGTTTTAGTGTATTAACTCGTCGAGTACTGTCATTATAGACACAATTATAGAACAATAGGTTGCGGTCACCGGTGACCGCTTGGTGTTTGACAGTTTAATTAACCAACTTCAAGAACAGAGGGGGTTGAAGTCAAATATTTGTACACGTAGTAGTAAAGAATTTTGTATATTTCTTTTGTGGTAACTCAAAACAGTCGTCATTACGTTATTGTTTTACGTAAGGTATGTATAAACAAAACCTAGCCTAACCACAAAACTACGTTGCGTAATACTTTTCTAATAGCCGAAATAAAAAATCTACGGAATTCCAAAAAAAATGGATCGACCTAAGTTTCGGACAGAAATACATAGGCACTACTAATGTCAAAAAATCATCTCAAATTCATCTATCAACATAGGCGACGAATTTTTCGAAAGGCTTTAATTCATAATAATAACAATCAATGATTCTAATTCACTTTGATTGATTGTTTACTTTGATTGACTGACAATTTCATAAAATTCCTATTTATCTAATACTAATTTGATTATATATAGTTATTGTAAAATGAGTCATTCGTATTAATGTATTTCATTTAATAATACTTTTGCGGGCTGTTCCACGGCAAAACATGCTGTACACAAACATTTTATTCAATATCTTGTTACCTAGCATGTTTTGTGCAAATAAATGATTTTGATTTGATTTAATCTATTAAAAGTTTTCACCAATTAACAGTAGATAATAGAAAAATGATGAATTCATACTTTTCTTTCAAAAATGGACAAAGCAATGACGTCTTTACTTACTTATTCATTTTTATACTATGACGTATTCGGTTATCGTATGTCGTATCTTTCAAGGAATTTCCAAAATCAATAAATATATTAAGTGTTAGGTAGATCAAAAATTATAGAAAAAATCATGCCGTTGGCGTTCCATAGTCTCTGCCTACTCCATGGAAGACAGACGTGAGGTCAGATGTGTATATTAAATAATACCAATTCAGTTATTTGTTTAACTTCTTAATATGAACAGTCATAGGCGTCATGAATGAATTTAATAAGCAGTGAGATAAGCACATAACAATACCCCACAGGCAGCCCCTATCTAAATACTAAACTCTGCTCACTGTTGCTTAGATACAAGGCAATTTGAAAGATTTGCGCGTGACGTAGATGGCATTTAATTACACCAAGATCCGACCAAAGTCTTACTTTACGATGATAGTAAATGTATGAGCAAATATACATAGAGATAGACCAAGATTATACCCTTATTTAGCTGATTATCACTCAATCGAAACGTGGATCACTGTATGACATTCCACGAAACGCTAAATTTTATTCACAAATATTTCCGGCTCTAATCAATGAAACAAAACTACATTAATCAAATCGGAACATACTGATCTACTCTATTATAATGTCTGTTAAATGGAACGATCAAAATATTTGCCGATGAAAAACAAATAAGAGGCACAGATAAATCCGCTCGTGCTGCAAACAGATAACACATTACGCTTGAATTTGTACTGACAACGTGTTGATTAACCGGCAAAATGTTTAATTTAATTTCGAAAAATATCCTTCTGGATATTATTCGGTCAAAAAATGTTTGCACGAACGATTTCCGTAAATAGACAATTTTAGTAAAATTGCGATATATTGATAGGGTTGTCGAAAGTGAATATAAAAATTATACGGAAGTGGCACGTGTGTGAGAAGTAGAGAGCGCAGTACAGGGTGCGCAGTAACACTGACTAGCCCTATAAAGGGAAGGGAATACGCGTCCCATTCACAAGTAAGCCGACGTCGACGTCACTGCAAAGTTGGGAGTAGCCGGGCACAACTTTCAGTTGCGCTCCCGAATTCTTTTCGTGAAGTGTTTTGTGGTACTTTTACAATGAAAGCTTTCCTCTACATGGTCGCTGTGGTACTAGCGTGCGATGTCGCCAATTCTTTGTTTTTACCGGTAAGTACTTAGCATGTCATTAAAGATACAAAACTTTTATCAAGCGTACAACTTATAACTTAAAATCTACAACTTATCTTCTAACTTTGCTTGATAAGAAAGTAAGAATTTATTTTTACTGACTAATATTATAAAACTAAATTGTATTTAATTAATACGTAACAATTTATTGTCAAAGTATTTCCTACATAACGCGTAGTAATTAAACTATATATTTACTTATTATAATTACAGCTGTTATCAGTTATCTTTAAATATAATACTATATTTGTTTTACTTGTCTGGCTCTACGTCACGTTTGTGTAGTAAAGTTATAGAGTTTGCGACTAAAAAAAATTAGATTCTAGATCTAGATTTACTTCTATACTTTTTACTATGTTTAAAAATAATCCTATGGTTCCAAATATATTCACGTGAGTAACCTGCGATTTTTAGTTAATTTAGTATGTCTCACGATAGTTATTATAAAGACACGGTTTCAACAATATTTATTTAATTAAGTTTTATACAATTGCATAAAGAGGACTTATGCTAACAGCATTCTTTGTCGGTAAATCCCTTAGGTAGTGCTGAAATGTTCGTGGTAGGTGGTAAGATGCAAAAAGGTTATGAGAAAAAATGATTTGCATAATTTAACCTAATCTATTATGGACGGGCAACTTTTAGTTTATATCTTATAATTTGGCAATAAAATTCTTAATTTTATTTTTTGTATAATTATTGTTGTTCAGTCTTAAGCATAAAAAATCTTAACAACCTAACTTGTGACAATACTAACGAAAACTGCGGCTTCAGTATAACTCATGAATGTATAGTAGATTTTCCACTATCTGTCTTATTTCTGCTTGACAGCACTATTTACAAATTATCAATATATAAGCTTCATTCATCCGAAACAGAGCTCATGATAGCCTCTTTGCTCATATTATGAGTAAATATCTAGGAATTATTAGCTACAAGGATTATTAATGGTTAATATCTCGTAGAAGTACGAGTACCTAATAATAGTCTTATAGGAAAATGTATTCCGACTTTTACATAATACATATAATTTTATTATTATTTGTCCATACTTCGCCGAAACATAAGCTATATTTCTTCCTAATGGGATAATAACATTTTCGCTTTCTTATATAGGTTTTCAAAGAATTTATATAATGCGATGTAAATGATGTCATTTGATATTATGAGTGTCAAATTGACGAGTATTCGTATTATATATAAACAAAATTAATTGTTATAATATTAGATATTATATTCATCCGATAAACATTTCACATAGGGCAGAAATCTACACTTAATTACTTCTTTATAGTGGTAAAAACCTTCCATACAATATTCATGAGAAGATTTCTTATATAACACGGAACTAAATAAAACAAATCAAAAGAATTTTGATAGTCCTTCTTGATTTAAAAATGATTGATGTATTACTACGTATTACTTATTAAAAATTCAGATCTCGTCGAATATGATTCCATATTATTAATATGATATTAAAAAAAAGTATTAAAAAAAAGATAAATAATATTATTAAGTATGTCTTTCTTGTTCGTTCTTCTCCATAGTAACCTATTTAAGTCTAATCTGGGAATGAGCAAATTGCTTCACTATTAATTTTTTGTTGACGGTCAAAAGTGTCTTTCTGGTTTTATTGAAATAAATAATTTTGACTTTGATCTATCCGATTTTTTTTGCCGAATCAAACGAGCAGACTAATCACCTGATGGTAAGCAATCAGCGCCGCCCATGGAGTACCGCAACACCAGAATCACAGGTGTGTTGCCGGCCATTTAAAAAGATTTTTTTGATTTGATAATATAAGTAAATCATAATCAATATTTAACAACAGCTAAATAAGTAATATTGCGAAGAAAAGTACGGTTTCCACATTAAATCATCCCATTAAGTTTTCAACACGGACTAGAACTTCAATCGAACGGTCGGGACAACAAATTATCTTATTTTATTCAGGAGCATCAACTGAAATGAATATCTCAAAATAGAATGAAACCTAAGTTAGATCTAGAAATAACTTAAAATAGATCATTTACGCATGTCTGTCGGTTGTGGGTTGAATAGAGAAATGTATTTTCGTTTCCAGTTCGTTACAAAAGTGTTGGTCGCATACCAATAAAATTTAATACGAGTTATGAGAATATTGACTTATCATATCTTGTATTAAATTGAAAGAAAATGTCAATATTAGTGTACCCAAATGAATTGATATCTACAGCCTCGACGGCCATGAGCTGTTACCGTCGTAAACTACCAAGCACGAGTTTTCTTTTTCAAGAGGTTATTTAGTTTTAAAACTTGCTCTTACTGCTCTACTTAAAAAAGTACCTAATACTCAAGTAAAGATTTTGGTCAGAAAGCAACCGTTAAAGACTGTGCTAAGTAACGGTTTGATGACTATAGAATCATTAAATTGTTACCATGCGTAGGTATGAAACCTGAAATTCTGTAAAACTGAAATAAAAGAAATTAACTAGTTAAACATATGTCCCACAATTATTATTTAACCTATATCAAACTACACATCAATATCACATCAACAGCTATAGATGCCCACTGCTGAGCAAAGCCACCCACACAGAGAAGGTTTGAGCATTAATCACCACGCTTACTCAATACGGGTTGCGATTTCAATCAAATAATTAGAAATTATAATCCCAGGTTTCCTCATGATGTTTTCCTTCACCGCTTGTCAGTAGTGTCTAAATAATAATAGAAAATACATTATAACTCGGATAATGTCACATTGGTACTTGCCGTTGGTAGGTTTCGAAGCCGCACCCTCATGCATGAGAAGCGGACGTCTTAACCTTCGAGCCACCACAAACTACACGTCTGGCAAAAATAATAATAACCATCAATAAAAACACAAAACTTCAATACTTTAGATACACGTATTAGATATTAAAAGCTAGTACGTTCTCCAATAAACGATAACAGCACCAGATAAAGCCCCTTTAAACTAGGTTAAAAGTACTTTACTCCTAACAAGAGGTGGTGGGTGACAATGCTCTCAAAATCTTCAGTTACCAACTTTTAAGTGAAAGAATTCGACTTGTGTAAAAATTCCATTAACTTTGTTCCTAAAGTGACGAGATTTCGGAAAACAGTATGGATGAGACAATGGTTCTTTAAAATGGATTGGTTTCTTTGTTTGATGATAATAAATAAGTTAACTTTGAGATGCTTGTCTACTCACTTTTATTCGAGAATTCACTTGGGACCAATATAAAAAAATATATATTACTGCTTCCAACACTCAGACCAGAAAAATATTGCAAATTAAAAATATCATACACTAGCTTTTTTTACCCGCGGCTTTGCGTATTCCTATTTTATCCAATGGGAGCACTTAATCAGGATAAATGTATATATTTTATCACCTAATTCAGTCTGTATATCAAAATTCATCAAAATCCGTTCAGTGGTTTATAATACTGTTGTAATTATTGCATAGGTTTTTACATTTTTGTAAATTGACATATATCATCAAAAGCACACAGTTTTCCATGATATTTATATAGGTAATAACTATTACGATTTTGTAAACAGAGAATAATACTAAATGCGAATATTTTACTAGGAATATACCTCTACATTAGGTAACCAACGATTTTACACTACGGTTATATTTCACTTTTATGTCGTTCTATTGAAGAAAACCTGATAATAATCATAGAGGTAGTCATAAAAATAACAATACGTTGTACTTATCATATTTTTAATGAAAAGTTGTTAAGAGGTTCGTTTGATACTATAATTTTATAGCCCACTTGACGTGGACAATGTGGGCGAATCTAACTTTTTTTTAAGCAAAGAAGGTTAGAACTTTTATGATTCGTTAACTTTCAGAAAGCCTCAACGTCATAGAGATTTTCAATTTCATTTTATCTTTAAGACTAAAGTTTGAGATAGATACATGTCCGTGGACGGCGCTATCATTTATCGTCAGGTAAAACGCCTGCGCGTTTGCCACTTAGATTACTTCATAAAAAAGATACTATATCATACAGACAACTTCTTACATAAGATTACATAACATCACACCGTTTATCCTCGAAGGGGTACACATTATGCCATTGTACAATGTAACACCCACTTTTCACTATTTATGTTACGAGTCCCATGTAATTCTTATTATAATACATGAAACAACTTCTTATCATAATAAAATAACAGCTACTTATGTATTAGGTACCTATCTAGTCCAAGTCAGTTACCTGCAATCTTCTTAGAAGAAAACAGGCTTGATTGAATATTGGATTACAAAACCATATTGAGAGGTCAATTCTACAAAGAAAAATCGTGAGCAGTAAATAAAATAGGACTACGTATAGGCTCTTGAAACGTACGGTCGTTAGCGATCCGGAAAACTCAAGTACCTACCTATGTGGATTGTCAACCAACCGCATTGAGTTCTTGAACAACGCACTGCCCACTCTCTTTATTTTATACCATCAATTGTCGTTGACATTCAACGATTTTATGGCTTCTTTGTATGTACATGAGGACGTAATAAGTACGAATGCCAGGAAAAGGATTTCAGTTGAAATTTCTAGGTATTACCCAATATTTTCCTTACTAGAAACTTCATCACCTTTTTGTGAATTTTATTATTATGAATTATAGAGGTATACTACCTGTAGTTACAAGAAAAATATTCATAAGGGAACCTTCAATTAATTACATAACATACCATAACGCCTTTTATCCCGGGAGGGGTAGGCAGAGGTGTACATTATGCCACTGTACAATGTAACACCTACTTTTCACTATTTATGTTATGAGTCTCATGAAATAGGGGGTGAACCTATTGTCATATACCGGGCACAATTTCAGACTCCGTGGTAATACTGAGAATTTTTTTAAAAACCCAGTATGTCTTTGCCCGACCCGGGAATCGAACCCGAAGCCCCTTGCCCGGCAGTCACACTTGCGACCACTCGGCCAACGAGATAAATTTCAATTAATTATGAACCTTTAATTAATTAAAACACTGCATTGAATATTAGCGTAGAGGGGTTCCTATCAGAAAATAATGTTAAGTTTAATAGAGGTATTATCATATTTTTTGTTTTGATTTAATTATAAGTTACCTATCCTCACTAATATAATAAATGAAAAAGTGTGTTTTTGTTGTCTCAACGGAACGAAGAACATTTTTTTTTTTTTAATTTTCATATCTTTTTTGACCTTTGTCAGGTCATCAATCCCTTTTCTTGTATGTAGACCTACATCTAGGAATTCCCTCCGGTATCACTACGATTTTATTAGTAAACAAAAGAACTTAGGATCGCTATGGGTACTAGGGGACCTCGAGATTCATTCCCAAGTGGGGCAATTGTTGGGTTTTTGAGATATCGGAGTTCATGACATACTTATAGATGTATGAAAAATTTCCTTAGCCATATTTTTAATCTGCTATCCTAGGTCTGCCTCGTTGGCCGAGTGGTCGCAAGTGCGACTGCCGGGCAAGGGGTCTTGGGTTGGATTCCCGGGTCGGGCAAAGTATTACTGGGTTTTTTAAAAAATCCTCAGTAGTAGCACGGAGCCTGGAAATGTGTCCGGTATATGGCAATAGGCTCACCCCCTATTACATGGGACTCATAACATAAATAGTGAAAAGTGGGTGTTACTACTGTGTGCACCTCTGCCTACCGGGGATAAAAGGCGTGATGTTATGTTATGTATGCTATCCTAGGCCCCTCGCCTAGGTTAGCAGATTATAAAAAATATAATCATTACACATCATATTGGAGGAGTCTGTTTCTACACAGTAAGATAATGTTGAGGGGTGGAGCTGTTCTAATTCCATCCCTGGTGTTGAAGCAATAAGCTCCGGAGCAAAGCTATTGTGGATAATGACGCAGCCAAGTCTGTGCGATGTGCCCTCTACAATTGTTCGAGTTGTGAAACCCATAAGCCAGTTTATAGCTATAGGCCAGAGGACAGCAGAGTAAAAAAAATATGATAATCATCACACATCATAATTATTAGTAATGTTATCGTAATTGTGCCACATATATAAATAGCCGGTGAAAAGTAAATGACCACTGCTTATCCCTTCAACAAATACAAGATGTAATAGTTTCATACTTCAAAATATTACACAAAATTAATTACAAAATTACACAAAAAAAAGAAAAGAAAGAAAAAAAGAAAATTTGGTTAAGGATTATCAAAGCAAACATGAAACAAAACAAAGTAAATATGATTTCAGAAATTAGGTAAAACGATTTACATAAATTTGTTTACATTTAACTAATTTAATACCTCTTGAGATAACTGTAAACAAAATAAAATGGCAAACGAAATTCACCTCCGGATTAGTGAATATGATTACGAATCTGAGTTTAATTTTACTTAAAATGTAAAAGAAAATAATTAGCTAATGTTGATTGGGTTTTCGGAATTTGTTTCTAGTGGCAACTGCTTGACGTACAATTTTATTTACGTTTGTTTTTTATTTGTAAAAAATGTATCATTTCATTCATGTGTTTTTTAGAAGGGTTTTTTTGCCAGTCATGGCATGTCAGATGAGATACACTGAGCACACAACTAAGCTAAGTGCTATTACATAAAATTTAGAAAACAAAAACTGAATTATTCTTTGTCCGACTAAAACATTTGAAACATGAAATACCTTGCTTTGAATATCCTATGCTGGGCCATACTACCTATTTAGTGTTACGTAATATCCTACTAGCCCTTACCATAGTCTCCACGCCCGATAGACGAGTTAGAGATTCCAGTGTAAAAGGGTAAAGGTTTATCAAAGTGCTGTAGTTCATATTCTTGTTTTTTAATAGATTGTAACGACTGCCTCGTTGGCCAAGTGGTCGCAAGTGCGACTGCTGGGCAAGAGGTCTCGGGTTCGATTCCCGGGTCGGGCGAAGCTTACTAGGTTTTTAAAAATCTCAGTAGTAGCACGGAGTCTGGAAATATGCCCGGTATATGGCAATAGGCTCACCCCCTATTACATGGGACTCATTATATAAATAGTGAAAAATGGGCGTTACATTGTACAGTGGCATTAAGTGCCGTAATGTGCACCTCTGCCTACCCCTTCGGGGATAAAAGGTGTGACGTTATGTTATTGAAGTCCAAATGAAGAGAATGGTGAACAATGTTCAACTTTACCTTCACCACCAAATTTTTATGCTACTAATACTAGAAATGCGAATGCTTGTATGTTTGTTTGTTTGTTACTCTTTACACAAAAACGGCTAAAGGGATGGCGATAGAACAGGGTCTGGAGTGGCCTTTGTGTAAAAGACTGTTTTTTATCCTGCTGGCAGAAGCTAGGTAGCTAACATAGTTACGATTTTAGCAAGATTCTTGTTTTTTAACGTATATTTTCACCCGTTATTTTGTTTGGTCGCAAGATGATTTAATAACCTCTTGTCCCATATAAAATTGGTAAAAATATAAGGTACTGTATATGTGTACCACTTACGGAGCACTTAAGCTTTTTATGGGCCGATGTCATTCATGTACCAACTGTGACGATCATGGTTATCCATCTTTTGGCCTCGGAAACGAAGTTTTGTGTTTACAATGTTACCTACAGCTTAATGTGTCTAATGTATTAGGTCATTTACTATTCATAATATAGCAATATGATGAGACTACCTCATTGGCAAAAGGGACTCGGATTCGATTCCCGGGTCGGGCAAAGTATTACTGGGTTTTAAAAAAATTCTCCCTAGTAGCATGGAGTCTGGAGTTGTGCCCAATATATGGCAAAGACCTTACCCCTATTACACGGGACTTATAACATAAATAGTGAAAAGTGGGTGTTACATTGTAATTGTGGCATTAAGTGCCATATGCATCTTTGCCTACCTGCCTCTCATCTCTTGGGGATAAAAGACGTGATGTTATGTTATAGTTATAAAACTCTATAACTACCTAAACAGTTGTTCTAATTAAAGTGACTTGATCTAGACTTAGTGTAAGGAACCCTTCTTCTGTATGTTTTGTGATATACACAGACTCTAAGCGACGTCCAGTATCTTATAAAGATAAACATAGTCAAAATTTTTACTTGATTACTGACCATACATATCAGTCACGAAACAGACTGATCTGCCAGTTTGTGAACCTAGCTAGACGCTCGTTCCAAAACGTAGTTTCTTGAAATTTGTGTAAAAAATACAAGACTTGTCTAGGTAGGTACTGAATTCATATTTATGTTCGTTCAATAATGGAAATTTATAGCTTCGTACCCATTTATTTTCCATTTAGCTCTATTTACATCAAAATTCTGTTTTATTCTAATATATATATAGGTAATAAGATTCAAGATATTTTATCATTACATCAAGTTTTCTTGTATTCTACGAGACCTTTTAGGGACGTGATAGTATTCCAAATGATTTATTACTTTCATAAATTCTGTACGTTTGTTCACTTGTCCTCTACCTAATAATTGTTTTTTTTTTTTTTAATCTCATTTATTGTAAGGGATTTTTGTACACATTTTGTGACGATGTCAATCCCATCGTGCTTCTACATAACGAATGTATTTACAACTTAAACAAAATAACTTAGTCTACTTATCTATCTAATATAAAGGAATATATAATTTTCGCAGCTTCAGATGTAGGCTTACCTAAAATACCATTAAACATTCCAACATCCATTGCTGACAGTTTCATGGAGTTGAGAAGTGCATTTCTCTTATTTGTATGTCGGACACATTCCACCAACACATGCTGCACGTCTTCTATTCTGCCACATATCTCACAATTAGGGGAGTCTGATTTTCGCATGAGGTGAGTAAAGTGGTTTAGTGGAATGTGTCCTGACCGTAATCGAAGTGCAGCAACAATTTGTCTTCTATTTAATTTTGACCCGGTAAACCAAGGTATATGAGGAGGCTCACATTGTATACTTTTATACCAAATCCCTTTTGTTTTCGATCTTTCGTTGAAATGTTCCTTCCAAAATGAGTTGTTTAATTTTCTAAATTTGCTTAAAATTTCCGTATAGCCTGGCAATAAATCCCGTATTTGTGTACCGCCCTGAATTGCATTTTTAGCTAGTCTGTCAGCCTCCTCATTACCCAAAAGTCCGACATGAGACGGAACCCACTGGATAACGATATTTCTATCAACCTGGTTAAAGTGCTGAATTTGTTTTAAGATTTAGACCTAATGATTGTTATGGTTATCTTTAACACTTTAGAGTTCTTCTTCCAATACAACTGTAATAATGTTGAGGGATAGAACTGTTCTAATTCCAACCCTGGTGTTGAAGCAATAAGGTCCAGAGCAAAGCTATTGTGGATAATGACGCAGCCAAGTCTGTGCGATGTGCCATCGACAGTTGTTCGAGTTGTGAAACCCATAAGCCAGTTTATAGACATAGGACAGAGGACAGCAGATTAAAAAAATATGATAATCATCACACATCATAATTCCATCACCACTACAGTCTTGTAGGATTGATAACCAAAGGCTCATCAGTTAGTCTATTTAATAAATCTGACACTGTCCATCGTGGACGAAATATAACAAACTCCAACTATGTTATGAAATGGTTATGAAAATGTTTCAAATGTTGACGTGCAATCATTACATAGAAACCAGGTGTCATCTTTATTTTGCAAGATACTCATTCAATAAAATTACCATATTTATTGCATACTTATTCTGCAAATAAAATCCGTGTTATACCTACTGATATTGCACAGCGAGTAATAATGTATGGAGTTCTGAATAAATTATGCTCAGAGTTGCAGAACCTTGCAGTTTCTGAGAACTGGTACATTATAGAAAGGAGTTCTGTACTAACAAACGAAGTTTAATTTTCACTGTGTTCTTTTAGCTCTGCATTGAATAATGAAGCTTTTTAAAAACTTCATTATTTAATGATGAATTTTTTACCTGAGCATATGAACTTCCCTGAGATTTACACATGAGACTTTTACACATTTTAATGAATAATGAAATTTTACAGTATACCTAACAAAGTTACACATTTTTAGACGTCAACTGTAACTCAGCAAATCGAACTTCCCATATGAATGTGAAAACCTCGGAATAAAATAACTTTATGTTCACATTTGCGACTAGTAAATCAAAAGAAATATGTGGTAAAAGAGATTCGTTTTGATGACTTTTCTTTGTCGATCATAACAACGTCTGGAACATTTCTTTTGGTAAACAAGACGAAATGAAAAAGCGTTTATTTTATTATCAGCACACATATCATATTATGTGCTCTATCAGTTTGTTCAAAGGAACGTTAAAAATATTGGGCTCGCACCACTTTGGCTCCAAAATAGGTTGGCGCCAAATATTTGACGAAAGTACATACATATGTTGGTTGTAAGTATTTGTTCAAGACAAACACAAGTTCATGTTTGATCTACTCGATCGGCGCGCCAATTTCTCAACGATTGAGTGTATTTTGAAACCGATTCTTGTAACTTAGTTGGGTAGTAATAATTTGACCTTTACGGTTTATCTAAGTTGAATCCTTAGGAGATGCGGTCTGGGATTTCCTGTAAGATGATATGATTTTAACATCGGCCCTCAGAGTTGGGTATTTAATTAAGATAGTTTGTGTACGTAGTAGATATATAAGACATGTATATTACAGTTTTTATCAACCAATCTATCAGACAGTGTTATAAGCATTATTATATTTCTTTAACCCGTAGTATGACCGGCACGTATGAACATCTACACGAGACACAATGTGTTTTCTATTTTGTCTTAAATACAAAGGAAACAATTCCTTATAAATAAAGGTAAAGCATTGATTCATCCATCCATTGTGATCTTAACATGTATCTCATGTATTTAACATACAAAAACAAAATTGACAACGTAAGATTTATTCAAGAAACTTAGACGTTACCTATGTAAACTTTGCAGAATGTATGTATATCTATGTAATATAAAAGAAAGTCGTGTTAGTTACACAACTTATAACTCAAAAACGCATAAATTAATTTAGATGAAAATTATTGGGTAGGTAGCTTATAGAACTTTTCACGGGATTGCGCGTACCAAGTCGCGGGCAGAAGCTAGTACTATATATATATAGGTGCCTCCCGTCATGAATTACGGAGTCTAAGTAAGACGTTATTGCTCCAAGTTCTCACTTTACATTAGTAGTTTCTTCCATTTTCACGTAACGAGATACGTCTCAGTTACTCAGTATCGAATATGGTTAGAAAATGGAAAATGACAGCAGCAAACTGAATATAGTTAGCCGTTAGAGCAAAAACGACGAATAGAAATATGAATGAAATATTTTGTTACTGAAACTCAGTACGACTGGAGATATGACATAACTTGTTCCAGACTCAATGCAATTTTGTTTCTTAAAATACGTTAAGCCACAAATAATAAAGTAAAAGAGGATAAATTAAAGTTAATATTCGTGAATCCAACTTTTGGAATCTAGAATTTTGTAGTTAGGTTTTTTTTATGGCATAAGCCGGTAAACGAGCAGGCGGATGACCTGATGGTAAGCAATTGGCGTCGCCCATGGACATTTGGAGCACCAAAGGCGTTACAAGTGCGTTACCGTCCTTTTGGGGATTAGGAGTTTGAGGATCGTTGGGGATTCAGGAATTGGGGAGATTGGGGAAGGCGAGGGTAATTGGGCCTTCGGTAACCTCACTCACACGACGAAACACAACGCAAGCGTTGCTTTACGTCTTGGTTTTCTGTGAGGCCGTGGTATCACTCCGGTCGAGCCGGCCAATTCGTGCCGAAGCATGGCTGTCCCACACTTATAGGTATAGCGTTTGTGATAAATACGGTATCTTGAGAGTTTTATAATTTGATCTTTTTATGTATTATGTATTACGTGTGGAAGTAAATATATGATGTTAGATCACCAAACCAATTAAGGCGTATAAATAGGTATAACGAAGGATTGAGTTTCCCAATAGTTATTTGGAATCAACAATTATATTTCTAGATATTTTCCTGGAATAAACAAAATTATTACAAGACTACCTTCTGCTCGCGACTTTGTCTGCATAGAATAGTAATTTCTAGCAAATTTTTGGTTTAACCCACATAGTTCCCAATCTCGTGGGATTTTCAGGAAGTTCTTGCTCAGCTCCGGTGGGATACTCATGAAAAAAACTATCCCATGTCTTTCCTCAAATTTCAAACTATGTTTGTACCAAATTTCATCCAAATCGATTCAGTAGTTTAGGCGGGAAGGAGAGACACACAGACAGACAAACCGACAAAAAATTTAAAATCATTGTTTTTGTTTCTATTGCGTAAGTATATAAAGTTCCCCTAATAAAGATTTTCTTATTTATCTTCCATCTACAGACACCTTCTACAATTTTATTATATATATAGATGTTATTTTTTATTGACATTTTGCAGGACTTACTGAAGACTAGATAAGATTCATCGTCTCGTGAAAATAATAACTGTGAATAAAAAAAAATTGAGGATAAAATTCTTAATAGATGGTAGCTATTTTTCAATACGTAGCTACGTAAATGAACATATTATTATTTAAGTAGGATCACACAAAAGGATAATAATATTAGCAAAAATATTAAATAATGAAATTCCACTTGTTCTTTGGTCAAGGGTTAAGGATAATTATTGTGTAATGGCCATATAAAAAGCCCTTACGCGGTTTTTGGTTTCCTTTTTGAAGTACGAAAATATCGTTTAAATTTTCTATGTTCTCATTTGTTCAGTCCATGATCTCAAAAATTGTAAAAAAGGGATAATATACACCTTTTTAGACTCTAAATCAACACTTTATGTCGATATTACCAACTTCACAGCAAATCCAAACCAATCTGACTTTGCAGAAAGAATAAATTGAATCTCTTTAACTGGATCAAACAGCGTAACATAAATTCTAAAAAACTTCAAAAACGAAACAAGCTTTCATCCTCACTAAACATTTTCATTGAATGGATAGCTACGGGATCGAATCAACAACCTCAATTGACGAGCCATTTTAATCAAGTATCCATTCGAAAAAGAGCTACAAAACTCTTTATACCAACTACAAATGCTTTAAAAAAGAAAGAGTTCTTTAAAGGATTTACTTTCTTTTAGTTAAAGGCTTTTATGGTCGTGTTATGTATTTGAAAAAGAAACATAATGGCAACTCACAAAGGTGTGACGTATCAGAAGAGAGTGCATGCATTTTTCACTTCACCACTTCTATGCATTCGTTTCAGATGAATGTTTTCACGTCGTGCACGATAAAATATTATTTTACGTGAATTTTCTGTTTCTTTTTAAACATAACTGCAGAGAAGTAACATAACTTATTTTATGTTTATATCGATAGACAATTGTATGGAACTGTCTCAAATAGATTACGTTAGATTTGAATATAGTTACAGATTAGGATTAGCGAATTTTATTCTGTTATGTCGATAGGTATTTTTATCGACATTTATTTTTTTGCAGCATTCATTCATTGAACAACAGTTTTTCAATCACACAATAAAATTATTTTCACGAAAAAAAGAGACAGACAGAAGATAAAGCTATAATTTTTTTAAAGCATTTTTAACAACACTGCAAATGATAATGAAACAAGGGGACAAAATGAGTGACGCCATCAATACGATCCGCATGTAGTTTTGTGTCAGAAACACGCGTCCGTTGAATTAACACGCCATTTCACGAACTTACGGTTCATTTATTTCATTACTATTTAATATTGAGGTCGCGTACGTGTGTGTAGTACGATACCAAATTATGAAACCGATGTCCAATTAATGTTTCAATAATGGTATGGCTGCTCTTTTGAGTGGTTAAAGAAGTCTTCTACATAATAATTTAAGTGTGGGAGAGCCATGCGTGCCGAACACAAAAGGGCCGGCTCGACTGGACTGCTACCACTGCCTCACAGAAAACCGACGTGAAACAACGCTTGCGTTGTGTTTCGTCATATGAGTGAGGTTACTGGAGCCCGAATTCCAATCCCCCCTTTCCCCAATCTTCCCAATCCCTGAATTTACAACAATCCTCGAATTCCTAATCTCAAAAAGGCCGGTAATGCACTTGTAACCTTCTGGTATTCCGGGTATCACAAAAAAAAGTTTGCCATATTCTCCACACTCGACAGACGGGTTAGAGATCGCTGTCTAAAGTCTAAAAGGTTAAGGTTTTTCAAAAACTTCTATTATTCAGATTCTAGTTTCTAATCATTTCTTACCATCCCCAAATGATGAAAATGATAAACAAAATTGAACTTTACCTTCACCACGTGGCTTATAAAATCTTTATCCTACTAAAACTAGAAATACGCAAGTTTGTATGTTTGTGTTCTTGTTACTCCTTTACGTCAAAACGGCTGAACAGAAAATACAATTTGGAAAACAGGTAGATTGTGATCTGGAAAAGACACAGGCCGCTTTTTAACCTGCGCGAATTCGGGTGAAGCCGCTGGCAGAAGCCAGTTAAAACTAATCCACAGTTAGGTGTTTGACTTATCCACACACAAAAGGTCACAGTTGATTTTCGAATTAGCATCTTCTAGGCCATTTGTTTCCAACATTATAATCCTGAGGTTGGCTTAGGATTCCTGTCAGTTGAGAAATTTACTGAGAATTTTATGAGGAATAAATCTGACATGACATGGATAAGGGTAAGCTTATTAATTTCTGATTCAGTGAATCTGTTTTTGACTCACAAACGATGATTTCTACTGTTATCGGTTCATTGGAAATGTTAGAAAGAAATGAAGAATTTTATTAATGACAATTTTCGGTGTCCTGTGGTTTTTTTATGAAATAGGAGGCAAACGAGCAGATGGATCAACTGATGGTAAGCGTTCAGCGCCGCCCATAGTGAGGACTATCTTGGGTTTATTTGTTTTCTGCCCCTACTCTTCCTGCAGTTGTCAAAAGAGCCTACAAAGGGACTGCACATTGATTTTAACAGAGACCAAGCTGTGCTCTCTGGAATACCTGAAATTTTAAAACCACAATCTCATCCCACTTAGATATTTTTACAAACCTCTCTTATTTAGAGAAGGCCCAGAGTCCAACAATGAAATGTTAATATTACTTAATACTTACCTATTTTGTTTATAACTTTATAAATATTCTTTCGTAACAATAGGTAGGTACTTAATATTCTGTCTTCTAAATCATTTTTTTTCATGTAAATCGTTTTAATAATTTAGAATTCCCAATTTCTTACGAAACGGAAACTTGAATGAAAAAGTCAGAAGAAAGTAAAAAATCTTCAAAAACATTCGTTCATTAGGTACTCAAAGCATTACGTCAATAGTTAAATAATAAAATATGTAAGTACTAAAGACATTTATTTTTACTTGAGTCGGTAAAAACAAAAACCTATCTGTCTGCCTTTTCTAAGAGCAGTAATACTATGAACTAGTTCAAGATCTATTTTTTAATTGAACGTTAATTGCTTTAAGTAATTTATTTGCGATGTTTACCTTACATTTTTAGAATGAAGATAAAATAAATACCATAATTACCTACTATTTAATTATAAATTAATTAAATTCAGACCTGACTTTTTATTTTTTATTTTTAGCTACAACTGGCAGGAAATTAAAATTGACATTTTTATAATAATTTATATAATATTTTACGTCAATACCAAGTAGGTAAGATTTGTTTTATTTCGTTGTGGGATCCAAAACAGTTATTCATGTCCCTGGGATGCGCCGGACTTCAGTGTTCCGGTGTTTCATGGTTGTATGTACTGTCGATCCTGGCTTACAGGAATTGAGTTTCGAGAGGTTGTGGCGGACTTGTCCCATTAAAAAGGTGATTTGGGTAGATGACTATTTTATTATCTTAATGTCCGTCTGGTAGATTATTAAAAACAATTGACACGTATTTTTTATTTTCTTACGGAAACTATTAGTTTCGAAGATATTTTGATTTGAAATATCGCTTGACATCACTTTTGTGTACGATTTATACTCTAAAATGACGTAGCTACCTCCCACTCCTAAATTTTGATTCGTTTGAGTATTGTTTTCTTACGACAAAATAAAAAAAAAATACATGTCTAATATTTTTTCATCACCTAACTGACGGACTAATTAGATTTTAAGATTTTCATACCCTGTCATCATTCTTATTATAAGAGAAAAATATCTTAATTTCTTTGTTAAGCACCTACAAAAGTCTCAAATAAAAAATAAACTATTATATTTTATAGTTTAGAAGTAAAGGATTGTTCTGTGATAGGTACCTCTAGAAAAAGCTTTAAATCATAATAAGGTGTAGCCCCATTGTTCATAACAAACTTCATACATAAACAACAAGCAGTAGTTTGTAGAAGAAACTCTTACTTACATTATGTTAACGTACCTTGATATAAACTTCGTTATCGATGCTAACCGGAGAGTTTCAATGTTAGAATATTGCATATCTTTTTTTAATTAGATTCTCATTTTAAAATTAAAAGGGATTATTTTTTGTCTCAAATGCCAGATGCTTTAATGTTTTTGAGAAAAAAGTGTGGTTGTAAGTCCATGCGATTTTATTTTAACAAAGGATATTGCATTTTATTGTATATCTATTCAGAGATAAAACTTCAAAAAAGCAATCAAGGAAATACGACTAAATAGATCCCTTGAGTATTTAAAAAAGGCTTCGTATTTGAACACAAGACTCAATTAAATGAACAGGCTTGAAATCGAGCCAACAAATAAACATTTCCTTCAAATAACAAGGGTGACTGTCAGATTGGAATTTGGTCACGTTTACTCGACTGAACACTGTCGTCTTTGCTAAATCACTGCAAACTTGCCTGTCAGTCGGCGACGCGCTCCAAATTTTCTATGTCCGTCATGTCATATCTGACATAACTTTGAATAATCCGTTGATTTAATACGTGGGAGTGTTCAAATACAGACAAAATTGGTTCGTTAGTATTAATAGAATCACGATTTTGGCCTATTACCGCCGACTGAATTATTGTCGCTTGGATAACGGTAATTAAGTAAATGTATCGCGTCGCACCTCTAAGTATTTCGCCCTCGTATTGACAGTTCCTGGAATGACCCGTTTGACATTATTACGATCGAAGTTCGGTTGACAAATAGGGTCTTCACGTAACGTAAGGTCATTTAGGTTTTTTCGAAGGTGCGGGGAAAAGTGTGTCCAATTATTTTCTGTACAATAACAATGATAATAACATTTTGTTACATCGCGTCGCATCACTAGCCTTTGGACAGGTTTGCCGAAGAATTTGAAATTGTTTCTCTCAACCCTAGATTCATGTGCTGAGTAGCAGTAATTTAAAAAAAAATGTGAAATGTTTACACTTAATAACAATGTGATTAAAAAAATTATCACTAAACATTACCTAATCATGCATAGGTAACAAGCTACATTTTAAAATAACATTTATTGATTTATTATTTAAAAAAATATTTATTGTGATAACCTACATCTTATAATAACATCTATGGATTTATTACTTCCAGAGAAACCATGGAGTGAGGACATGGTAACATTTGACGTCTCGAAGTTTCAATGTAACTTATTCATCTTAGAAAAAAAAATGTCTTGTCCAAGCCCCAGGCAAAAATAATTAGGTACTGAAAACTTATGCAATAAAAACATTAACAAGATATGTAGATAATAGAGGTATATCACGAATAATCTCAAATCAAGCTTTTAGAAATAATATCTCGTCAGGTATTTTTTGTTCATCAAAACGTAAGCATAATATAACATTTATTGACAATATGCTAGTAACAAACAATAACTGAATTTGAATTCGAATAATGTTATCCTACGTAAATGTAGGTACCTACTCAGCATTTTACAAGCGTCTGCTAACAACTAGAACTAATATTTTCTGTTACTACAAACCTATACGAAATACTACACAAAATATAAAGCACAGCATAATCACGAATTACATTGGATTTGCAACTCAAATGTGCGATTCGGTACATGAACCGCACAAAGCCTGCGTAAATATTCATCGTAATGTGGAACATTTCCAGCCCAACCTAATACACTGACCATAATTATAATGGACGTGTTAATACTTTATTGGCCACCACTAGTTGCCCATTTCAACTGTGACACGATCTGATTTTATTTGTTCGAACTTTTCCTATTATTTGCCATTCGATAAGGTTAATTGATTCTGTTGGCGATTTTAGTTGGCTGTTGTACTTAGTTTTGTGTGGTTTTGTGATATTAAATTTTACCTACGCGATTACCTAATCGATTTTAATATACTGCACTAAGTTTGATAAAATCTTGAGATTTTTCATTAAATTTCTTTTACTCTTTATCTTCAAGATAACATTTTGTATCGATACTAATTTAAGTATACAATGATCACATTTTTTTGATGCGTTAAGTTATGTAGTTTTTCTTGCTTTTTTTCTATCCTATTTTTCTACATTTCTTCATAAAGTTTTATTTATTATAATAATATGGTTTGCTTGTCAATTTATTTACAAAAAGATTGAGTAAAATGTCTTACAAAAATCAGAGCCACCAACAACGATATACCTACAATATAGAGGCCGAAAGTAGGTATAAACGTGGGATGACAATAAATTGTTTATTAAATAAACATAAATCATATCTAACCCTTGTACTCTAATTCTTACAGATTTAAATATGTATACGTGTAGATATATTAGGTGCCTATTCTATTAAATACCTACTCATGTAATTTTGTCTTAGACCTTAGTTCCCGTATATCGGCAAGCGGTCACCGGTGACCGCTCGCCACTAACTAAATTATAGACTTTATTTCCAATGTTTAGAGACTAGTTTTGTATGATCAAATTTAGGGGATGGATTTCAACGGGTTAAAATAAAATAGTAAATAATAGATTCGAATTGTCGAGTCTTTAAACCATTAATCTTAGAAGGTAGCTTAGGTAAGAAATTAAACACTTTTATCCTCTAAATTATTAATATTCATACGTTATTTGACTGCCTCGTTGGCCGAGTGGTCGCAATTGCGACTGCCGGGCAAGGGGTCTCGGGTTCGATTCCCGGGTCGGGCAAAGTATTACTGGGCTTTTTCAAAAAAATCCCAGTAGTAGCACGGAGTCTGGAATTGTGCCCGGTATATGGCAATAGGCTCACCCCCTATTACATGGGACCCATAACATAAATAGTGAAAAGTGGCATTAAGTGCCGTAATGTACACCTCTGCCTACCTCTTCAGAGATAAAAGGCGTGATGTTCTGTTATTCATACATATTATGTGCATGTCTTGTGTTACATTAAGACTACATGCGTTAAGCAAATACCCAGACACGTGTTCAAATGTTCTACTTTCATTTCACTCAATCTGGAAATACCTCTAGTATCCAGACATCGTTACCATTACAAACCGAAACAGAAAAAGTCGACTCGTGTAACAATCAAATATTTATAAAGTTACTAAAAGCCTAATATAAAACAACGGCCATTGAATGTACCTACCTGTAGAAATTGACCTTCAGCTTTTGAGGTTCTAGTACATTATTCAAAAACAAACTGTGAACGAGTTCCGAATATAGAAGCTGAAATACGCAAACATCTAGGTTTACTGTGTTAAAAAATTATATAAGAGTTTATTGAAGCTTATTTAACGTAGGTAATATGTGAATAAAACTACATCAGAAAAATATTAATATTCAGTATATCCATGAAATATAAAGTTCTAACAGGAACGCAAGCGGAAATGAATTTAACAGCTTTACAGAACAAATTAAAATATAAACGAACAAATAATTTGTTAAAATGGTAACATACCATGCTACTTTAGGCAAAGCTAAAAATTTGCATTCAATTCTAGCCTTTCATCAGTAGTATGAATACTAAAATGATGTTTCTACCAGATTTACTGACTTTTAAAAGTTAAATTGCGCTAGTGAATAAATTGGGAAGGCTCACGGCTTGATTTCCAAAACAGGCTATATGGAAGTCTAAGCGAGGTATCACACACTGTCAAACAAAGCCATTGTTTCTCTTAATTACTTTTGAATTTCCAATTTTGCTCCAATTCTTCGTTCACCGAAGCTGAATAATAATAGTGAGGCGCAAACTAGAAAACCCACTTCTAGTCGTATGAACTTCAAAATATCTAAGCGCTTATTCCCAGAATGTGGACCACGCAATCTTTTTAGTCCATCTCATAGCATTGTATGCATTGTCGACATGAAAAGAATTTCTGCTCAGGACCGTTTGTGTGAGATTCACGTAGCCAACACATAAGGGCGGTAACATTACATTTAAAATCACTCAGATATGAACATTTATCATGACTTATGAGTGGCGGTTATGACCCACAGATTCTCAAAAATAGTACTCTGTTTTTGGGTTGTAGGTGTGTGAGCTACATTATTTCATCGTTGATGGCAGATCTTACACCTAATGTTTGTTTATTTCAACTATATTTTTCTACGTTTAGGTAATATTAAATCCGTTCATTCGGATGTTTAGAACAAAATGGTTGATTGCCACATCCGTGTCATACTTCCAATCCTTGGATTCCGCATTCATTTTACGTATGTATGTATTAGTAAAATTAAAAAAAAATGTCAGTAGTAGCACGGAGTCTGGAATTGTGCACAGTATATGGCAATAGGCTCACCCCCTATTACATGGGACTCATAAAATAAATAGTGAAGGTGGGTGTTACATGGTACAGTGGCACAATGTGCACCTCTGTCTACCCCTTGGGGGATAATCGGCGTGATGTTATGTAATGTGTATAAGTAACTTAATTTAATTTACTATTTGTTTTGTCTTTTTATCAACTATTTGTAAAACTTCAATTAACTTCTCTTTGCAATTAGTGTAAATGTTTTATAGAGTCATGACTGTCTCTGAGGGAGACTACCAAATGATCTAATCACTTTGGACATGCAAATATTAATTAGGGCAAGAAGGTTTATACACAGGGTGTACCGTACTTTTTTTAATGTATTGATTCAGAGCTACATATACTGCTAGCTAGCTATATATAGTTCGTATTTGACAATATTACATGTATAAAAAGTTCAAAATTTGACATTTTGCTTTTGTCCCCAGAGCAAAGATTACGGGCAAAGAAGTTCTGCATCAGCATTATCTCGTTTCTCCAGAATACGACGACTGTCCAGACCAGCACATCGGATTATAAATCCTGATGAAGGTACGTAAAGATCACAAATGTCATCTAAAGTACAATCTATATAAATATAAAAATTAAACCCGTTTCCCGTTGTCACGCCATAACTTGAGAATGGCTGGACCGATTTGGCTGATTTTTTTTTGTTGTGTTTGTTATTGTCAGGAAAAAAATCCTGAAAATCTTACGGGAACGGGAGAAAACGGGATTGCGCGTACAAAGTCGCGGGCAGAAGCTACTTATATATATATATAGTAATAATAAAAAACATTTTGAAAGCTGGTAGCATTGCTCTATTGCATGGTCACCGTTTATTTGGTTTAGGGACATTTTTAAAATATTCGATTAAGCTGCCATTAAGTTTTATATGTTAAATTTATTTATTTATGAATAATAAATTCAGATTTAATAGATTAAATTAGTCAGACATACCTATTTTCTTTTTAACAAATGCCCCACACTATGATTTTCTCCTGTTTAGTGGGCGTATTTAATTTCACTCTTTATCAATCTCCTTAGTACTGAGTTTCAATGTGCGTATCATCTGTACGCTGATGACTTGCAATTGTACTGTCAAGCCAGCAAGGAAAATTTAGCAGATGCAATTGATAGGCTTAATGTGGATCTTGAGGCCATCAAAAATTGGTCAGATAGGTTTGGGATAGCCGTTAATCCAAACAAATGCCAGGCGATAGTCATCGGCGGCTCACGGATGCTGTCCAAAATCAATAAACGTATCCTTCCCCCTGTACTGTTTGACGATGCTGTCATTCCTTACAGCGACGATGTGAAAGATCTCGGTCTGCACATCGATAGCACCCTCAGTTGGCGGGCGCAGGTCACTAACGTATGCAAAAAAGTCACGGGGTCGTTACGGTCTCTGTATCGCCTCAAAAATTTTCTCCCGTCCTACGTGAAGGCGATGCTTGTGCAATCATTGATATTCCCCATTATTGACTATGGTGATGTTTGTTACTACGACCTGAATGCAGATCTACTCAATAAGCTTGACCGACTTTTAAATAACTGCATTCGATTCGTTTTCAACCTACGTAAATATGATCATGTTTCTGCACATCAGCTGCAATTAAAGTGTTGCCCATACGCCAACGCAGGGAGCAAAGGGCTTTAACACGTTAAACGCCATGGCAGTCACCGGTGACCGACATTAGCGGAGGATTTGCCTTCAACAGTTTTTTATTGGCAGCCAATGCCTTAACCACTTTGTACTCCTTTCTTGACTCCCCCTTTTTTCCTAGCTATCTATCCACCTACTTTCAATACACCAGTGCAAACCACAATAAATATCTTCGATCTTCCAACAATCGTCATCTTTCAATGTCTTAGTCATCGCTCTGATATTCGTCATTCTTCATATTTCATTCAATCTGTGATTCTATGGAATGCGCTACCCACGGAGATTAGGATGGCCACCAGTCGCTTTTCTTTCAAAACCAAGGTTCACGAGCATTTACAAAAAGATTCGATTCAAACATAAGTTGTCTCTTATTATGTTATTTAGTTTTTACCTGGGTATGTATGTATGTATGTATGTATGTGTGTATGTATGTATATAGTACTATTATATGATATAAGTATTGGATGTATGTGTACATATATATGTATGACTGTATCTAAGTACTTAAGTATTTATATATAGTTATTTATTTACAACATTTGCTTAGTCACCTGCCACTTTCATCTCTGCACCACCTTAAGGTCGACTGTGAGACAATGCCCAAGGCATTAAGTCCGCCTGTACATTTGTTATTGTACTAAGTCTTAAATAAATAAATAAATAAATATTTACAAACATGACATGTGCGTTCACATACACATGACACGCAGACCCAAAACAACAATTTTTGGTTCACACAAAGAATTGTTTCGTGCGGGAATCGAAGCCGTTACACGTTGCGTGGCAGCCGGTTGCCCATCCACCGCGTCGACCCTTCAGTCTTTTATGAATAAGACCCTTAAAGATATTAAATTAAAACTTGTACTCCCTTGGAAGTTAAACAGTTAACATATCACCCACGATATTAAACGAGAAGACCGTTTACAATCAGTTCGGACAGCTATCCCAGTGAATTCCCAAATTGAAAAAGCCCACTCCATATCGCCTGACTATCCGAACAAAGCAATAAAACAAGGTCTGTTGAATATGTTATTCAACCTTCTGGATACCATTCGTTTGAGTTTATTAAAATAATAGTTTTGAGGTCTCTCTCATTTTTTTATTTGTTAAAAGTCAAAGTATGTTAATTTCTTTCGTTTCATTCTATTCAATACTAGCTGTGCCCGCGACTTCGTTCGTGTGGAATAGTGATTTACAGCTCCTCCCCCGTAGGTGATAGCGTGAAGATATGTTGTAGCCATATGTTGTACCAAACTGTCAGTAATGTTCATGCAAAATTTGAAGTACACACACACAATATTTTTTGAGTTTAGTCCAGACATACATACAGACAAACAGACAAATTAATACATATTTTAAACATATTTTTGGCTTCGACACAAAGTGCAGCTCACGCCTCAAGCATTCTTTTAAAAATATTCAATGTACAGTTTTCACTTTCCTACGATTTTATTATATGTATATATAATAAAATGTGTATTATATAATAATATAACATATATGTATATATAATAAAATACGATTGTATTATACGTATATAATAAAATCGTCGATCTGTGGCATTCACATAAAAGGTAATAATCCAATTTTTCCTTTACAAAAATATCTATCATCAAATAAAACGGGGACCAGCTAGACTGGTCTGTAACTTTCAATTTGAAAGATCGAAGTGAACTCAGTCGCGGTCCCCCATTTCATTGGTTGTGAGAATAATCTCGACCACTGACGGTCAACAATACGATCGATCTATCAAATTGAAAGTTACAGAATAGCCTTCCAGCGAGTTTGACAAACGATAAAATTTTTTATAGTCCTAAAAAGTAATATATCTATTTTAACAACTACAAATTCGATTCTGAGATTGATTCATGGTAGCCCAAGTTTAAACCTTAGTGGTTTTTGGTTGTTTAAATGGATAATCATGTAGGTACTTATTGTAAATATGAAAAAAAAACTACTATGACTAAAATGTGTATTTACTCGGAAATAAAACAACCTTAAAATTTCCGAAATACATTCCCGTGTCAGCCGTTTGGTGGCCGTTTGTAATGTATTCCATTTCAACCTTTCATTCGTGAATAATTTCGTTCACATTTCCAAGGTCAATTTTACACAACCTCGCAATTAACTTTGAAGTTAACTTACTCGTAATGTGATTTCAAAAAGTTAATTGAACCATTTTCTTGGTTTAAAAAATAATGGAGTTTTGTACTTATACACCTTATTTTTTTGTTTCCATCTTAATTTCATCCTCTGTATGACGCACAGACATAGATCTACATATTATTTCTGTGGTAGGACGACAAAACTTACCGTTGGTATTGTTTCAAAAAGGACCTTTTGTCAAATCTGTGTTAGCAAATAATTATTAATAAGATATTAATAGAAAGTTAAATTAAATTATATTAAATCTGTTGGCCGAATGGTTGCAAGTGCGACTGCCAGGTAAGGGGTCTCGGGTTCGATTCCCGGGCCGGGCAAAGTGTTACTGGGTTTTAAAAAAAATCTCAGTAGTAGCACGGACTTTGGAATTGTGTGCTACGGAAATAGGCTCACGCCCTATTACATGGGACTATTAACGTAAATAGTGAAAAGTGGATGTTACACTGTACAGTGGCATTAGGTGCCATAATGTGTACCTCTGCCTACCCCTATGGGGATAAAAGGCGTGATGTACTGTTATATTAATTGTCTTTAGAGAAGTCTGTAAAGAAGAAAAACATTTTTTTACTTTCGCAGATTGTTTCCTAGTGACGTCAGAAGAAGGTGAATTGTTTTATAAGGCGCCATCAGATGATCCAGTCGTGTGTGGTATCTACATTATAGCCGAACCTGATAAACGGATCGAGGTCATTTTCAATTACCTCGACGTACCATGCGAAAACGGAGGTTTAGTTGCGGTAAACTATCAAAAAATGCTCTACTAACAATATTTTAATCCTACAAGTAGAACCATTTATTCCTGCAAATATAAAGTAGATCATCCTTTACCAAATTAAATACTTTCTTTCTTCTTTCTATTACTGAGTTTTTTACAAATTCTCAGCAGTAGCACGGAGTCTGAAAACTATGCTAGGTATATGGCAATAAGCTCACTCATACGACATGGGACTCATAACATAAATAGTGAAAAGTGTGTGTTAAATTGTAGAGTGGCATTAAGTGTCGTAATGTGCACCTCTGCCTATCCCTTCGGGGATAACAGGCATGATGTTATATTATAACTTCATTACTTACTTTGTAATTAAATCTCAATTTCACAAGTTATTTATCTTAATCATCACTATGATCATAAGCCTGTTATGTTATTATGTCCCTTAGTACAATGTAATAAAATATATTTGTCATGGGATATTTTCATCACCATCATATTCAAAATCAACATAACAATACAACAAGTACCTTGATTCAAATTCAAATTCATTTATTTGCAAGAATACATATTTTACAAAGGAAGATCTTATAGCGTAAAAGTCATTGTATACTGCCTGCCTGCAAAGTATTAATATTCCAAATTAAAGTTACCATAATAAATTGCATAATTACAATACAATATTTACATTCATATCAAAGTCATCTATAATGTAATATGTTATATATATGAATATACACTTTTGTTATATATGAATATACATTACAGTCATACATTACAAGATAGTCGATTTAATAACAGTAATTAGAAGAAAAAAGCATATAAACGGTCGAATTGAGAACCTCCTCCTTTTTTGAAGTCGGTTAAAAATGATCATTATCTACGGTGTACATTATTTAACCGTTGAGTTCATTGGATTAAAGTTTCGAATAACAGTTACCTACATGTATGTATAATATTGAGTTAATATTCACACCCCCTAACAATATTGCGTCGAAACAGTGTGAAAAACATCATGTATAAAACGTGTGACGCCATAGAAGCAAGCATACTGATTATCCTTATTCTGACACTCTATAGTAATGGGGTTATTAAGTTTCAAATAAATTGCACCCCTTATTTCTTAAGGGATTTTGTTCCTTAAAAGTAAATATATAAAGATTAAAGTTAATTAATATGACTCCTAAAAATAGTAAATAAGGTTTAGAATGACGTAATTCAATAACTCGGTAAATGCTAGAGTTTTATTATAACAATAAACTCGCTGACGGAAGTTTAATAGAATTTTTCGCTGCGTTATAATAACGCTGTAGACCAAAATCAGCTGTTTTTATTATTACACTTTATTTCACAAACCATTTATAACGATTTTGCGATATTTGTTTTGCGTTTGAATAGATTTAAATCAGCTGAAACCTTTTTTTGCTGGAAATTCGGAATTACGACTGTTTTGAAATACCTTGAAACTTGCTGTTCTTGATATCTGATAGAATTGGTCGTAAATTCATCATAAGTAAGTCATGTTAAATTGAACGACTATTATAAGACAGTTAAATGATTAAAAACCCCCTATGACTTTTGAAAAAAAAAGAATATTGAACTTAAATCTAAGTTCCATTTCTTTTTAAAAACTTTAAGTAATAAGACTTCTGACCAAATACATCAATTGCAGTGGGTTGACGGATGGGAGCTGAATGGCCAAGTATGGCCAGCCGACTCGTGGGACGATGATCGAGTTGTGGAATCCTGCGACCAGAGACCTTCAAGAAAACTGGTGTCCAGGCAAAATGCTGCTCTTGTGCAGTATCGAGTACCTGCTAGAGGAAAAGGATTCGCTGTTACTATACGGCACTTGAAGAATACTAAGCGTAAGTTGTTTATTATTCTGATTCCAATATCACGCTTCATTTTATGGGATTTCAGATTTCAGTTTATATAGAATACATAATATGAAATATAAAAAAAGATGTTTCATAAAATCGAATTGAACTCAGCGCTATCATGTCACTCATGATATAATAGACACTTTTATTAAACATCCCAACACAAACCAACAGTATTAGTGTTTACAGTGTTTAATAGTAGGAATTAAATTGAGCTCGTAAATGTATACAACTCTCATATAACATCATTCACACATGTATAATTTACGACTCAACACACCTTTGATCTTATTCGCTTGTCAAAATAACATTTTAAAAAGATCTAAAGACTTTTGATGGAATTAAACACAATTACAAATCCGAGATAAGCCAAATAAGTCTACAGAGCTTAAACAAAACCAAATAGCCTTATCATTAGTATTATAAACATCGACATGCCAACGGATTACCAAACTAATGCTATTTAACTTTTGTCATCACGTTTAATCAAATGAATATATTGAGATTTTAACATGTTGCTAAAATATTAAACTTTACTGTAGAGCGAAACATTTATTAGTTTTAAAGTCGTTGTCGCAAACTTGTTTTTTAACTTTGTTTGTAAAAGTAGCAAAATGGTGATCGCTTATCCCGAAGGTACATAGGAAAACTAATTTTGAATAACGATCTCTTGTTAGATACAAGAGCTACTTACTCCAGATTCATGTTAGCCCAGTTTGTTTATATCAAATATTAGCTTAGTTTTAGCTTCTTTTTTTCTAAGCTAAAAGAACAAGCAAAGCAACACTTTTACAATCATGTTTTTCATTTTTCTTGTAAGTGATACCGGGCATATCTCGTTTCTGATAGGTATATCAGATATGCTATAGAGGTATGCCTACATGATGCGGTAGTCTGCGTAAGAGTATCTATTTGATATGTGTTATTAGTAGAATGTATTCTCAAATCATGCATTATTCTAGAAATAGAAAATTACAATGCTGATGAAATTATAATCGCATCAACACGTTAGCATTCTCTCCTAAATATTATACAGTTTTTTTTTATTCTCAACTACTTAAAGAACTGAAGTAAGTAGTAACGTTTACATAAAATGTTACAAAATGCAAACACTCCTTACATGTGACACAATATATCTCATGAGAAAACAGAGTAATAATCTTATATACTGACAAGCATTAAATAATCTATTTGTATACGAAAATTGTCGTGAAAACCCGTAATAAATTCTTAATTTATCAGATTACGGAAAACAATTAGAAGCGACGACTTTACTGCGACCATAGTCGGAAACTCGGAAGTTAATAAAGTTGCGCAGTTACTGTTGTAATTAACACATTAACAGCTCATAACTCAAACTGAGAATAAACTCGGTTAAATCCAGGCTACGAGTCTAATGTTAATGTAAGTTAAAACCTGACCGCACTTCGCATAAATTTGTAGTTCAAATATTAAATGCTATTGCTTGCTTTAGAATAATTAAACCAGCTGCAGCTGGGCACTGGAAATAAGATTATTTCTATTATTGCACTTTTTTTCTATGCTACCAGATAAACAGTAACAACCTAGATTTATATTATTTTGTTGCTTTAATTTGTTGTTTGTTTATTGCATGCAAAAGTCATTCTTATTTATTTGTGAATAAATGTGTGAAGTCTTGAGGAATTTGAATAAGCAATGAACGACTTGTGTTCGAGAATAGAAAATTTATTTGTCTAGAATCTGATAAAAACTATTTGTTTCGATTGACTCTGAGTGACGTACGTTGGTCATAATTTGTTAACCTCGACAGAATCAGAACCGTAATACCTAACTACCTAACTCTCGATTCTCATATTTAATTTTATTACGATACACCCATTCATTCCTTTTATGGCAAATAAACAGGCTTATTTCCTATCCCAAATTCCCTTTCCAGTTTGCAACATATTCGTAATTTCATATATATATGCAATGGAAGATTCAAATTAATCGAGTTTCATTGAATTCAAAGTACATTTATTGGTATGTCTTGCGCATTCCCTTATTCTTCCGTTCACATATTATTTGAATGTTGTAGAGAAAATCTGCCTGTCAGGGACACATTCACGACCTGAGATTCATTTATACAACTAGATTGTGTTTGCAAGCTCTTTAAAATCTTAGTAGCCTCGACCAAGTAGGGTAGGAATTAGATGTTAGGGGTTTCAATTCGATTTCTGCATCAGAATAACATACAACCGAGTTTGTCAATTAGAAAGTTTATAATTAATATGAATTTTAGAATTCGCCCCGATATAAGTAGCTGACATTATAGTTCTCTTAACAAAAGTTTGAGGAACATGATTTTGAGTCGGGATGATTTCTGCGACCACCGTAAGCACGGGTGACTCGCCGCCCGACCAGAACCAGATCCAAACGTACGGTGTGTGGCGTTCCACGCGCCTCAAAGAGCCATCAGACCACCACAGACGGAGCCTAATAGGACTGATACCGATACGGAGCCGCGGAAAACTTAACGGGATGTGGGGCTCTGGCTCAAAGTGCAGGTGTAGGAACGGGTGGTTTCTAATTAGTAAGAGTCTGATACTCCCTGTCGTCTCATCGAGCGGGAGTACCTAGTCATTTAATGGTTTTCCCCCCTCAAAAAAAATGCCTCGTAGGCCGAGTGGTCGCAGGCGACTGCCGCCGGGCAAGGGATCTCGGGATCGATTCTCGGGTCGAGCAAAGTATGACTGGGTTTTAAAAAAAATCTCAGTAATAGCATGGAGTCTGGAATTGTGCCCGGTATATGGCAATAGGCTTATCCCCTATTACATGGGACTCATAAATATAAATAGTAAAAAGTGGGTGTTACTTTGTACAGTAGCTTTAAGTGCCGTAATGAGCACCTCTGCCTACCCCTTTGAGCATAAAAGACGTGATGTTATGTAATGTTATGTTAAAAAAGAGGTATTTTTATTCTCATCCTAAACTCTGCTCAAATCACATGTAGATAATATTATTTTACTCAATTATCTCTCCTTCATTTAGCAACGCAACATTACTTCAAGCTGATTGCCTCAAGTTCCCACTATTCTCAGTTGATTCATCCAACCAGACAAGACGATAACCAAATGTTTTTCTAGTGTATTTTCTCTTTAGCGCTCAGTCTGTTTTATAGCCAACATTAATGTTATATGAAGATGAACTAGCACTAAGCATTGTGACGATAGACCACTTATAAACACGAAGCAATTGTTAATAGCAGAACTTGTAATAGGCATGGCGACAATTTTTTAATTTTTTGTCCGTCTTTTAGATATTTTAAAAATCTTTGATACGTATTTTTTCTTTTTCCTCGTATCCAAAAAACCATGTAGATATTTTGAGTTAAAATGACGCGTGACGTCACAATTAGGTACGATTTCTCCGTAAGTGTAACGTCAACACCCCCCACTCCCTAACTTTAATGCGGAATAACTACGCATTCTTCTGTTAATTTGATAAAACAAAAAATACGTGTCTAATATTTTCATGCGATCTTAATGACGGACTAATTACTTTTTGGATTTTTTTACCCTGTCGACACGCCTATTATAGAATATTATTCATTGTTTATTTTAGTTTTGACTGCAATTTCTTGGGATGAATGTATCACATCTGTGAGATGGTTGAATTAGAATTCAAGAAATCATAACTAATATGATAAAGAACATATAGTAGTTGCAACGGATAAATAACATGAAAACTGACTTTATTATGGTTGTTCCAGAATTTAAATTAACATAGCGTTGCCATTTTACTAGTATAAAGGTGCTCCCTCACCGGGAGCATTCGCATGCAATGTAACGTTACAGATCTGAGCATTCCATCAGTGAAGGAGGAAGACCGAGCATTACAATGCGCACCTTGTTATGATACAAAACGGGCATACATCATTGAAGGAGAAGAACCGAGCATTACAATGCGCGCCTTGTAATGATACAATGTGTAATATCTTGATACAAACTTGTAACATCAATGCGCTCCACTTCCCCCAGCCCCCCGCCCGCTACGTCTAACATCTTGCTATGAAATGCTCAAAGTCGAATCAATATGTTACATTACACGCAAATGCTCGTTAGTCAGGGAGGTATTATTGTAATGTAATACTCAAAGTCGAATCAATATGTTACATTACACGAAAATGCTTGTTAGTAAGGGAGGTATTATTGTAATTAATGCTTAAAGTCGAATCTATATGTTACATTACACGAAAATGCTCGTTAGTAAGGGAGGTATTATTGTAATTAATGCTCAAAGTCGGATCAATATGTTACATTACACGAAAATGCTCGTTAGTAAGAGAGGTATTATTGTAATGTAATGCTCAAAGTCGAATCTATAATGTTACATTACACGTGAATGCTCCCGGTGAAGGAGCACCTTTATGCACAACAATATTATTACAGTCCGTGCATTAATAACGTTCACAAGCTCATAATATAATCACAAGCAAACTCTAGTTTCAGTAAAGTTTAGAGGTCAAAATAGGAGGTCAAAATAGGGGTCTAACAAAGTGGAAGGGAGTAGCCATGTGTATGACGTCAGAGTACACCTTGCAAGCTACCTTCAAAGCAAAAGTTAATTACACCAATTAGAAGAAAATTAAAATTAAAATAATCTCATTCAGGAACATCGTGTAAATAGTGCTTTTCTCTTGGCATTTCATTTTATATTATGTTGACATTGACTCTAGAATTTTGTTGTATCAATTTTATTGCTACAAAATGCTCTATGATTTTGAAATATTTAAATGATAACAAGCAATATTGAATTCCACTGGTGCTTTCCTGTAGCGGTTTTTCAGTAACTAAGATGAACATAAAATCATCTAGATTTTAATATGTCACAAAAAAAGTAACAAACATTTTCAATACTGTATCAATTTCTTTTACAACGCTAACAAGAACATACCTATCAAATATGAATATTTTAACGAGATATTCTAATTTGTTCCTATACATGCATAATGTGCGCGCCTCAAAGAGCCATCAGACCACCACAGATGGAGTCCAATAGGGCCGATGCCGATTCGGAGTCGCGGAAAACCTGACGGGTTACCGTGGCTCCGGCTCGACGTGCAGGAGAAGAAACAGGGTGGTTTTTAGTCAGTAAGAGTCTGACACTCCCTCCCGCCTCACCCAGGCGAGAGAAGTAATTCGATGATTTTCCCCCCTTAAAAAAAAATACACGCATGGTTTACGACCGTATTTCTTTTGTTTTAGCATGCAATGTAATGCTGTTCGGCGCTGAAGGAGTGTACACACTTCGCAATCACGGTGAGACCGGCAATTGTTCCATGCTGGCGGTCTCTCCAGCGACAGTTCACGTTCTAGACCTGAACGTAGGAGTGACTATCAAGAAAGGACGCCTTCTCGAAATGGAAACTGGAACTATTCATCACGTAAGTTCAATACAAGTATAAAAAACTTTTAGTTGACGAAGCTATTGCTAGCTAGCGTTTACTTAGGACCCTTACTAAACTTTGAAATCAAAGTTAGTTTAAGAAAAATTATAGGTAGATGTTTTAGTTCAAAAATTAATTGAAGTAAAATACTATTCTATGGTAATGGTGAATGGAGATTTAAAAATAATATTGGTTATAAGTTTATTTTTAAACTTTATTATTTGTAATTGGTTTTACTGCTTGATTTTTGTTTGACAAAGTTTAGAGTATACCTATGCCTTTTTGTGTATAATGACTGTGTTACAGTGTTTTACGTAATGCGGCTACAAAAAGCTATAACTATACTTTTATAGTTTTCGTAAAGAATACCGTCGTTTTAATTATTAAATAAAGATTTTACACTGACAATGTAGAATTGTAAATTCGTCATGGTCTCTTGTTGCACATGGAAGGCAGTATAATACAATTTATCTTTACAGCAGCTATGTGATAAAATGTCAGGCAATAACACACGTCACTACATAATTTATGAAACAATTACTGGTCACCCGTTCTCTCTCTGGCACAATGATTGACAGACGCAGTTCAGAGCAGTGTTTTAATGGAATTGAGGACAAATTTCATCACTATGGTCGTATGAAAAAAGATAAATAACTCTCAATGATGAAATTGGTTAAGACAATGTAATGAAAAATTATTTTCTTTTAGAATAAGCCTAAGTTCAAACGCGTTAACAACTACCTCTAGATATATATGAGTGTTTAGCCCACATTAGCATGTATATAGCCTAAATGAAATGTGCCTACATAATATAGGTATATAGTTGTAAACACGCGTTATCAAAACTCGTACTCGTGCTTACCATCTGAACTTAGCCTTATAGTAAACCTAACGTTATGGGGCCCAATAGGGCCGATGCCGATTCGGAGTCGCGGAGAACCTAACGGGTAACCGGGGCTCCGGCTCGAGGTGCAGGAGAAGGAACGGGGTGGTTTTTAGTCAGTAAGAGTCTGACACTCCCTCCCGCCTCACCCAGGCGGGAGCAGTCATTCGATGATTTTCCCCCCTTAAAAAAAAAATGGTCAGGCGACTCTGTTTTTTTCGCACACTGAATTCTTTAGATATCTTTATATATATAATTCTTCTGTGAGTGTGTATGTCACTGGACTTCTCTCAAACGACTGGACCGATTTTGATGAAATTTTTTGTGTGTGTTCAAGGGGATCTAGGAAGGGTTTAGGTTTATTTAGATTCACAAATCAGCCCGGCAGATGGCGGTGCAGTCCATGTTTAGGTTATTTATCCTAAACATCTGAACTAATTTGAATTAATTTTTGTTAATACATTCAAGTGGATATGCAGGACAACGTCTGTTGGGTCCGCTAGTATTTCTATAAAGAAACAACATAATGAAATGACGCTTAAATATTTATGAGTAAGCCAAGTTATTGTTTAAATAATCAAAATTGTGAGATGGCTTAAATGATACAATTTTCTCAAATTGTCTAACTATTGAATTTTAAATCCAGTTAAACTTTATTTAATGGCTTGTCAAAGCGGTTAAAGCAATTTATTTCCTTAGTCGCTTTAATTGGGCAAATTTTGTTGCTTAATATTTTGCTAAAAGGATTGTAAGCTTCCTCTATTTTGAAGTTATAAGGTTAATGAGTTTGAAAATATATTTCAGCCGGTCTTGTCGTAAATTATAATTAGAATTTGTATGTAGGTACTATGATTTATTTAACATAAGTTTACATATATATTTTCATGCCACTTTTTCTTAACTAATATAGGCTTTAATTTGTTTTATGAATCTCTTTACAATATACACTCTCTGTGTTTAATAAAATTTAAAGTCTACTAAACATGAAGATCCATTAATAAATCTCTAAAACAACAAAATTAAATTATGATAACCTATCACAGGTACCCTTTCTAGGCATATGATAGGCTTATATAAAATTAATTGAAAATAATAAAGTTCATCATAATTCAGACACAGAATATTAAACCATGAATAATTAATTTAAATACGCACTCGTAAATTACAAAATTAATAACAACAGAATTTTGTTATTTTATACTAAAAATATTATATTAATTATGCTATTGTGCCATGTTGGACGGTTGGCAGTGTATAATATTAAATAAGGTTAAATGATATGCATATTGGGGGAGGAAAATTGTCATCAATCGTTCGTTTGTTAAAGTATATTAAAAATACCAATCTTGTGGCGACGGCAAATTAGAATACGCTTATACATAACCACGGCTACACAGGTATCCTTAGAAAGGGACAGACATCTGAATAAGATTTTTTCAAACTGCCCCCCACCGGAAATGCTACAAGCAGAAATCTATAGTACAATATAAATATATTTTCGGCTTACGTAATTATTTGACGAGGAACTCGACTAGTGTCACGCCATGCTACAGGGTCATATTCATGAGCAGCATTCCGCAACCCGCGATGCGGCGATTGCCAAGCTGCTACAGACGTCAGTCGTCGCGTCATAATTACGTGATTAAGCCAAAAACATGTTTTCGGCTTACTCTAGTAGTAATTTGACGAGAAACTCGCTGGCGAGTAGCAGCGCGACAGTCGCCGCGTCGCGGGTCACGAAATGCTGCTCATGAATATGAGCCTCTAGCATGGCTTGAAACTAGTCAAGTTCCTCATCAAATTATTACATGAATAAGCCGAAAACATAACTAATAATTTATTTGGCATATCTCACGAAAGTTACAATACAAACATAAATTACGATATAAATAAGAAGCTAAATGTGTTTCACAATGAACAGAAAATAAAATATCCCGTTTTATACACAAGTAGATCGGGTTATGTTTGTGTAACTACTAATTTGAGGTAGCGGCAGCATATCAAAAGTTTATTTACCAATATGAACCAAAGGTAAATAAACGTTTAATATCCAAAGGGATTTGTATAACCCGGTCTCATTGGCGTCATTAAACTACCACAGATTGGAATCGACCCTTAACTAACCATATTACATGTAACTTCATTAAGCTGAACATGGATTATTTTGGGTCGGTATAAACAAAAACAATGGTAATAATAATAACGCATAACATAATACTAAATATTTTACTTATGGTATACTGAAAAACTGGTACAGTGAAACTTGGTTAAGTGGGACCTGGATAAGGGAGAAACCTCCATCACTGGAACTCATGCTAAGGTCCCAACACTTTGGCACTGAATTACCTCTGTTAGTGGGACGAGGTAAACTCTAGAGGTATATCTGGGATTTGTTCTTTCGATTTATCATCATAGTTACCTCTATAACTGAGATAGCGAGTAAATTTTATATGCATAAACCTCTGTAACTGAGATAACATTGTTTGTTTACTCATTCTTATTCTACCCACAAATTCCATACGTAATTCCAAGTCCACCTCTATTAATAGAACCCTCTGTAAATGAGACAGATATTTATTTATACCTGTATATCTGAGACACTGGGTACGTGGAATACCTCTATAAGTGAAACCGCATTGCAGGTCCCTTGGTGTGTCACTTAACCAGGTTGCACTGTATTATGAAAAATGTTTTACTTTTAACGGGTGGACAGTTATATAAGGAACTTATAGGAACTTATATTTTTATACAACGGGAAAAAGAATTGCCGTTTTTCAAATAAGGTTGAATTGCCTTGTTGACAGAGAGGAAGGTATTGTTACACATGCTAATTTTAAACTGGAAAGCATGCTTCAACTGAGCACTTGTCCTTCAGCAGCCTGAGTGTCGGAATGTTGTTCAAAATTAGTATGCTTATTTCAGGCATGTTTGCAAATCGACAACTGTTCGATTTTGGAACACTTTTGAGCATGCTCAATACAACGCCGTTTAGTATTTATGCTATTTTAGAATATGCTTAACAGTATCATTAAATTCGACCTGTGCGAAAATTTAAGGGCTTGACGTACCTGATAAATATGTTTTACGATATTTTTATTATACTCTGAGCTATAGGTAACTTAGAGCTTAAAAAATGATTGATCAACTGGAGAACTTGACGTGATTACTTTCTTTTGGCATCAGTACTCAACTGAGGCAGTCAAGTTGTAATTTACAAAGACTAACAAGAGCTCCTCTTACACAGTGCACAAAGCGGGGTCTGTCTGATTATGTGGACATTGGTGGCGCCAACGGACTCGATCACACTAAAATGGAGATCCAAGATAGTGTGTGTGGACTCGATTCTAATGAAGGTACTATTGTTTTGTTCATTACAAATTCATTAAAATACGACAACCAAGTAGTTTATTTGCTCTAAAAATCTATACTTCGAAACAAGTAACTGACTGACAGACGGGTACATAATATTCAAAATAAATGCTTTTTCTAAACATTTATTTTGAATATTATGACATGAGAAAACATTTCTGCAAATTTTTTTTTTTTTTCTCATGTCATCGAATAACATCAATTGTTTTTGTCGACTTTGTTTCGTCTTTCACATTTCATAGGCGTGTTTTATAGTACCTACTTTGATGATTTTGGAAATGCGCTTTATAATGAGCACGACAATACAACAATGTGTGTAAAATGCCAATATATAAGTATTGTTTTTATTATTATATTATACGTACATATAGAGGTACGTGGGTACTTTCTATACTATATGGACTATTATTTTCAATATTGAACGGAAGTAGTTTTCCCTTGTGGTCGTCTCAAAGAGATGTATAAAGATGTCGTTTGTAAAACATAATAATAAAAAGAAACAGTTCTTTTATCTTTTGTATGCGATGACAAAAGAACAAACGAGATGACATAATATTTAGAAGAAATCTTGATTAATCTTGGTTAAAGACTTTGTTGTTGGGAAAAATACATCTTATAGTAACTACTTAATACGTTAGTATAAAAGTTGGGTCTGGTATCTCACTAATATGCCATAAAATGAATTACGTTAATGGAACGTGGAAGCAGGGCCGAGAATGAAGGAAAATATTGTACACGTGCCCTAGTGCTAATGCAGTTTCACAGCTCAATTATATTTACTGTAATGCACAAATATGCTTTCCCTTTTTTACTTTATATAATATGCTTAAAGTAATGGCCTCCTAGATTTTTTAATGGTTTTATAAAATAATATAAGTAGGTATTCAGTGCATTTTTTTTAAACTAATTAAATAACCTTTTCTGGTATTAGAGCCAAAAAGGAGCTTTATTTACTGTTTTCTAATTAGTCCAAGGATTAATCGTTTCGTGAATTTCCCAAATTAAGTCTAAACGAAAAGGACCCGGATTACTTTTTTGGCAACTTTCACCTCATTGTTTTTGTTTTCCTCTATCAGAAACATTGGACAGGCCGAAAACGGCTTATTGCAATGGCAAAAGGTTGTAAATGCAAATTTATGTTAAAATGTTGACTCGAAGTGTATTTTTTAGCTCGGCGTCCGGCGTTCATCGCTTGCGAGGACACTGTGGTCCGGCTGGTGTCCAGCGGCCGATACCACAACTCTGTCACCCTAGCCTTCGCCCCCCTCCCCCTCGAGGACATCGAACATGCTGACCTCATGTGCGGACTTAATGACCTGTAAATGAAACACGCGCTCTTCAATGTTGCCTCTCGACTTTGGCTTCAGTGATGATGTTTGAATTCTCCCTTAATTTATTTCACGTTCTGTGACGAGTTCAATCGTCAAAGCACGCGAAAAATTGTTAACTGACCGTTGATTTTTATGTTCCTTTTTTCGGTTTTAAATGCCGAAAGGATGTAGATAGAATAGAGATGAGACGCTGATGTTACCTATTGTCTATACAATATCACTACTTTATCGGTAGATTATCTGTATTAGAGAATATAAGTCCTAGATTATAGATTACTTAATCAATTTCTAATCGATGAATGTTTGAGTTGTAATGGACTTGCCTGTCATCTTAAGCTCAAACTTTGTGAAACAGTCTGTCTATGTTAGAGGTAAGTTCTACTAGTTAGTGTCGATACCAGATTAAGTAGTATCCTGTTCGGACGCGCGCTCGCATCGAATGAAGGGATCAGTAAACAATGGTTATAATTTAATACAAAGTGTAACTTATCCCTAATAGTATTGGAACCTTGTCGGCTTAAATATAAGTTACCCATATTAGTAGATACCATCGAAACTTAGTGTAGCATTAAGGAACTAATATAATAATATTTTTTCTGTAATGTTACGTAGTTCGTGTGTTACCGAAATAAAATAAAAACGTTTATTACCAAATTCAGTATCAGTATCTAGTCAAGCATTAAGACGGACGCGTTAAATGTTAACACTCTAGCTATTTGTCAATAAATAAATGTACATGTTGAAATGTTTTATTTTTTCATACCCTGGTTTTATATGTAAAGGTTGGGTTAGGTTAGGTTTTCGTATTAATAAGTGAATACTGAGCCAAACTATAATAACACTTTTATTTGGCTTCTTCGAAATATACGTATAAAAAAATCTGTGAATTTACCTCTATAAAAAAAATACTGCCTCGTTGGCCGAGGTCCAAGTGCACTGCCGGGCAAGGAGTCTTGGGTTCAATTCCCGGGTCGGACAAAGTATTACCTACTGGTTTTTTTTTAACTCTGTAGTAGCACGAAATCTCGAATTGTGCCCGGTAAATAGCAATAGGCTCATCCCCTATTACATGAAACTCGTAACATAAATAATAAAAAGTGGGTGTTACACTGTACAATGGCATTGAGTGCCGTAATATGCACTTCTGTCTACCCCTTCGAGAATAAAAAATCGTGATATTATGTTATGTAATAAAAATTATGAATGGGACATCAAACACTCATATAATTCTCACCAACTATGTAATATTCCCCTTGTAAATTTCCTATATTATATCCTAAATTGGAAACCTTACAGATTTTTAGTGCGAGTAACAAATTCTAATCAATAACTTTCGTTGATATTACTAAGCAATGTATACTAATTGAAGGATTCTAAACCTTATCTACTTAACTGCCCATTTTGTAATAAATACTATCTGCGATAAGATATCCTTCGTAATGTTGAGACAGAACGTAGCCACGAATAACTTAACGGGTTAACTCGTCGCGTTCTGCGTGCGACTCAAAGAGCTATCCGACCACAAAGGATGGGGCCCAATAGAGCTGATGCCGATACGGAGCCGCGGAGAATTTAACGGGTTAACGAGGCTCCGGCTCGAAGTGCAGGAGTAGGAACGGGGTTGGTTTTGTCAATAAGAGTCTGACACCTCCCGCCTCACCCAGGCGGGAGAAGTCATTCGATGATTATCACCCCTTAGAAACTTAATATACATTTATTTATTTTATTTTAAAAGACTTTATGCACAAACTTATGTACAAGGTGGGCTTAATGCCTAGGGCATTCTCCTCCAGCCAGACCTTTGGGTGATGCAGAGACAAAAACAATGGTCGATGCAAGAAGCAAGTGTATTTAGGACTAAACAGAAATACATAAAAAAGGATAGTACAGACTTACATAAAATAAATCCCTATAGAGGTATAAACTTACATGTATATACGGCGTCGAGACGACGATAAAGTACCTAGGACTCGTCCTCGACAGTCGGTGGAACTTCATTGAGCATTTCTGACGTTTGGCTCCAAAGTTGGTGAGGACGGGGGCTGCGTTCAAACACATCCTCCCCAACATCGGGGGGCCAAACGCCTCCTGCCGGAGGTTTTACGCCGGGGTCGTGCGGTCCATGGTCTCTACGGCGCCCCTGTTTGGGCGCCAAACCTGTTGCGGCGTCCGGCTCCGACGCTGCTCATGGCACAGAGGGTCATGGCGATCCGAATGATCCGCGGATACCGCACGATCTCTGGGGCGTCGGGGATCGCGGGACGATCTCCGGCCACCGTAAGCGCGGGCCTGCGGACGGCGAGCATGGGTGGCTCCCCGTCCGACCAGAAACAGACCCGAGCGTACGGCGCGTCGCGTTCCGCGCGCGCCTCAAAGAGCCATCAGACCACCACACATGAGGCCCAATAGGGCCGATGCCGATTCGGAGTCGCGGAGAACCTAACGGGTAACCGGGGCTCCGACTCGACGTGCAGGAGAAGGAACGGGGTGGTTTTTAGTCAGTAAGAGTCTGACACCCCATCCCACCTCACCCAGGTGGGAGCAGTCATTCGATGATTTTTCCCCCTTAAAAAAAAGACGTAACATAACTATACATAGTATATTGATAGTTACGACTCTGCCAATCTCTTCAAAAGTAGCTCCCGCACCTTCCGCTTGAATGACAAACGACTGGGCACCATCCTGATATCGGGAAGGAGCGCATTCCACAGAAGAATAGACATATACTCACTCTGATATACACTGTTTTCGTATCAACGACGACTATGTTACGATACTGCTACGACACTACTACGGGACGGCTACGACTGCTACGACATTGCTACGAGGTACGATTATGTACACTTTTGTAAAGTATGATTTTTGTGCGAAAGTAAAGAAGTCGTTAAAATTACTACCTATTTGAAATTTTCATCTGTTTGTTTGTCAATTATTCATGGAACAGTTACGATAAACGGCATCTACTGACTCGATATAAAACTTGCTGATCTGTTTGTCTGGTAATGTAGCTTAGTAGTAGTATATACTCGTGGGACACAGATAGAGGGAGAGATTGTACCTAATGTTATTCACGGAACATAGATGGCGCTGATAGTTGAATTATGGGTAATAAATAAATAAATAAAATAGTCTTTATTACTGTTACTGATCAAATATTTTATATCACAAATATTTCTACTTAATATGCCTACTTTCTAATAAATTAATTATTATAACTAACTTGATTTGTAACTATTAGCAACTAGGTGTTTCTGTGGAACAGCTTGTCTGTCGACAAAGGCCTTCTTTGAAGATTTCCAGATTTCCAGGTATCCCTGTCTCAAGCTACAGGGTTCAAACTGGACCAACTATTTTCCTGATATCATCTTCCCATCTTTTCGTTTGTCTACCTCTATTTCTTTTACTATCCTTCGATATTATCGGTAGAACGTATTAACATAAAGTAGTTTTTGGCAAATTTTTTGTAGGTATTTGTTATTTAATTTCGGCAAATTATATAGGTTTATTGTAAACATGCAGGAAAATATGTTTAAATGAAAAACGAACATTTTAATTAAATTTTATTGAGTAATTTTTTGGATAGAGATAATAAACAAATAGTACTTATTTAAAAGCAATATACTATTGTGTAACAGTATTTGGACAAAAATAGTTTATTCCGCTACAGTGAAATAAATATTCGTGCAACTGTACAAACGAATTTACTTTAATAATAAAAATATACTAAATATATCGACATTCAAAATCTATGACAATAATAACTAATGTTGATAGTAATTTTAGCGTAATATTATATGAACCTGTGAAGGAAATCAAGTCATACACCTATATTTTTTTTATCTACTGAAAGCATTGATAGCACACGACACTGGATATAACATATTAAACACATATTGTCGACGTCATCTGCAATTTAGTTTTAGATAAAACGAATGTGCACACTCATATATACACACATTAAATTAGCACCTAATTTGTAAAGCAGTAACTACTATTATCGTTTGCATAACAGATGTAAGCTTACACAAATAACATTTAACATTTAACTTATCTAACAAATAATACCATTTTAGATTTTCTCTAATTGACTACACATTTAAGAGCTGTTTTACATACATACATTGTTAAAGACTATTGTTTACGCATATATTTTGATTAATTAGTATGGATAATCTGCCTACATAGTCACAATTGCAGAGAGAAAATAAGATAGTCCAGTAAGTTACGTAAAATTCTAATGGCAATCACATCAATACTAAGACTTACGTACTAAACTATATACTACGCCTAATGAGTAGGTTATATAACAAATATATCCCAACGGTACGTAGGTATTGATATCGTCTCGTACAGAGTTAGTATGCAGGACTAATCCTACCTTTACCATAACATAGATCTATATGTGTGGAAATCAAGTTTTAGGCCCGTTAAAAAAATAAAGTAAATTGTTTCATAATACAATATTATTATATATTTATTTTGTTCATTATAATATATCTGTTGATATTTTTTAAATCAGCCAAATAATTTGATTTGGAGGTAAAAAAACAGATTGATTCATTACAGAACATCCACACAGTAATCATTGCTACTTACTGAGTCAAACAATTGTGGTTGTAAAACGCTTAGCTTCGTTAAATAGCATACGATACTATAAGGAGAGCTGAATAAATCTTTATTTTGTTACTTGCGTACCAAATTACCAAGCTGGCTTTGTTTAAATTATAATTAAACTCTTTATTGTAAGTTGTCAAAAGTATATAATAGTGGAATTAACTTTCGCAAAAAGGTTATATAAAATAGTCAAGGCTGATTGCACGTACTATAAGTTTGACACAAGTAAGTAACAAGAATTCCTTATAATAAATTAATTTCGAATAATATCCAAAAGATAACTGTATTAAAATTAAGTGCAATATTCCTTTTATTTTAATAAACGTGAACGTAATGTATCACCTATTTAATAATATAACTACAAAATATATAATGTCTGTATTTAGTTTTACATTTGTTGAAGCATATTACAACAATATTTAAATTAACATTTTGGTTAAAACTGATCCTAACATTATTTGAAATTGCTACTTATTATACATTTCTTATTTAGATCACTTTACATCTTATTCTTACTAATTAAAGCTATCCCATACAACTTCTCAAATTGTGCTTAATTCAACAAGAAAGCGAGTGTTGTGCATCTTTGCCAATGTTACAATAAACTCTATATTCTTTAAGGAATACAGTTAAATTTTGTATAAAAAGTCCGTTGTTAAATTATAAAACTACTTCGTGCTCACAAAAGGGGAATACCGTGTTTCAAGGACAGTTGGTTTTAAATATGAGGAAAGGTGAAAATTGATACAATTTAGTGCTAAACCAATATTTTTCTTGATGTTTTGAGTAAGCATGGCCACTTTCTTTCAATACTCCCGCCGCCTTCCAATTTGTTCAAGGATAGTAATTGACGATCGCATAGGTATAAATATTTGATTACCGCTAACGTTTTTTAGTACAAATATAATGTTAAAAGTATAAAAATTGTTACTAAGTTCATAAGATATTTTTTCACTTAAAGCGTTATTAAGCTACGAATTACGTACTGTTTCGGAATTCACTGCTATTGTGAAGACGAATAGACACCTGTATATCATTTCTTCATAAATATATTTGATATGTATGTTGACATTAATGATATGTATACGATTTCGATAGTGTCAAGAGAAAATGTATTCAACCGTGTTAAGAAACAAGTGCCAGAATCATGTGGCTTAATTGTACTAAATTGATTTACGGTATCTTGTGCTTTGCCTATCAAATACAATAAGTAAGGTACACATAAGTCTACTCAGCGTCCAGAATATCGCATCTATACTAAAGAAGGGAATATTCACAAAATATACTATTATCTGTTAGAAGTCATAAGAATTTGGAGTTCATAAGATCCTCAAGTGGTACGAATATTAGCGTCCTAAATACAATAGTAGTAAATATATTGATAAAAATTCATCTCACAGTATACACTCGACTTCTATATTACCATTAAATATATAAAATCGTAAAATTTTGCTACGAATAAGTTGTCATTTTGCTATTTAAGCAGAGGCACACTTTGATATGTATAGTGATTTATCAAACTGTCGTGTGTGAAAGCTTCGCTTTAACAATGAAAGCCGACGTACAAGTACTTTCTCTAAGTATAATAATAAATTATTCAATACGCATAGGTATTATAATAATCCGCCGACATTTATATAATAATATTCATACTCATAACATGGAATACACATCAACTAAATACATGAAACATCAAACATACGAAACAACTAGTTACAGGAACATTGTAACTAAATTATTTAACATTCAACATACTTTTTCTACAATATTATTAGGTATAATACAAGAAAAGAAATATAACATCTTCTAAATAACGTCCTTCTTCATAATCTCGTACAAATTCACATCACGATTTCACTTTTTAAAAGTTCCTTTTCATAATTTTCGATCCATTGTCCTTGTCTTTCGTTTCACGTTCCACACGCCAGTGAAATGTAAGATTTCAATAAAATATATTTAATTAATACAACAATTACCTCTAGTACTTTAGTAGCAAATATTAAAATTCGAAACGCCTTTTGCTGACTCGCCTAGATCTTCACAAATATAAAATATCAATTTTCTTGAGACAATTTGATACATTATTTTATGACATTATCGCAATGAAACTCATATTTTATAATTATTTGTGAAGGAAAATATTAATTTGCATTGTTATTGTTCTAGTTTGTATAAATATTTTTTCTACTCTTTTCCTAATGCTTAAATATTCGCTTGAATCATTCAAGCGGTGATATGCTGCGTTTACAACGCGACGGTTGTGGCAAGCGTTGTCAGCAGCACTATGGGTAGTGTGGTGCCAGCTACGCTGCTGTATGGCCCTGTCACAGCTCCATCGCACGGCATGTGCTCCAATTCTGGGAAAGAGAAATTAAAGGTTAGAAGGTAAAGAATAATGAAATAGTAGGTACAAAAATAGAGGCTATAACAAGAATTTTTAATTAGAAACTTTTAAATTATTATGTTGTTTACTATAGTGAGGAAGTTATTTTAGTCTATGTGAAATTTTGAGTCATAATTTTTTTTTTTTTTTTTATTAAAAAAAACGTTGCCCCACTTTAGGATTTTCTCCTGTGTCGTGGGTGCGTTTACAAACATATAAGTTTACATACACAATGACACCCAGACCCGAAACAACAATTTGTGGATCACACAAAGTGTTGTTCCGTGCGGGAATCGAACCCGCGACACGTTGCACGGCAGCCGGTTGCCCAGCCACCGCACCAACCGTGCAATCAAATTACACATAATTTCTCAATAGATTGTATGTATATTACTCTACACGTACAGTTTATCCCGTCCCTACAAAATGACAACCGAGTAGCCAGTAATTTAATAGTTACGTAGTTGCAGACGTCTATTGTTAAGTCTAAGTGAATAATAAAACTTGAACTACTTTTAACAAAGTCAAAGTGACAGCTAGTTAAAGTTTTAATGCAATAAAAGTCGGATTTTGCTACTGCCAGACAGGTTTAAGCCGTTAAGTGGGGTCTTGCATCTTTGGTTGTTTGTTCGATGATTGTAACCTTTCAAGATAAGTGGCAAGGGATTATTTAAAGTTATCGGGATAAAATGTAGCTTTAAACTCGTCGTTGGTAAGCAGAAATGTACACTCATGTCAGAATACGTTTTTAGTCAGTAAAAGTCTGACACTCTCTCCTACCTCACCTAGGAGGGAAAAGTCATTCGATGATTTTCCAACCTTAAAAAAATATAATAATCAAACGCTATTTAATTTAAGTTTCGCTTAAGTATAGTTCTGTCAAGACAAATTCTTCGTTAAATGTCAGAGATGGCACGGTATTTAAGTACAACTTAGATTGAGTAGTCTTGCAGTATTCAGGCGGCCACGTAAATGGTATGAAAATAATAATTTCTCCAACTAAATATCAGTTTGGACAAACTTTTGTATTAGATACTATATATAGAATTAACTAAAATCGCGTGTTACTCACGTGAATATACTGAGAAAAGTTCTACTAGTTTCGAACCACAGAGGGGTTCTTCCTTATGGGTCGCGGTGACGTCGCGCAGCTCGCAGTGAGCCCCCTCAGTGGTTCGATACTAGTACCTAAAGCTATTCTCAGTATATTCACGTGAGTTACCCGCGATTTTAAGTAATTTAGTATGTCTTACGATAGTTATTATAAAAACATAATATAGAATCTTTAAATTTGAAATCTTTCAGAACATAAGTAACTTCTTTACATACAGGAAAAACAACTACAAAAATATTAAAGAAAAAAAGGATTTTATCGAATCTATGTTCGTAGCATCACAAGTTGAAATCGTTGGCACAAGTATGCAAATGTAAATCAATGTTTAATGTTTTACTGAGGTTGAAATCCCTTTTCACTCTCATTTCCCAGGAGACTCCCCTGGAAAGTAAAAAAGGGATAATAATATATGCACATGACATTTGTGTCATGAAATTCTGGAGACAGTAGTAGGCCAAGGATGGAGCCATTTGTAATGGTGGTAACAAAGTGGGGTTTCCTCGGAAGCGAATGATATTGTAATTACATCGATCGCTTTCAAGGTCAGATTGTATCACGCAGATATATTGTTCGTTTCACTAACAATAGGCATTGGAGGATTGCAAAAATGTGCTAATTTTTTTATTTGTTTTTTGATCATTCTCAAAAGTTTGACTATGTCAGATTATGTTTTGCGTTCTGAAAAATAAAACTATAGTCATCATCACGACTATTCAACTGTTTTCATGTGACTAAGCATTTAGTATGAGTATCGAGACGTATTAAAACAGAGTTGTTGGATGGTTTAACAAGAATTTGTTACTGATTTTATATGTATTTTTGCGTTCTATAGTCTCTGCCTACCCCCGTGAAAGACAGGCGTGAGCTTATGTATGTATGTATGTGTATTATAATTATTAATAATAATTTAACACAAAACAAGGTCTTCCATACCATTGAGCTTGTTGAGGAAGTCATTCCAGAAAGCGCAGGCGGAGGCTCGAGGTCCTCGAGGTCCAGCCGGTCCGCTAGTGCCATCCGCAGTGTATGTGTAGTAGTGAGGCGACGAACGAGAGTACAGCGGCCATTTCTCATCAGGCTTATGAGGCTTACTGGAATTTATGAGAAGGTCCATATTAGTGACAGCGTTGAACATTATTTTACTTGTTATTTTTTTTGTTGTAGGTAACATGTTTGCGTAAAGAACATAATAATAAATACATAATAAGTAGTACGAAATAGTTAAAACAGTGTTAGCTGGTTTATAATCTTTAAAAATATTTTTTTTGTTGGTCACTGCTCTGTTTTATATTTTCAAAAAAGTGGCGAGTAATTTTAATGCACACTCCATTTACTTAAAACTCTATGGCATACGTAACATGCTGTCAATAATAATCTACGTAAACATTTCCCGAAAACAGATCCAATTAAAGTAGACGTCCTTTGTTCCCAAGTAAATTGACAGCCTTATAAAAAATACATTAATAAGGATTCTGACCTAACCTAGTTTCCCCCATTTGTACCTAGAGGAAAACTATGTCACTGATTGTACGGCCCTCGAGCAATATCAGTTACGACAGTGAACAGCAAAATCGATTCTTCAATATTGTCAAAGAAAAAATCAGGTAATTCGATGCCCATCCTGAAATAACACAAACAAATCGAGTGCCAAAAATAGAATCAATTTATTCACGAAAAAGAAAATCTATAAAAATAGATTCTATCTTTGTTGTAACGCAAATTGTGAATGGATGTTTTTAGGAATTAAGAGTGTAAGATGATACTATTAGGCTTTTTATCGCCTAAGGGAAGAACAGAGGTGTACAATACACCCACTTTAGTAGTAAGTGGGTACAAATTGAAATTATGTTGTTGAAGTAACTTAACACTCATCTTCAATTTAGTAACTTAGTAAGTGATGCTTATAACTTATATTTTAAATTCATTCATCATAAATAAGTAGATATTTACACTCAATTCAATACGATACATAATATTTTTATGTAACATAACACGTGTTTGAAATAAATTGGCAAATAATATCGAAAATTAACAATGGTACTTTGCGTTTCAGAAATCTTTATCGACTGTAAACTCCACTCATTACTTATCTAGACCATAATCTAGTCACATGTCGTAGTACAGACATAGACAACTCGACTTAAAAATTCAGATCAATATTTCAAGACCTAAAATAGTCAGTTAGACTGAGTTTTAATATAGATGTTTCTGTCGTCTATACAGATAAATAAAATTGGACTGTCTGTTTCTAATATTAAAATAACCGCCTTTTACTGAATATGAATATTTTTACATTTTTGTCCGTCCGTCTGTTTGTACTGGTTAATCTCTGGAATGACTGGACCAATTCTAAAAGACTTTTATTGGTAGGTAGCTGATGTACTAAGAGATAACATAGGCTAATTTTATTATTTTGAAAATTAGGAACAAAAAAAAAAGTAATGTTCTAAAATTCATATTCTACACGGACGAAGCCGCGGGCAATAGCTAGTTTAGAATACACTCAATAGGCTGACATTTGAACATGTATTGGGGAATTTTGAACAATTTGGCCTACATCTCGAGGATAATCAAGCTCTGATTAACACCCCCATTAAATTGAAGTTCAGGGCACAAGGGGAGAATCGGGAAACTTGATAAATCAATAGCTCTATAATTAAATTCATTGATTCAGTTTGATCACTGACAAATTTGCTTTGGGTAAGTGCTAATTAGTTCTACGAGTTAAATACTTGATTAAATGCTACCAGTGTTTATTTTAGAAGTAGAATGGGATCTCAGATTTTACAGGCGTTAGTTATTTTAACAGAAACGATTTAAGTTTTAAACTGTAAACGAATTGTGTATCTATTATAACTTTAGCATACATCAATAGAAAATATTGTAGTTATTCATGTTTTTTTGGAAAATGTAAATAAAACATATGTTTGTCTTAACAGTTTACTACAACTGCAAGTCAAACAGAATTGGAACTTCTCTAGACAATATTTACTCACCCAGTTAGTGCGAATCTGGTGAATGACTGCATGATGTGAGCAGCCAGGTCTCTCTCCCTGGTGTGATACTGGAGAGACATGTTCAATGGATGCCCAAAGACGTACTCCATCTCATCGCCATGCATCACGCCCATCCATTCGCCCCACAGACTTGTGCTGGTACGCTAGAAGAAGAAAATTCAAAACATGCAATAAATACCACCATCAATAAAGAAAATAGAAAATGCCATCCGGCATTAAGTGAACCATCGGATGTTTTATATAGAAGCGTAAATAAATTTAAAAAAAAATTAAATAAGGAAAAAATACGGTGGATGCACTGGAATTAACGAGAATCTTATTCACTCCTAACTTCGAGTTCTGCTTAATGATGCCGTTAATCAAAATAAAATGATCGCAGACAGACTCAGATCCACGTACTTAAGAAGCGTTTGTTTAAAATCGAATATCACACAAATAAAACCGAATTTTACCATTTTATTTGTAATTAGTAAAATAAATTCTTAAACTGGATTCACTTAAAAGTACAGATTTAATAAAACTTTAGTAAAATAAAGATCTTTAGTAAAATATGTATCTAATTAATATTAACTATAACTAAATGAAAATATATACAACTTAAAATATAAATAACTATGAACTAAAATATTTACATCTTAAAAAAAGGTAATAATAAATAAATAAGCTATAATTTAGTAAAATGATGAACATCAAAGTCAAGTCATACATATTCATAAATTTGCAAACACCCTTTCATATCAAACCTAAATTACATGACACAGTCATAAAAGCGTCTTATGTGGTTTAATCTTAGAAACTCATTATTCGATAAGAACACTGTTTCCTTTATTATTAAATCAATTTTAGACCCACGGAAATTGAAACACGGAGGTTGAAATGTATCTACATTTCAACCTCAAAAATAATCTAGAATATTCTCCCAGGCCACAAAAAGTGTTTAACCTGATTTAATCGTTTGAGATTCAATTGAGAATTCTTTTCCTTAAAAATAAGTTAACTTTTCTGAATATCGATGTATATCGAATGAAATTAAAGATATATTTCACCTCTTAACTTTATTGGAAGGTTGAGGCCATCATTTACGAGCATCATGCATCTTTCAATGCAGTTTTTATAGCTCTTAACAGACTGTAAGGGGGAAACACGTACACACGTGATCACGTGTAAAGTGATGAGAAATACATTCAAGTATATTGGTAAATATTTTATTGCGAAAATGTAGTGTGACTTTGGAAGCGTAAGAAGGAAACGGTGAATAAATAGTTTATAGTATTTTGTAATCGATTTTGACTCATATTAGATGTATGCTATCTTCGATCAACAATAACAATTGTTATCTTCGATCAACAATAACAATTGCATCCAAAAATAAGTATGCTATGGTATAATGAGTGTAGAAGACAGAGGGTCGGTTTCCGAAGGATTTGGAGAAACAACACAAACGCCACTGTTCCTTCACTTCTTTTTTCCTGCTAGGGGCGCTGGTTGTACTCAACAACGTCACATTTAACGAGGAACCTAGCCAAATTGTAAATAAAACCTAATGTAACGAGACCATAGCGCGATCTATCTCGATATTAAAGCCATCTAACGAGCGACGCGACAACTTTGAATAATAATAATTATTTTATTATTAAATGTTGATCGCGCTATGATCCTATTACCGCTCTAAACAATGAGACAGTTATATGTGCCTGTATTGCCAACGTACAACACTTGTACATACATTGCAACTTCGAAAATGGGCAAAATAGTGATATTTTTGAGATAGAACTTGAAATTGAACAACAAACTACTACAATACATAGGTATGTACATCTGCCAATGGAATAGATGACTAATTTTTATTTTAATGTCGGTGTGGTAGAATTTTTAAAATCAGTAGACACGTATTTTTTTATTTTCTTACGGGAACGAAGATGTATTGATTTGAAATATCACATGATGTCACTTTTGAGTACGATTTATACTCTAAAATGATGTAGCTACCTCCCACTCCTAAACTTTTATTTAAGTATTGTTTTCTTATCCGGAAAATAAAAAAATGTGTGTCTAATATTTTGTCATTATCTAACTGACGGACTAATTATATTTTTAATTTTCTTATCGTGTCATCAACCCTATCCGTACAGAGTATCAGACTTATAACAAATACGTATAATATACTACTACTACTACTATTGTAAACAGTGAGTAAATTAGCCTCTGTTTGCAACATTGTTTATGTACTAACCTAAACTGAACTGTAAATTGCTAATTTTGAACTTAACGTCGAAGTCATGAAAGCGCCGAGTTTAGATTGAGCCCTAATGGTGTTCCAGGCGAAACCGCAAGGTGGTTTCATTTGTCCGTACCATGGGGCGATGTTGCAACATTGTTTTGATCGCATTCTGATGTTCGTAAAAGAATTGAAATGTAAATTGAATAAGAATTTATCGTAGGGGTTATTAAATTAAGACTTTGATGTTGTGAAATTGTTTGTGAAATTTTTTACTTTTTCTCGGTCTAAGAATGTTAAGGCGCTCTAAAAATGCCACAATGGAACCGTGGTCAGTTAATAAACTTATGAAGATACTGTGATTTTCTCACGGAATCTTACTTAAATCACGTTTGATGACGCAATCAATAAAAGATGAGCTTGACATAATATTTTGTCATGACACAAAACAGATTTTCGAACAAACTTGATTGTTTAACGAACTTTAAGAAAAGATCGTAGGCGGATTATTAAGATATTCCGTAATATTAATTTTGCGCAGGTTCATCCAAAAATAAGTGCTAGTTAACTATAAGACAAAGTAACCAACGAAGAAACAATAGCTGAACTTTATGTAAACCTTTCTTAAAATCATCAATTAAAACGCGAAGTCTCAAGCAGCGTGGGCGATTATGAATGAAATAATGAAAACAAAATCCAATTTCTCGATAATTCTTATAACGCGGGGGTGTACTAGAATTATACTATACGTACTTTCTTTGATTTTTATTTCATTCATTACCTAACTGACCTCATTTGTTTCAGTGATTCCATTTAAAATAGCGGCGTTGTTTTGAACGCTACCTTTGTTACAGGATTCAATACCTAAATTATGTCTGTGAATGTCCACTAATCGACTAAGATTTTTATAAGGTTTCTTAATAAAATCTATATGCTTAGCAGGTGAGATGGAAATTGCAATATACACTGAGAATAACTGGGTTTGGGTTTAACGGAGAGCACTGCCTGCGGCCCGGTTGTGCTAAAGAAATGTGTACATGTGTAGTCGGCTCTTCAGACACCAGTGGAAAGGGCAGAGATGTGCCAAATGTATTCTACCATCACCGTACGGTCCTTCTATATTATATATTTGTAATGGAATAAGCCGATGAACGAGCAGACGGATCGCTTGATGGTAAGCAATCGGCGCGGCGTCGCCCATGGACACCTGGAACACTAGAGGCGTTACACGTACGTTATCGGCCTTTTGAGGGTTGTTGGGTATTCAGGTATTGAAGAGATTGAGAGAAGGCGGAAGGGGGGTAATTGGGCCACCAGTAATCTCACTCACACGACGAAACACTACGCAAGCATTGTTTCAGGTCGGTTTTCTGTGAGGTCGTGGTAGCACTCCGGTTGAGCTGGGCCATTCGTGCCAAAGCATGGCTCTCCCACACTTTGTATGATATATACACATATAGATGTAAAAACCTTACAATGTTTAACGATTTTCTACTCGCACGGTATCGGAAGAACTTCGCTAGGTCGATGACCCTGTATCTTCGCTACGACGAACGGTAGATACACCCACACATGATTAAAGTGTCATTTTCATTATCCCTCATTTCATATAGGCTTTTGTCTAATGAATATCTAGTTATAAACAGAATGTTTAACGTATTTGAACATTAAAATCTAGAGATAACCTAAAATATTATAACATTTTGTTATGGCTTCCTATACTTTTGAATTGTAATCTCAAACTCATCTGCGAATCGTGGGGATCATACTATACTCTTTTATATAGAGGAGGTTCTAGTACAGGAGAGAACAGCCACGAGTTTTTGACAATGAATGTTAGAATTTGGCCAATAAATTACCTTAAACGAGAAAGATTACTATTCTCTCACTGAACCAAAAAGGAATTATGGCATCAAAACAGAGCTTTAATGATACAAAAAGCAACACTAATTAATTATTTACTGTCTAACCGACCGCCGGTAACTAATTTGTGCTGATATGCGCTGCGAATGCGATTCAGTTTAAATTACGCTAAATTCGTATTTTCACTTTAATCGTTGGTAACAGGTTTAAATGGTTCTGTAATAACAGTGTAATAACATAATACAGTGGAATTTTCAGTTTTACGTTCTAGTTTTACGTACTTATTATTGTTTAATCGAAGACTTATTTTTTTATTTGTTACAATACACTACGTTCTCATCAAATGTTAATTTGGCACCCTATGTCTCAGGTACGAGTTCTTATTTACATAGCTTTTAAAATTTGTATAGCCACTGACTTACAAAAAACGTGAACTCATAATAATTAATAAGTCAATTGTTATTTAGATCATGATATCAAATTTGAGTTACCTAAAAATCACGTGAATATACTGAGAAAAGCTCTACTAGTTTCACACCACAGAGGGGCTCTTCCTCATGAGCAGCGTGAGTGATGTCGCGAACGCTAGTATTCCTCACGATAGTTATTATAAAAACAAATTTAAGTTCAGTATACAAATAGATAGTCGCCTTTGCATCATGAAACGCAAACACATTTTTGGTCTAAGTACCTATATAATACAAAATAAACATGACATCAAATTATCCGAATACCTACCAGCTGTGAATAATACCTGTGTAACTAAACATATCTTTTACGACCTTAAACATTCCTACACTATTATTTCAGTCTGAAATAACACGAGGTGTTTGTAAAGGCACTTTGAATGGTCAAAATTAACGCATGACTTTAAACAAGTGATATTATCGCTACTATTATTTTTAAGGGGTTAATTATTCTTGTGGTAGGTGTTAATTAGCCGTGGAAGACTTAACGGGTTGCCGGGGTTCCGGCTCGAAATGCAGGAGAAAAAAGATGTTTATTACCTATTATCATCATCATCATCATCATCATCAACAGCCTATAAGTGGCCACTGTTGACCAAAGCCTCTTCTCACACGGAGAAGGTTTGAGCATTAATCACCACGCTTTCTCAATGCGGGTTGGTAATTTCAAACTGATAATAAAAAAATATAAGTCCAGGTTTCCTTACAATGTTTTCCTTCACCGTTTGCCAGTAGTGTCTAAATAGAAAGTAAATATAACTCGGAAAAAGTCACATTGGTACTTAACGTTGGTAGGTTTCGTACCCGTATTTTCTCATGCATGAGAAGCGTGCGTCTTAAACCTCTGGGCCACCACGACCTCCGTTTATTACCTATGCTAATATAAAATCAAACATTCTTCTTATAAAAGGATTTTGATATGGGTTGGTTTTTTTATACTTGATCAAGAAGTCGACGCTAGGCCACTATCTCGCCTAGTGGTAAGCAATGGTGGTTATTTGTTTTATAATTTTAATGGAATACCCGATAACGACACAACGGAAAATACATACATTGTGTCACGCGTGGGTCCACGTATAGGAGAGCACGACGAAATAATGAGAAAAATTTATTTTAACATGCATTGCAGTTACAACACAATTCGGACTCAATCTTTTATACTTCAATTTAGGACTTCATTTTTTTATTGTCGTAAACTAACGTAATATTCTTACCCTTTATGGTAATCATCGTGTACATAATATGAACTAACTCATTTTTTTAATGGGATAAGTCGGTAAACGAGCAGACAGATCACCTGATGGTAAGCAATCGGCTTCGCCCATGGACACCAGGAATACCATAGGCGTTAAAAGTGTGTGACTTCTTGAGATTAGGAATTTGAGTATTGTTGGGCAATAGGCTCACCCCCTATTACTATGGCAATAGGCTCGCCCCCTATTACATGGGACTCATAACACAATTGTAAAAAGTGGGTGTTACTTCTGTGTGCACCTCTGGCTGCCCCTTCGAGGATAAAAGGCGTGATGTTGTGTGTGTTGGGGATTCAGGGATTTTCAAATCAAAAAAAAATCACTCAAATATACATACGTATTTCTCAACCAAGTTTTTGTAATTTTAACAGGCGATGTTCATACTTAGGTGTAACTGATCACAAAAGTTACACAAAATTGAAAATTAATTTAATAACATACATAACTTAGAAATACACTTGGGAGCAAATAAATTGATCCACTAGCTTTATTTTTCATTTCACCGAACACTCTTATAACTTAAAAAGAATATTCCGTCTACAACAAAATGCTCTCACACTATAAGGTAACTAAATTGCCTTTTGTACGACACACGTTACCAATTAATAAAATACTCATATGAGAAAATGTTTATCAAGAAATGAGTAGAAAAAACGTTTGTGGCTCTATGTATTTGCTCTCGAGTGTATTATTGCTTTCCACACGCCTTTATTCTATTTAAAAGCAATAGGCGTATATTATTTAACCAAATGAAATACCTAATATTCTCCCTCTTATTTACCAGTTGAAACCGTAACTAAAGTAATTGACAATAGCTTAATAGAAGCTGAAATGTAATTAATCGATGGACCGACCGGGGCAATCTAATTTTAAATCTTGAAGGGCTCTGATCAATTTAAACTTTAGCTTAGCATCCAACTTGGGTTTGTGCTAGAAACGATTCCTAACCTAGTTATTTTATTTCCATCTTAACTTAGATTTTTTCCCGTAATAAGATTTCTGATCTTATAATAGTAATATCCTTTATGACTTAATCTGTTTACAGTATGAAGATATTGAGGATGAAGAAAGCAATTCGGATTCTAAAAATATTCTGAAGGAAATTTGAAACGAATACAAGAACGAAATTATGTTGCCTAACTCGATAACTAATTTAGTTTAAACGTTTCCACTGACTAATTATTTTTATGTGCAATGTGCAGTTTGTATTTATATTTTCGAACATAAAACTATAAAGCTATAAATTAAAAAAATAAGTGTTTAGTTGCACTTAATATCCTATTAATTACCCAATTTAACCTATAATAGTACAAGAGCCTAAAACAAATCAACAAACGAAGCCATAATTCACTCATAAACCAATTATGGAAATATAGGAGCTATCCATCAAACAAGAAGTTAACAATCTAGGTCAAAACCTCAGATCGGTGATAAGGAAAATCACACCCCTAGTTCAAGACACACGCACCTAAAGGTAGATAAGGTAATTGCTCGTTTCGGTCCACAAACGAGGGGCCTTAATGGTCGCCACATTAGTTTGGCAGTCAGCGGATACTCTGCATCCGAAATACCCCACAAACAATGCCAACTTCAGGATTTAAACCGTGAAAACAATTCCCTACTGCTTACTAACGTTTTTGGACACAGACATTAAATTAAAAGCGGCCGTTTGGTACGCGAGGCCCTTTTAATAATGCACGCGGTTGGTAGCCAACATTATGCGTTGTCATGCATAAGTGTGACGTAGGTAGCCACACATGTACCCGCGAAAGGTCAGCTCTTTCACAAAGTAACATGCCTTACACAAGTCCAGAGAAACAACCTACATAATCTTTCACGCGTTCAAAACGGGAACATCTAAATATGTAGCCTAGGTATGGACATGGACGTGGATATTTGACATGATATTCACATTCCGTACAGACATGTCGCAGGTGTAATTGTGCGCATTAACGTTGAAAAAGGTTTAACAGAAACAAATAGCCAACCTACGCACACGTCATAACAATGCGCATCGAGGAATATCACTGTGATTTATTTTACGGACATGTTCTCAAATATAGCCTGCGAATTACATATGTAGGATACAGGACAGATTATTTTCCAGATGACACTTGGTTACAAAACAAATTGAACATTTGGAATGCCTCCAGAGTGTGTGTAATCTCGGTTCATATTTGCTGAAAAGTCTTCGCACGATGTCTTAATCGCTTCGTCGTGCGAGGGAAATACGAATGTAGGCCAAAGTCATATAAAATTGAATAATGAATGTGAATTGTACATGTGTGTTCCAAGTTTTTTCCCTTTTACAAATTAAATGCTGGAATATATTTTTTTGGGCCAATTATCGGCCTTGAAATCGATCGATTTTAGCTAAATAGACACTGCCAGTGGTTCTAAAGTAGGTCGTCTGAGTTATCTTCGTCTCCCGTGGGTATTAGTCATGCAGTTGCAAGTCGTTTTAAATCACTTGATAAATTGTGACAATACATTGACCTCACAACTGTTCATGAACTTGATATTCAAATAAGTAGGTACTCATATTATACTATCATAAGGTTGTTAGTGTTGAATCTTCAGACGAGTTAAAAACCCAAGTTATTATGAATGAACCAGCTTGCGCGGAAATCAAGTTTGCCTCACCGTAATTTTGCTTGAAATTAGGCTAGCGCTTGTCAGGAGTTTATCGGAAAAGTAAACGTTGTTACTGTCAAAATACTTCACTACTCGCTATTAGATTAATTAATAATTTCTAGTACCTAGCTGTAGGTAGTTGCTACTCTAGAGTTTTAGTAAAAAACGTTTCTAAGTACATTCATTGATTGTACTAGTATAGTTCTCCTTATGTATTCAAAAGAAAAACTCCAACGTAATTTTTGTATGAATTCGCATAAATTTCTAACATAACAATGCATAAACATGTTTGTTTATTTTAGAGTAAAAAGTTAGAAAGTTTACATTAGAAGACACTATAAATTTAATTCCGTGGGCTACTGTAATAAAACTGTGAGTCCATAATGTACATTAACTTCAAGCGTTGCCTGCTGTGTACAACTTAAAGTAGAATCGTTTTAAATATGTTAGTAGGCGGTGTAGAATTGTGTTGAACTATATTAGGATACATCGTGTCTGTGTTGACCACTAGACTAGCCAGGAGCATTTATCGTGATAAAAGATTCATTTGCAAACTGAAGTGGCTAGTAAGAATTATAGAAAGAGAGATACAATAGGAAGAGAAGTACTACTTATGTATCAGTATTATTTCGATGTCAGTAACAAATTTTTATATATTTTATTATTATTATTAGATTAGAATACAGTAAATAATTGTATCGCGTCAGTGGGATTTTTTTTTTTTTTTTTTTTTTAAGGGGGGAAAATCATCGAATGACTTCTCCCGCCTGGGTGAGGCGGGAGGGAGTGTCAGACTCTTACTGACTAAAAACCACCCCGTTCCTTCTCCTGCACGTCGAGCCGGAGCCCCGGTTACCCGTTAGGTTCTCCGCGACTCCGAATCGGCATCGGCCGTATTGGGCCCCATCTGTGGTGGTCTGATGGCTCTTTGAGGCGCGCGCGGAACGCGACGCGCCGTACGCTCGGGATGGCCTGGTGATCTGTGATACAGGTCTCACCTACAACAGACACCAGTCTCAGGTTTAGTTGTAAAACGTTTGCTGTATTTTATTTTGTAAATGATGATGAGAGAATAAAGAAATTATTATTATTATGTATGTCTTTACAATTCACGGGACCACAGGGTCCCGGTCATTTGGGAGGCGTACGAGGGGCCGAAGCCAACTGCGCAGAGGCCCTTTAGACAACTTTAATCTAAATGTAATGGAGATATTATTATTAGAAGTAAGCTAAGATTTTCACCTAAAAATCTACGTAAAATATTCCTTTACCCATCCATTATTCCTCTGTCTAAAGGCAATTTCGTTTGCTGTACATCGAACCGTGGAACACAGATCGATTGTTTTAATGGTCCCATCTAAGATATAGAGGAAATAAAGCTATAAAGCAGAATAGACGCACTGTCGGGAGCAGAAATGGAACGGCGACGGGTCACAACCCGAAATAGCTTGTTGTTAATCTGTGACCTTTGGCCCGTCGGCCAGGGCTGACCCATGCCTAATTTATTAAAGGTGCCTACAGCCGTTTGTTACCGACATCTACACGTCGTCTGCTTTGCTACTTATGATGATAATTTTAGTGCCAACCTTGAAACTAGAGGTAATGAACATTACTTGTCTCTACAAGTAATGCGTATGTATCCTTCTGTATTCCATAGAGCACTGGCCACTAACAGAATATCATGAAGTATAAAATTAATTTGTACTTGAAAATTTTTACTGACTGACACCTACATATGTATATGGATATTAGTGACGCTATTGTAACTATACGCAAAAAAGTAGAAGCTGTCCGAAATAATGCCCTAATTTATAATATGATATCCTAATGCCACTTGGATATTACAAAAAAAAGATCAACAGTACCTACACAAAGGATCAGAATATCTAAAATATAATTTAACAATTTGCTTGATAAAATTTTACATTATACTCGTTATGTTATTACATCTGTTGACAACTAAACAATATTGTTTATTCTTATTACAATAGAAGAACACGATAACGAAGTAGCAATCATGCAATCGATTGTCGCTAACAGACTTCAAAGCAAACTTATTTAGTGTGGCGACACATGTCACAAGTCAACGGATGACGTCATAAAATCCTACATCGCACATGCGAAGTTTACATTCGATTTAACACGGATAGAAAATCCCAACGAGCAACTGTTGGGCAGAAAGCCCGCCAGGCACGATCACCTCACCTGGTCGGAGGATCCTCCTTTTCCGATCTTAGGGAACTATACTCTCTGTTCCCTAAAGTGGTGACCCCGACGTGATTGGTAGCAACCTTCACTTCACAGAGCAGATCAGCACCGTCATCCGTATCGCCATCCCTCTCATTCATCATTTCTCCGCTGAGCGGTAACCAAGTCGCAGCCAACCAGCATCCTCAGCCTCATCAGGGAACCACCATCGCCTGCAACGAAGTTGTGCAGCCTGGTTCTTCCCTACGGCTTCACCAGCGTCTAGGCAACAGCACTTCTGCACACGGTTCTGAAGGACATCTCCTCCCGTCAACGCAGACGCCAGCCACTACGCACCTACCCTCGCAGCATCTCTTCCCCGACTCACCGTGGGACACTGCGAACTCATCTCTCCGACTCACTGGAGTATCGCCCTGCACCGCTTACCCGACTCACTGGGCACTCAGCGGCACAGTTCCGACTCACTGGAACTAGGGACTTTCTACACTGCTCTGGCACCGCTCATCTCAAGCATCGACAGCCGTCTCAGCGGGATCGACCTCCGGTCTTGGGAGGGAGTGATGTGGCGACACATGTCACAAGTCAACGGATGACGTCATAAAATCCTACATCGCACATGCGAAGTTTACATTCGATTTAACACGGATAGAAAATCCCAACGAGCAACTGTTGGGCAGAAAGCCCGCCAGGCACGATCACCTCGCCTGGTCGGAGGATCCTCCTTTTCCGATCTTAGGGAACTATACTCTCTGTTCCCTAAATAGTATTCATATCAAAAGCTCGAGGGCTAGTTTGTTTGTTCGTCGTGACTCGACATAGAAAGTAGTTCTTATATCCATCAAATCGGTATTTCGACGACAAATCGCGAACTCTGAGGGCTTACTACGAGTTTTTTTCGGGTTACGCACTCTGATTGGTTGGTTCATTGGAGCAGGCCGATCAGAGTGCTTAACGCTGTAACGTCTTAAACGTAAAACAAACTCATACTAGGCCCTCAGAGCTCCGACCTCCGACTTCCTGATTTATAGTCACCATTTATCTCGATATTCTTATATCAGGATCATTGCGGACACCTTTTGCATTTTAAGTTGGTTTGCAGATGGACGAACTCACGTTTTTCTTTCATATTTCTTTTGTATTTTTTTGCTTTTTCAGGTCAGATGATGTTTCGGTTTTGGGTTGGGTTATCATTATACGGTTTGTGCATGTTTTCCTGAAATTGTGTTTAGAAATATATTTGATTTCATAGCAAATAAATTTACTACTAAAATTGACGCCCAGGACCCAGTTCCTAAGTCAAGCTATAAACTCACTTTCTTTACCTACATAATGTAATTAAAAAAATGGGGCATAAAGTTAATGATTGCTTACGTTATAAATATCAGTGTCTATCCCAAAACGAAGAAGAAACTCTAGATTTTAGAAAGCATAATGATTACAACAATACTTTTAATTACAATACAATTAACTACATAATCCAAAACAAAAATAAAATCAAATGAACTCTTTAAATAAACAAATAATAACTGAAACCAGATTTCATAATAACAATATTGTAACCGCCATTATAAAATACTGGCTGGATAAAAACAAAACACCGAATAGTCGTTCTGATTTCGAAATTAATATTTGTTTTGGTCTCGACTCGTTTTACAAAATTCATAATTTATGGCCGTTGCCGCGTTGCCGATCCAGCATCAATTTAGTGAATTTAATAGTTAATTAGTCTGTTTTATTTTTGAACAGTTTGTTGATGGGTTAGTTGTAACGTTATTATGTCGAGTTTTACAGTCTGCTTATTTAGTCCAGTGGAAACTGGAAGTGGCTTTTTTGATTTATTTTTTTAAAGATACTGGTTTGGAATCCATACTTTCCTAAGCAAAACAATTGTAATGTAATTTTGTTGTAAGAGAAGAATCAAAACCCACGTGGACAATTCTGAGACGAAGTCATCTGTAAATTGAACAATGTAACTCCCAATATTTTTGACAAAAGGCAAACGTGAGAAAATTTCAACGTCGACGACAATGGGGGCATGTCGAGTGGTTATACCTCTACATCAGAATTGAATGACAAAGGGAGTGAAACGATGTGAGGGTGGAGCGAGATGCGCGGACAATGCCAATGCAATTGAATACCGCACTTGACGACACATGAAATATGTATTGGTGCTATGCTTGCCGTCAGTTGCGGTTGGAATACGTGCCACAAATCCGCAGATAATGGCATGATTCCTCTTAGGATCAGTGTTGAAATATTGGGCCTGCCACTTCATACACCTGCCTTGATTTTCAATCGACAGAATTTTTGAAAGAATAAGAATAATGACAAAAAACATACACGTAAATATCATTCCCTGAAATATGTAGTACACTACCCTATGTCCTTAAAATGTAGTCCAACTGCACTACATCGTCCCTGAAAGAGTTTTAATAGACTATTTTAAAACATTTTATATTACATGCGAGACTAGTTGGCTCGGGTAATAGGTTCAAAGTTTTTCGAGAGAAAAGTTCTCGTAATAGGATCATTTAACTTTTACCGTTTTTTGTCCCGTCACTATAAGCCAGATGCCTACATCAGAATTAGTTAAGCTCCGTCTCTTTTAGAGGACTAAACTTTATGATACCAGTTAAATACTGTTTGAAAAAAAAAACGAGGCTTGAGAATATTTTACTAACTTTTTGGGATGAACATTAACGTAATATTGTAGTAAAAAAGTCTTTATTAACTCATAACTGAATTGAATCAGAACAGTAACACTAACCATTGGTTGCTCTGATTCAAGATCTTGTGCTTGGAAGTTGAGATCTAACTGTAGTCTATCAATAAGTAATTTAGTACTAACTAGCGATTTATCCATATCATCTCCATACCAACTACAAGACGTCTACTACTGAAAATAGTACTTCCCAATCATTTTTAAATGTCCTGCCGTCCAACATACACTACTCTACCTCTATAATATTGGCCAAAAGATAATTGAATCCTCGTCAAAAGAAGGAAAAATATCACCCTAAATATATTCATAACACAATCTGAATCGTGTCAGGCTGCTAGCTTCCTGGCTTTACATTTTTCTCGATAGCTAATTATTTTCCTTTGTTTTAAATGTACACGTAGACTGCCAAGCAGCTGTGAATGACGAAACAGAAGAATTAATATAATTAATCTTCTTTAGCACAGAAAACTTGACAAGTTTAACAAGACTAGCATCTTTCGTAATTGAGAATAATTAATATTGCTCGTAGTTTGTCTGTTTATTTATGTTTTGCGTGTATTTATTGTCAACGTAATTAACTAGTGTCTATCATCATTCTTCTGTTCTAATCCTAATTTATTTGAGGTTAGAGCAGTCCGCTCGTGGATGGAGAAGATTTATGCATTAGGGATGTTGTTTTATCTGATAATGTTTTTAAAGTTGTTGAGCAATGCTTGGCTTTGATTTATAACCACATGGTGTCTTTAACTTCTCATATTATTTATTTATCTACCGCCACATAAATTGCCATTTAAATCTATTATGACGTTTATAAATTAAACTGTCAAACACCAAGCGGTCACCGGTGACCGCAACCTATTGTTCTATAATTATGTCTACAAAACCGGTACTCGACGAGTTAATTTGTTAACCGTATATATCTTTTATAGGGCATAAATCCAGAGTAAATACCCAGAATTTTTATATATATACCCCGGGAATCGAACCCGTGACCCCTTGCCCGACAGACGCACTTGCGATAACTTGGCCGACGAGGCAGTAAAGAGGCAGTTTTATTTATAATTCCCCCCTATTTCAAGTATTTAATATGTACTACAAGATAAGGAATAAATTCGTTTGAATTATTTACGTCCTCTATAGCCACTATAGCCAATCAATTCAATTAGTGAATAGTGACCTAGTTTCAATTTCTAAAATAGACAGTGAACTAGGTATTATATCGAATATTAAATATTTACTTAGCTTTCAACCCAATATATTGACAGTTACTATTGTAGTATTATAAGTTTCACAATTATTTAGTGAAGCTATTGTCGCTTGCTATTTCGCTTGTAGCATGTCTTTTGTTTTTGGTTAGCTGATGTTGATCAGTGAATATTAATTTGTATGCTGCAGAATAATTAACCTTACCACACAATAGGGATGATGACAGGGTTTGAAAATTAAAAATCTTATTAGTCCATTACTTACGTAATGAAAAAACATTAAAAAATATTAGTATTTTTTTTATTGTATAATATAATGATACTTAGATAATGACGATTTAAAGTTTAGGAGTGGGAGCAAAACCGTCATTGATTCTACGTATAAAATGTACATAGAAGTGACGTCCCGCGACATTTCAAATCAATATATAGTCGAAAGTATTCGTTTCTGTAAAAAATACGTGAGTAGGGGGAAGTCCCTTAACGCCGGACGGACTTATATTATCTCGATAACTAATAACGCGAGGGATTCAATTTTTAATGGGGAGTCTCCCAGTGGCATACAATTAAAATTTATAGTAAAAATTGAATCGCTCCTGTTATTAGTTGTTGAGATAATCAAACTGTCCGGCGTTAGGTGCCGTCTGGCGTTACGGGACTTCCCCCTAATGTTTTAAAATAATCTAACAGACAGACGGATATTAAAATAAAAATTAGTCATCTATCCTATTAATATTCCTTTTTAGTCTAGGCTAGACTAAAAAGGGTAGTGAGACGATTAACGAATTTGAATTCCATTCTAAGTAATCTATTTGTTCCGACTTAGGGTACGAGAGGAATATTTGTAATCACAACTACAATTTATAAGAAAATTCTAGTTTCATGCAACTGCTATTAAAATTGAAATTCAAAATAAATATAACAGATACCTAAAGTATTTTTACTGATTGCACCCTTATTATGAAACATGTATAAAAGAAAAAAGATGAAGAGAAAACCCTTTATTACGTCATGACACACACACGTAGACAAGAACACAGACACACAACAAAATGATACATGAGTAGGTATCTAATTTCATATATGATTTCCATAGTAAGGTGGTTGCTCCAGTAAGTATGTATTACCGTATTAAATAATAAATTTAAATGGAAAGCCTCTCTTTATTCGTTTCCTTCATAAATCCTTGAGACTAACTTTGAATTTCGTGACATTTAACAATTTGAGAGTCGAGAAAGTAATTGTTTTATAAATTAGGCCTTGGTTTCTAATAATGGTGAGAAATGTAAGCGACGACATTTCGAGTTATTACGTTGTATAAAATAATTATTATTACCGTTCCATTCCATTAAATAATGCTTGTTGTTCCTTGGAGATATCACAACGGTTTACACTTCTGTATTTATTTGCCATATACCGGGCACAATTCCAAACTCCGTGCTACTTCTGAGATTTTTTAAAAACCCAATAATACTTTGCCGTGCCTGGGAATCAAACCCTACACCCCTTGTAGTCGCTCTTGCGACCACTCAGCCAACGAGGTATTCAAAAGTATTCTAAAAAATATCAATTTAAAACTAAAGTTTGAATTAGACATAATAGACGTGCAGTACCTAAAAGAAAAACTATACATCGAAACTTTAACAATTCCTTCTTATTTGCATTTAAACCTTTAAAACATCAATAAAAATTAATAAATGAAGTTTAAAAATGTATTATCAAACAATCCCAAATCATTAAAATAAATTTAAAAAAAATCGAAATACATCTCAATGTACCTGTTCAGTTTTATTCAAAAGTAGTGGTAAAGCAAAAAGCAGATGTTCCTGGCAAAGTGTAAGAGCACTCATGTTTGGTTCGTTAGCCAAATTAACGTGTTAGCCCCGGACTGGTTCTACAGTTTGAAGTGCGTCTCCGTCACAGGAATGTCTAGAGATGTTTAACCTTCATGTGTACTGGCCACTACACTTTGATGGCTTCGTTTAGGTCTCGAATTATTTTTCTTCTTTGTTTGAATTTAGAACGATGGGCCAGAATTTGAATTTAACTCGTCAAGTACCGTCATTATAGACACAATTATAGAGGTAGAACAATAGATTGCGGTCACCGGTGACCGCTCGGTATTTGACAGTTTAAAAATCAATATTCATATTATTGTTTTAATTTTTTCGAAGCTCAGTGTGATAAAAAATCGTCTTCAAATCAGCCGTAAAACGTCTGCTGCTAATTTAACTCGTCGAGTACCGGTTTTGTAGACACAATTATAGAACAATAGGTTGCGGTCACCGGTGACCGCTTGGTGTTTGACAGTTTAATAGGGTACAAACGATCAACCTGTAATAAAAATATCTAGTTATAAACAGAAAATACTTACATGGGTAAAGTAATAGTAGTAAACTTCGACGCCCGAATCCGCCAACACTTCCGCGAAGTAATTAGTGGGGCACACGAAGAAGTAGTCTCCCACCACGTCCGCAATCATTTTTTGGTTCAGATAACCATCGGTAATTTCCTCCCAGTCCGTATACTGAAACAGAAACAATCTATTAGAACCTTTAAAAATAGACCGACGCTATTTAATTGGGTCAGAGCGGACTGAAATATCTTTTAGTGAAGCTTCATAAAATATTTCATAATTTTCACTAAGTTTTTTACTTTTCCTACGATGGACGTCCATTTTACAGTGCACTAGTGTCGTTTACCGTGAGTCAAATGAGGTTTCATCTCTTTATGATGTAATTGGGTCAGATAGCAATGGACGAGGTTTTCGGATTTTGCTGTTCTTTTTCTGGCTGAAATGGATTCTAAGTTTTAAATGGCGCTAGTGTGCTTTTAAAGTCACCTCATTACGAAATTGTTGTGTAATATACTCTTTGAATATCTTCCTCCATCTTATGCATGTCTTGGCAAATTGGACTTGCACTACACAAAGCAACCATTTAGTAATTAATTGCCTTCGCATGAATGTTTCCGTATTCAAGGCTATTCATCAAAGTCTGACTTTAACTCGTAAATTGGCAATTACAAGTGCAGCGACGAGAAAAGCATTTTCGCATTATTGACGGTAATTCGAGATGGACATCCTTATTACTGTAGAGGATGAAGAGATGAGATGAAATCACGCCAATTTCTACGAAGTTATTGATGCTTGAACGAGGGTTATAAAGAGGGATAAGGTAACATATGGTCTTCTAGGACGACATGGTGTTTTAACAATCGCTGTAGTATATTAGAATGTCATTCTGTTTTCTATATTTCAATTATAAATATTTTTTGAATGAAAGTAATACAGCTTTCTGCAGATTAAATAATTGATTGTTTGATTATTAAGACTACTACATTTTATTACATAGTTAGTTGATTTAAATAGAAATTCGATGTACATTTATTAGAATTTGTGCATTTTAGATTATGACTACTAAGAAGAGAATTGTTGTATCTCAAAATAATTGCTATCTTTGAGTTATGAGTTAACAATGATTAACATTTTCAATTTAAAGAGAAGAGAGATCAATGACTGAAACATCATTATTTCGTTAACATTTTGAATGAACAAGAATGTACTTGTTGTATTGTCGTCACAATCGATCCAAAGATAAGTAACAGACATACAACTAGCATTGTTTGTCTTTCAAATGAATGGGACCCTAATTACACACTGTATTAAAGGTCTTAACCCTCATCATAATGAAGGAACTTTGTTTAATTTTAAACAATATGAGCCTTGTAACCTTATATGAAGATAACCTTTATATGAAGATATGAATTAGTTAGACTGCCTCGATGGCCGAGTGGTCGCAAGGGCGACTGCCGGGCAAGGGGTCTCAGTTTCGATTCCCGGGACGGGCAAAGTATTACTGGGTTTTTAAAAAAAAATCTCAGTAGTAGCACGGAGTCTGGAAATGTGCCCGGTATATGGCAATAGGCTCACCCCCCTATTACATGGGACTCATAACATAAATAGTGAAAAGTGGGTGTTACTTCTGTGTGCACCTCTGCCTACCCCTTCGGGGATAAAAGGCGTGATGTTATGTTATGTTATGAATTAGTTACACATTTGTTTGTTAATAAACTATTTAAGTAAGTACTTACTTGAAAAACGATAGCCTCCCTCTTAATTTTGGAAAAGTCCTTGAAGATAGTGTCTACGATTTCAAGAAATTTCTCCCGCTGCAGAAAACTCGGTCCGTCTTTTTCAAAATAGTCGAGGAAATCGTAGAGCAAGAAATAGGTTCCTGAAACGAGAATACATAATTTATTATTTTAATGCTGCATTAAAGACGTACCTGCTATGCAAATCTCGAAAATGAAGACGTTGTAGACATTAGGTACATTGAATGGAGAAAACGTTGGCATATTTAATTGATTTTATTGGTGGTAAAATACTCTTTTCTACTATTATTTATTTTCAACCATTGTCGTCTCACTGACTGCCTCATTGGTCGAGTGGTCGCAAGTGCGACTGCCGGGCAAGGGGTCTCGGGTTCGATTCCCGGGTCGGGCAAAGTATTACTGGGTTTGTATAAACCTCAGTAGTAGCACGGAGTCTGGAAATGTGCCCGGTATATGGCAATAGGCTCACCCCCTATTACATGGGACTCGTAACATAAATAGTGAAAAGTGGGTGTTACATTGTACAGTGGCATTAAGTGCCGTAATGTGCAGCTCTGCCTACCCCTTCGAGGATAAAAGGCGTGATGTAATGTTATGTTATGTCGTCTTACTGCAGTTTTTTGTATTAGTTACATTGAAATATTTACTGAGCATTCGTTCGACTGCGATCTAGACTTAATCAAATAGTCGATATATTATATAGTTTAATTATCTGCCCCAATGTATGTCTTAGTTAAGTCTGGACTAATTGCAGTATGAAACTTTATATGTAGCATGTAAATAATACCTGCGCTATAATGTAACATGTACTTAAACATTGTCAACTGGTCGTCACAAGAAAATGTTACTAGACTTAATATAATATTAAAATCAGTATCTCAGTAACTAATATTGATTTCGATGTCAGTCACACACAGCTTGCCTACTAGTGTGATACGTAATAAACACACAACGCGAACGGTTTCAATTTAACATTTGTTTGCGGTATCATTCATCGTTTATGTGATACAATTCAGCCATTATTTTATCAAAGCTAACAACTATGGTTTTATTGAATAATTGTTATATTTATATATAACTGCCTCGTTGGCCGAGTAGTCGCAAGTGCGACTGCCGGGCAAGGGGTCTCGGGTTCGATTCCCGGGTCGGGCAAAGTATTACTGGGTTTTTTAAAATTCTCAGTAGTAGCACGGAGTCTGGAAATGTGCCCGGTATATGGCAATAGGCTCACCCTCTATTACATGGGACTCATAACAACTAGTGAAAAGTGGGTGTTACATTGTACTGTGGTAGAATGTGCACCTCTGCCTACCTCTTCGGGGATAAAAAGGCGTGATGTTTATGATGTTATGTTATATTTATCTAACAATTGAAATACTCTTTTATAAATCTGTAGCATAAATATAAATATTAAAAATGTTAATTTTTCAAATATTTAATCATTTACAGGCCGCGACTTCGTACGCGCAATCCTGTTTTCACCCGTTCCCGTATTTTCAGGATTTTTTCTGTCTAAAGAACCTTTTCCTAATAATAACAAATACAACAAAAAAAACAATAAGTAAAATCGATCCACCCATTCACGCGTAATGCTGTGCCCAAGGGAAAAATGAATTCATTTTTATTGTACCTATATAGATAGAGATAGTTAGTAGTGTAGTTTTCATTAATCAAAAGCTCCCTGTGTCTATGGTCTTTTACTGATAGATAAATAAAATATCAATTAATTTTTTTGATCGCAAACATTTTCTTTTCTTATTATAATTTATAATTGACAATTAAATTCTCAGTAAAGAAATGATTTATAACAATCATAAAAGGTTTCTCAAAAAATTCTTAAGTGCAGTGTGTTACTCATTATTTTTCGAACACATGTCGCTAATATGGGACAAGCCTTTTGAATTTTTTGTCGGGCACAATTCCAAAACACTCGAAAACTCGACGGTCATACTCAAGATTGGTACACGTTCTACCTTTTCAAATACATAAAAGTAGAATTAAGTATAATATTATGTACCTTATAACATGAGTTAAGAAATACGTAGAAATATTACGTTTGGTTATAATAGTAGCGACATTTTTTGAGACATTTTCCTGTGTTTACGTTTACATTTACGAGCAAATATTTCACACGCCATAAAAACATTAACGTAACGTAGGAATATTTGCGTAAAGAAGTGTAATACTTTAGCTCTATTACATCTATTACACAAATGTATAAAATTCAGTTTGCCAAGCGTGCGTGGTAGCGATTGTGATATTGTTTTGAACGGTCAAAAGTTAGAATTTGTCGACGAGACGGTGTTTTAGGCATTACGTTAGACAGTAGGCTACAATGGGGTCCGCATATAAAGGCGCTTTCGGGGAGATTTAGCTTGACAGATTAGACAGCTCACGGACGTAGATACAGCTAGGCTTGTCTATTTTAGTTATTTCCACAGCATTATGTCGTACGGCATTTTGTTGTGGGGTCGAGCTGCAGAAATAGAATCAATATTTATTCTGCAAAAGCGGGCTATCCGAGCAATATATACCTAACTTATGCCGTTGCGAATCGTTGAGAGAATTGTTTAAAACGATAAATATTTTAACGGTGCCCTGTCAATATACCTCTATATATGAAAATATAATGTATGTAAGGAAAAATAGGCAATTGTTTGAAAAAAGAAGCGATAGACACAATTTTAATACTAGAGGCAAAAATAAGTTAGCTATACCGCAATTCAGACTGTCCAAAGTACAGAAATCCTTTATGGGGTTAGGTATTAAATGCTATAATAAAATACCAAATAGCATACTAGATCTCAATGAAAGTAAATTTAAAACATATATTAAGCGCGAATTATGTAATCAAGCTTACTACACACTGACAGATTATCTTGAAGATAAGAATGCTTGGCAGCATGTTGGTTCGGCCCCACTGGACAATACTCAAATGTAGTCAGTAGTTAAATTCCAATAGTAGGTAATATAATACATAATTTAATACTTTAATTCTAATGTAGACAATCTAGTTTCCTTATGGCATCGAGCATTTCTTTCTTTATTGAAACAAAGAGTTTCCTTTTTCTTGTATAGAAGCACTATTTCTATGGATTGTCAGTATGCATGTGTGAGCACCATGTTAGACTTAAGATTTTTATTTTTTATTTTTTTATTTTAGTAAGTTATTAGTATAATGCGTCAAGCGTGTCTTTGCATTGTTCTTACATATGCGTACAGTATTGAAATATGTATCAGAGACATTGTAGAACATACTTTTATAAAGAGTAACGAATGGAGTTTCTTGCTCGTTCTTCTCCATTCGAATCTACGTTTTGGAATGAGCACCTAGCTTCACCTAGCTTCACTGACGGACTGACTGACAGACTATTATTTATTTTGTATTTGTTGACGTTTCAAAAGTACCAAACTATGGTTTAATTGAAATAAATGATTTGACTTTGACTTTGATTTGACAAACTGAATATCTGAGGCGTTGCATCAACAACTTGCAGTTTATGAAGTCCAGAAAAGGAGATTATAAAGGAAACCACTTAATATCGTTATTACAGAATTTTATTTGCTCCTGATCTATCCTGCTTTTAACTTGGCTATGTATAGTACAGCGATCATCGTGGATAGATTGTTTAGGTATTTCATTTATGGGAATTTAGAATGTTTGTTACTGTACACTAACCCTAATCTTGCCGTAGGTGTGAGCAAAGAGAGTGAGATGTGACCACCAGAGCCTTTTAAGGGACTGCATATTGAACATGAGTTGGACAGCAGTATTCTTTGATGAATAGATAATAAAAAACAACAAAAGATCAAAACCTAACAACTCCATTGGTCCGGTGCTTGCTTTATTTACTTTGCCTAGTATTGTAAAAACTGTAAAGTACAGCAGAATTGCAACTACTAAGGCGGACTGACGTATCTTAGTTAAGAAGTTAGTGGCTGCTCACGCGAGCGTCAGTAATGTTGCACGGGTAGTAGCTATTACTTTTGTTTGTATGAGTATTTATCACTATAGACAATACAGCAAATAGATCGCAAGGAAAGCAAAAAAATAACTTCACGACTGAGAGAATGAACTAAAAGAACAAACTAAATAAAAATACATTTATTTGCACATCTAAGAGATCCATAAATTATATTAAAATCGCTGTCATACTTAAGTTAATAAAATTATCATAATTACATTACAATCATTCATACTTAAAATAAAATAGATAATATCAATCACATTCAAAATTTTAACCAGACAAAAATACATTACTATCATAATTATTATTAAATTACTTTTCTCACAAATGACCTCCAAAGTGGGGATGAGAATCTTTCTGCTAGTCTCCAGGATTTTGTTCCGGCTGCGACGCAATCTGCAGATCAGGGATACTGTCTTTTTGCGAATAACGGCGTGCAATCCATCAAAGAAAGAAAAAAGAGAAAGAAAGACTGAGATATTTTACTAACAGAATTATTAGTAAGTAAATTCTTACCGTCTAAAAATTGATTTTAACCAAACCTTCCCCAGATTTTCATGAACATTTCAATACCAAAATAAGCCAAATCCGTTCCCGAGTTTTAGCGAAACTAAAGAATGGAAATTCATTTTTATTTATATAATAATAGATGCTCGTTAGTTGCTTGGCACTATAATTGGATATATTTTCTAACATGTACAAGGAAGTCTCAAGTTATTACAATTATTTTGTTATAACTTGATTCAACTTAAAAACTGACAAAAGGAGGTAGGTAAAACGAGGCTTTGAACTAATAAAATAATTATGATTTAAATAGTCTTCCTCAATAAAATTATAATAGATCATTTTTCTACAAAAGTGAAGACAGAGATCTTTCATGTAATAAAATCGTAGGAAAGTGAAAACTGTACATCGAATATTTTTTTAAAAAAATGATTTGGTCGTGATCTACAGTCGATACCTAAACCAAAAATCTGGTTTTTAGAATTTTTGTCAGTTTGTCTGTATGTATGTCCGGGATGAACTCAAAAAGTGCTGCATGGATTTATTTCAAATTTTGCATGAATAAGTAGTACTAACAGGTTTGCTCAACATGTAGGGTACATATTATCATGCTATCAACTACGGGGAGGAGCTGTGAATCACTATTCCACGTGGATGAAGTCGTGGGCTCAGTTAGTAAATAATATAATAGTTTAAGTTCGTACCAAATAATTGAGAACACGCCTACAGGCCCCCTACAGGCCTGTACACAAATTCAGACTTCGTATTTACATTTGGAATATTTGTAGGGAGAAATACTACTAAAAACTCTATCATATTTTCTCAACTCGGAACAGGAATCTTATTATCAAAAGGAAAATTTCAACTACTTAAACAAAGCGAACGTAATATAATCTTCATGTTATTCTATACACAATAAAAGTATGCACCTCTATAGGATAAACATACAATTTTTATAACGATTACTAACATTTTATCTCAGCCCTGAAATAACGCCCTCTATCCGTTCCGGCGTAAAACCTTTTATTCGGTAACCTCGTCAATTTTTATTGACTTAATGTTTACGAGCCCTTGATAGAAAAATGACAATTATTACTGAATACTCGTAATAGTGGTAATAGGGTCGATAATATATGGCAAGTAGGTCGCGTCGCCGCCTGGAGAAATATTAATATTTGTGCCTAGGCGACACGTTGACACCTGAACTAATAAACAAGACGAAATGAGCTTGTCACGCTGCTGAAACTAACGAACTATCGTATATATCGAATCAACGAACCGGAAAAATCTTGTTCCTACCAAGAAAATACGCTTTTGTTGTCTTTCAACGAATAAATATTTATGTTTTGAGATTTATACCTCTATGTTATAAGCAATAGAAGTCAATTTTCCTGATTACTGCCAACAATATCTTTCTGATGATACAAAGATGACGTTAACCATTATTATATAGTTTTAATACTTTAATATTTTTTTTATTATAATTGATTATGTAACGATAATTTTTTTACAGGGTCACAAACACTATTCTCTCTATTGTTACGTATGTTAAATTATATTATAATCTACTACGTAGCTTGTTTAGAAGTAAACAACGACTTGGGATTCCCAAGTTATAATTTTATTCGGAAACTCTGTCTCCACTTGGCAATATAAAAACTTATTTGACAAACAAAATAATCTAAAAAAATATTCTTCTATAAAACACAGAACTTTCAAAATATTAAAGCAATATTCTGTCTAGCATAGAAGCTTCAACTAGTGTTGAGTGTAACATATTATGTGATATTGTATAACGGAAATTATGAGACAATGAGGAAGGATTTAAGTCGGATTTATTGCGAAAGTTTACCAAATGAGTATTTATTATCTTATTTACTTTATGGAGAAACTAATTAATTATGAATCATTACATAGATGTCTCTAGTCTGTAGAATACGAATAGAGGCAATTATTTATTGAAACTTCGAAAGCTAGTCTGTAGACTAGAAGAAATTATTGTTTTGTATCTCTTTTTGTTTTTATTTTATTTTGCGGTTTAATTTCCCTTTTTGCTCTTTTTAAGCTATAAGTTGAGTGCAAATTCAATTAATTAATGAGTATTTCAATCTCAAAATAGTAAGCTTAGACCAATTTTAACCCGTTTTCATTGAACTTCATGGGAAGTCTAGTGCCATAAGCCTATACACTTGACGTAATTCTGGAATCTGCACTACTTCTGAGACCAACCCGTAATGTACAGATAACAAACTATGTAATAAACAAACCTATATTTCTAAAACATCTCTTAATTACCTTTAATTACCTTTTTACCTAGCGAGGTCTACCCTTGAGCATTTACCAGACAAAACTTTAAATTAACTTCAGAAATCAATAAATGTTTGTCCTCCACGCCATGTTTGATAGTTTTGATAAACAATCAACGTGTTTAACAGTTTCATGGTCCTATGATTGATTAACAATAATGGTTGATGATTGATTTGTATTATTATTGGGTGTTGGCACAGTAAGGACTGTGAGTACAATTAAGCGACTAGATTCTAGGAGTCTAGTTTAGTCTAGTCTAGGGGTCGAGTGCATGTAGGTACGTAGAGGTACATAATAATATTTTAATGGTTGGGGGCATGTTTTAGTTACTTTATTGTAATAATTATATTCTATACGTACACATAAAAAAGCTTCCCAATTCAATGTCGATATTTTGTATACAAAATAAGCTCATTGATTTTCTCGAGAATCAAATAAAAACAATATTAAATATTATTTAAAGATTAAGTAAAAAAATTTTATTCACGATTTTGTTTCAGATTTAGGTTACGTTTTAAAACCATCGTGAAATGTCACAATTCGCTATCTTCTATCTTATATAAGGTATCTTCATATTCTTCATGTTATGCATGTATTTTTCAAACTGGCCACAAACCAATACCAAAGCTTGAACGAGTGCTGGTTTCGTCTCAAAGGCCAATTGGGGACATGGCTTCGAGTATTTGAATGTGGAACAGACATAGGTATATGTACCTAAGTATAAACCAATCGTGTGTCGTTATTTTGAAAGTTCTTTGATTTGAAGTTTAAAAATAAAAGTATTTTCTTGTAGTGGAGTTTTAAGTGGAAGTAAATGGTTTTTGTTTTTAACTCGTCGAGTACCGTCATTATAGACACAATTATAGAACAATAGGTTGCGGTTAATATCGTCAAATAACTATATTAATATTGACATCTCTATTCAATGTTACCAATTTAAAAAGATGTAATCGTAAAAAATAAAAACATTTATTAAATAGCACATTCTCTTTTAAACTTAATACTTAACCAGTTAATAGGGCTCCAAAGCAAAGCAGGAAAATAAATAATTATTTCTCCTCACGTAAAAACCGGTGAGAACTTATGTTACATCTTTCTTAACCGTGAGGTTATAGAGGTTATAGAGGTGACTCTATTATAATTAATATATTAATGACATCGTTTAAATTTGAAACGTGCTGAAACATTATTCTTTGAAGGCACAACTTCGACACGTCGTTTTTTGTTTTAGAAATAGTACAAAAATATTGTAAACGCGCCGCTTACAGTTTTTTTTTATGTTGACATTATAAAATATGTCATACGTAAACGTCTCAAAATTCATATTTACATGACAAGTTAATTGCCGGGCTGGAGTCGTGCTGGAGCCGTGCTTGTTAGGCGTGCCTTAATTCGGTTCTTACAAAACCCGGCAAAAATCAATTGTATTGATCAATGTATTCTACTCTCCAACCACCACAAAACCAATCAACGTACAAATGAACAATTCCAACCAACCCAATTTCAAATAACTCTAACAAAATAACAAAAGTTCAAACAGCCAGTCAAAATAATGAACATAACGTAACTTAATCTAGAACAAAGTAAGTTACTAAGTTCACAAACATAATACCTTGAACACAAGTTCATAATAAAGCGCTTAGCGTATTATATCTATGATTTATGGATAACACACGCGATAATCACGTAAAAATGGCCGCCGGCGTAATACTTGTGGCGGGTGACATTGGAACTTCGCAATCCACGCTTGTACCTACGGTCAAGGTCAAGGTGAAATACAAGGCACCCCCGGGTGGAATGTTTCTAGAAAGTCTCTATAACAATTTGTCATATGAAAGGGGAATATTTGCACGGTGCGCGGTTCTTGGGTACAGTAAACTACTGCACTTTATGACTACACAAATTCTCTTTCCTAGCAAGAAAACACGCTTTTTTGTCCTTGATGAAATAAATATTAAGATTTCCATATTTATTTCTTTAGGTAATAAGCTGTAAGGTCTATATTACCTCTACTGCAGATTCATTTGTCCTTCCGATTACTTGGGCTAAGAAATTATGTCTTTTAATTTTTTATCATTAGTCACATTTTTATTGTTGAATTATTTACAATACAATTTAAGTTATATTAAGTAAAATTATTGTACAGATAAGGTGAGGTGATTTTTTTTAGTCTCTGTAGCATTTGTCAAAACATATTATCACGAAAGGATAGATAGATATAAAGTAATATATACAGTGCGCAGTGCGCGTGTACTGCACTTTATGACTCGTTTAGTAGATGGAATACATAATGCAAACAAAAAAATAGATGAATTAGTTAAGTTTTGACTGTTTATGGGTTGTAATAAAAACTGTTAGACGTCTCTTATGCAATCATTCACAGGTATACCAAATAAATGAAACTTTCTTAAATTCGTTAATTAAGAATTATATTCTCTTTGAAAGATCATCAGTTAATTAACACCACTCTTATATGTTACTAAAATTACAATTAGTCCGGGAAATTATTTTTTTATTCCTTTTTATTGGATAAACCGATAAACGAGCAGACGTAGGTATTACGTGGTGGTAAGCAATCGGCGTCGCCCATGGACACCTGGAACACCAGAGGCGTTACAAATGCATTACCGGCCTTTTAGGGATTAGGAATTTTAGAATTGCTGGGGATTCAGTGATTGGGGAAAGGGGGGGGGCTAATAAGGTCTCCGGTAACCTCACTCACACGACAAAACACAACGCAAGTGTTATTTCTCGTCCGTTTTCTGTGAGGTCGTGGTATCACCCCGGTCGAGCCGGCCCATTCGTGCTGAAGCATGGCCCACACTTTATTTGTTTATTAATCTATTAATATTATAGAGCAAGATCATCTCAATCCTCGATTCGATTTAAAACAATTCTTCCTCGCTCACATCGACAACACACATCAGAAATTCAAACTGCAGATCAGACTCTAAAACAAACAAAGTTTTATCAGGGTGGTTTAGGAACGTATCCTAAACCACTCCACTTGACCCAGTGCACAGTAAATTTATTTTTATTTTAAAGGTGGACTTAATGCCTGCTGCATTAAGTCCACCTTTTTTTACATTTTGTGCATGAAGCATTTTAAATAAATAAAATAAAAATAAATTTACTGTGCACTGGGTCAAGTAAATACGTACACAAGCATTTGTACGCTCCCCAACTGCACAGTTTCCAACGTATTTCATTTTAACCAGTAGCAAGGAGTGCTTTAGCAGAGATACAGCAGAAAATAGTATAAGTATTGCATAACTGCCAACATTCCGCTTATTCTGCTTCAAGAAAATGATTTTATGCTTTCTGCGCAGATTTTGAGTAGCGCAATATTAAGTTTTCGACGTTGCAGCTTCCAGTATGGTGTTATGATGTTGATCTAATGAATTTTCCTCGAGAAAGGAACGGTATTTAACTAGAACTGTACATTTTTATTGGTTTAGATGATGAAATATGAAATGTGAAACTTTTAGCTAATTAGAGAGAATAGGAATGATGATAGGGTATAATAATTAAAAATCTTATTAGTCCATCAATTAGGTAATGAAAAAATATTAGACACGTATTTTTATATTTTGTCGTATAAGAAAACAATACTTAGATAAAACGGATCAATGTTTAGGAGTGGGAATAAAAACGTCATTTCTACGTATAAAACGTACATACTTCTATGTACGTTTTATACGTAGAAATGACGTCACTTCTGACGTCATGCGACATTTCAAATAATTATATCGTCGATAGTATTTGTATCTGTAAGGAAATAAAAAATACGTATCTAATGTTTTAAAATAATCTACCCAGACGATGGACATTAAAGTAAAAATTAGTCATCTACCCTATTTTATTTAGCTTTTAAGTTCAACGTCTGTAAAAATGACTGGATGTATTATTTCATTTTTAACAAAGTCATATAGGTTCAAGTAGAATTATATTTTCTTTTCGAACCTGATAAGTGGTTTGTGAGCATCAAATTAAGCATCTCAATGAGTGAGATGCCTATTCAAAAAATGCACGTGAAATTGTGACTTTAGAACCACTCGAATCAGCATATTACATCATTATCGTGTCGAGGTTCAAAGATCTAATCACGAAGCTTTTTATTATTTTTGATTTAATAATATATATTTTGGGTTTAATAACATTAATTATGTATGTAATGAAATATGTTTCCTATAAACCATTATTTATTTGTTGCGTAACCACTACCTACTTACATAAGGATCACCTAATCATCCAAGTTTTAATTATCCTTGTATACTGAAGCAAAGTCGTATCTTCTTTTGCGACCAAACTACCAACTACCAAATAGTTTTTGGACTCAGATTTACTACTTCACAGAAAATGGTGGGCTCAGTGAGATGCCAGTCGAATTTATGATCTACTGAGGCTCAGAGACTCTCAATCTTCTTCCGGTAAGGAAGAGGTATTAGCAAAGTTTGTAGTATAACAAGAATGATTTGAGAAATGATCGATTTCTTTTTCATGATTCACGGAACTACATAATGCTTTACATTTTCTTTATTTTTAAGCTTAGTCGATTGGATACTTAAATAATGTTTTGAAAAAAAAAAACAATTTTACAACTCAATTCTAATACTCTAGTTCCTAAAACAAAACCCACAAAATATTAAATTGCTCTTTCATATTAAACTGGTTTGATATGTACATCCTGTAGACTTGGAGGCAGTTGTTACTATACAGCAAAAAACTTAAGGAACCTCAAAAAGCTTTCAATATTGAATAAAAAAACGAATTTTCTTTTTGTAAAGTTATCATCACGCTCTGTTTCCAATTCGACGAAAAGTAGGACGAGGCTCAGACGAATAAAAGGGAAACTTAAAAACCTGAGATTTGTTCGACTAGTTTAAGGCAGAGGCTCCAGGTGGCAATAAAATATCTCATTTTCTACAAGTTGTCCTTAGCTGGAGATACTCGAGTGGCGCGATGCGTAGCAACAGTAGGGGGTGGGGAGGGAGGTACGAGGGGGGTGCGGCGCCGCTACGTGGGCGAGTCTGTAGTACTTGGTAGTACGAACGGTACAACATCTACCTACAGCGTGTTGTTGTTGTGTCTACATAGATTTGCGCAGGCGCGTCGCCCCGCTGTGTAACTACGTACCGATGTGCGGACTACGCGAACGACCTCGAACTCTACACCAAATATTGATAAGTCGTACTTAAGCTTTTATTCGTTCGTTTTATAAATGTGTCTGGCTGAACTGTCAGTCTTCCATAACACGTTTTGCCGGGATATGCGCAACTTTTGCTCGGCTGTGCCAATAAATAAATCAATCACTTAGATGCGTGTGACTGGATTCTTAGATTTGTTTATTAGATTTTTCTGTAAAGTAAACGTGTACGTTTAGTGATTTTCTTCGATTTTTAATTACGCATTTTTCCCACCAAAAATGTTTTATACATTTGTTACAATGCCAGATAAAGCCTATGTATCTTTCCAGGGCCCCTAGCCAAACGCCACTTTAGCGCTTGTCTACAGAGAGAGTAGAAATCAAAATGTATGGGGATGACACTGACAAGTGTCAAAATATACGTCAATTTCATATAATTTGGTTTTCTATTCTACATGTAGACAAGCGCTAAGTGGCACTTGGCTACAGCTGCAGAACAGTTTAAACCAAAAATTAAAATACATAAGTATGTAGCTTTTTTATTTCGTATTGAATTTTTTTAGTTTTGCCTTTTTCATTTTCTATAATATGATGAACTAACTCGCGTATAACGAAATAAAAATTTACTAACTTCAAACGATGGCAAAGTAGATTAACATTATCATAAAAAATCTATTAATTCTGTGGTAAAAGATAATGGCGACTTATCTCTGTGCCGTAGTTTTTAAAAAATAATGAAAGCTCGTGTAACTGCGGTACGGCACGTCAGTAACAAAAACTTACCTTCGTCTTGATTACTTCCAAGAAGCACTTCGGTATTATGGAAATGGCCTTCTTTCATCATTGTGTCCGGATCTTTGGGCAAAAACACGCCGTCCACTGTCGGCGCTGACGGGAATCCCAAAATGCCAGTGTACGAATTCCACTGCTGTACTGATATAGTTTTTGCATCCACTCCACGCATGCAGTCCATTACTAAGCTTGGGTCAGCGGCAAGAAGACTACTGTTGCAATTACAATCATCTACTAAAACTTTTCCTATGTCTTGTGCTCTCTCTCCTGTCATCCAACTCCACGGAGCGTTGAGCGTCCCAGATTGCAATATTCCTCTTTTGAATAATCCTTTCATTTCTGGGGAAAGCATATGCAAACTCACGCTCCCCCCTCCGGCCGACTCACCAAATAATGTTATCAATTCAGGGTCACCTCCAAAAGCGCGCGCATTATCTTTAATCCAACGAATCGCAAGTTGTTGATCCCATAAGCCCATATTTCCCGGAGCCTCTTCACTGCCCGGCGAAAAATATTTATTCAAGTATAAAAATCCGAACGCGCCCACCCTATACTGCATAGAGGCTACTATTACATCACTGGAAGAAGCCATTATGTCTGCTTTATATAGGTCGAGTGTTGCCGTGCCACTCATGTAGCCGCCACCGTAAATCCACACTAGTATTGGCACTTTGGGCCTCTCCGTAAGAGGTTTATCTTGATGATGACGAACTCGTAAATGTTGCGGAACCCAAATGTTTAGATAGAGACAGTCTTCTGATATGTTTGTATTTGGATTCCACATTTCTTCTCCCTCAAAACCGGGAAAATATTCGTACCGTTCTTGATAACAGCTATTTGGCATCGCTGTGGCTTCAAGTACTCCGTGCCACGGGTCGATGGGTACCGGTTTGCGGAATCTTAACGGTCCTAGCGGAGGCTTCGCGAACGGAATACCGGTGAAGATGTGTACCTCTCTCCCCATTACTGTCTTAGCGTAACCTTTGACGAGGCCACTTTTCGTCTCGACGATGAGTGGATCATTGTGGAAATTCTTTGGTGCTTGACTCGTGGTGGGGGTTGTTTGTGTTGTTGAGGTAGTGGTATCGTGGTGGTTTGCCCATGACCGCGTCCAGGCTCCTGACACGATGCAGCAGAGGAGGAGCTTGGTGAACACAATCTTCGTGTTGCTGATCATCTCGAATAATTTTTATTCACACGAGCCTTAACGAGACGTGTCAGAGTACAATCTGAAGTAGTCCGCCAGCTTGATAAGATACTTATTGAAACACATTTCTAGTGGCACTCGATATGCTGCTGCGGGTGTACCTGAAAAAAGAAAAAGGGTTTAGTATTGAGAACAATGAATATTTTTTTGTTTTGGGATAGTTTAAGTGGGATCTCGAGGTTTATCGGGCATAGATATACAACTTTATTTTTTAGATTTCTCTTTTATGAAAATCTTGTATAAATAATTCAATATTTGGCCGGTATATTATGAAAATATTGTAGTTGTATAGAAATTGTGTATAGGGTTTCGTTTCCAAGAATTGTATTAATTCCAATATGGTTACACAAAGTTGTTGTTACAGTTAAAATTACGTATCGTTTACAGCGTGAACAGCGGCGTAGATATTAATTAATTAGTCGATACAGAGCGAGTGTAGAGTAACAAGGCTTTAGGGATATGAAACTTTATGCTTTTTAAACTTACTCTTAAGAAGTTCTTCGTGATATTGATACCGGTGAAAAGATTTGGTAGCTTTCTTTTAAAGTATGTGGTTGGTTTTCAAATGTTTACAGACAATATCAATATTGAATTTTTGAAGTAAATTGCATTGTATGTAGAGAAAGATATCGGTATGCTATGGTATTGAGATGGTATGCATATTATGTAGACTTTTGACATATAATAACTAGACCAATTACATATCGTTACCAAAACAGGAAAAATGTAAGCAAGTCACAAACTTACAAAGATAAAATTCAATTCGAATTCATTTCGTAACAAAACCTTTAAGCCTTTACCATCCATCAACAAAATACAAGCAAAACTCAACCTTAAAACTGAAGCTAACAAAGAAAATCAATGTTTAAAATTCTATTACGTTACCCTTGACAAAAACAATTGAATTGCTTTACCCTAATAAGAAGCGGTTGATCAATAAATCGTTGAATTTTCGTTTAACCCTAGATCTGTATTCTCTCAGCAGGCGTCCTTCAATTTACCACTGAGTGACAGAAAATGATTGAGGGGTACTTGTACACAAAGACCCGATTTGGATAGCGGCAGGGTTGATATATGGGGGTCTGGGAAATGGTTGTTTACAACGCTCGGTGCCATGTAATTAATATATCCGTTTCAGATATTGAGTAAGGACTGGTTTTGATCGGTTATAAGACTATTTGTAGTCTTCGTAATATGATGTTCAGACTTTAGAAACAGATAGGTATATCCACACGCTTTCCTTTGTAATAAATGAATTATTTATTGTATCTGGGCGTTTATTAAGTGCCTGTAGGAATCATTTAAGAAATGTTCATCAAACATTTAAAATAATAGATCTACTTCTTTTCTATTTGTATTATGAAGTACTTATCTAATTGTTAATACAAATTCGCAAGAAGAAAAGCCATTTCTTTTATTATTGTTTTTTTAGTTTTTTTTTTCTTGACATTCCAAGCTGTATCTTAGCCATGCGTGATACATTAACCTAGCAAACTCGAAAATATACGATAGTTTATGCCACGATAAAGCTTCTAAATAAGCGCCTTTATGGCGGGTGTTGTGTGAGTGCGACCAATAGCTTCCTACCGCAACGAATACAGTAATCTCTTTACAATAAGGCATTTTTTACTGCCTCATTGGCCGAGTGGTCGCAAGTGCGACTGCCGGACAAGGGGTCTCGGGTTCGATTCCCGGGTCGGGCAAAGTATTACTGGGTTTTTCTCAGTGGTAGCACGGAGTCTGGAACTGTGCCCGGTATATGGCAATAGGCTCACCCCCTATTACATGGGACTCATAACATAAATGTGAAAAGTGGGTGTTACATTACAGTGGCATTAAGTGCCGTAATGTGCACATCTGCCTACCCTTTCGGGGATAAAAGGCGTGATGTTATGTTATGTAATAAGGCATTTTTTACATTGTACCTCTACAGTAGAATATACCTATTTCTTTACCTCGTCGAGTACCGGTTTTGTAGACACAATTATAGAACAATAAGTTGCGGTCACCGGTGACCGCTTGGTGTTTGACAGTTTACAGTGCCTGTTGATGATCAAAATGCTGGCAGCTCTAATTCCTTCACCAATTATGCTTTGTTGTCCTTAATTATATTTTAAGAATAATTTTGTTTTTACATGTGTATGTTATGTACATATGTATACAAGCAAATAGAGCTATCATTAATATCATTGTTTATTCATCCAAAATTTTCTTCCAATGTTAATTATTTTACTGTTGCAAATTTGAAAGGGGCCGACCGCAATCGAGTGATTTTATAGTACGATTTTTGTGTCTAGATATATCAAAAGTCTGGAAAGTAAGACCACAGTGACGCCACAGATAAGGGCTAGTTTTAATACAAAACGGAAAATAGCTATTATTTCACAGAAACTCTAGTAAAGAGGTAACTAAACCAAATAAATAAATGATCGATTCGTGCCCTAAAAAAGGGATCAAAATTAGGTAAACAAAGATATATTGCTCCCCCGTTCCCTGAAGGGGTAGGGAGATATGTTGCTTCTCGCATTGCCTACAGCCTACAGCTGTTGTATTCTAATTTCAGGTTCGACCAGCGATACTTGACTTACAATTACATTTCATAAAGTGGCAGATAGATTTCGATTTTACATTATTTATATTTCAACTAAGAAATCAAAACAAAATTAATTAAGAGCTTCGATGAAATTCCAAATAGTATGTATTATTATTACTTATTAACTTTGCTTGATATTTATTTGTTTTTATTTGGTTATGGATGTATTTTGTGATACTTACTAAAAACCATTCAGCCTTGGAAAATTGATGAAAATCATCCCCTAAATTTGTTCATACAAAAGTGGTCTCTAAATACTGTAAATAAGGTCTAGAATGTAGTTAGTGGAGAGTGGTCACCGGTAACCGCTTGGGGATATTATGGGTTTTCCAGTCCTGAGTCTTGATAGTAAAAAACTCCGTAAATCCCTGGCCGTATGGGAGCTCAATGATCTTATCTTATGCCCGAATACTGAAACGTTACTCAATTTTAAGTCGCGCTTAAGTATAGTTCTGTCACCACTTGCGTTCCACACCGTTCTTTGTGTAATGACAGAGATGGCACGATATTCAAACACGACTTAAAATTGAGTAACGTTTCAGTATTCCGGCAAGTCTTCAAACCAAACACTAGTAAAAAGTTATTCTCAATTATTTTCAACAATTTTCTCTCAAAACAATATTCTTCTTGTTCATACGACAACAAAGCATTGGATTTCAAGACTACTACCACTAATTGAGTACTTGTATTGTATTGTGAGTCTCGGATACCATTTGAAAACAGTTGAATGACACTTCAAACAATAACATCTATATCAGAAATGATATGTTTATAAAACATAGAAAAATGTCTATTTTACAGACTATGGTTATAAAGCACGAAGTCTAGATTTGAGTTAACTTTTCGTCTCAAGTTGTATCAAGATTTGGAAAAAAATTAAATCACTTGTCTTATTGTTACAAAAAAGAAATTAGAATCTGATTATTATCTACTGACCATTTTCGAAATATTTGTGCAAATTAATGGTAATTTAAAAAGACAACTATCAATAATGATGAATGACGGTTTTTCATCAAATTCATTCTTCATTTTAAGAGGAAAAAAATAACATGTCGTGATTACTTAAAAACCATTAGCTGATAAACAAAAAACACTCGGTATTCCGATGCCGTGGAAATGGTAAATCAATCACAATCAATAGCTGAGTGAGTGGATTGTGGAGGTAATGAATGCTATCTATGTGATGTCTGCAGGCTACTGGGTCGTTTTATGGTAAAGATTTAAAACAATGTTGATGTGAACTATTGTAATGATTTTGTTTACCCTGAACTTAATTTTGATGGCAATAGCGTCCAATGAAGCAGTTATTACTTTTGTGACAACAGCAACAATAATTAATTTAATTATTATGTTTTCAGCTTACTTACGTAACTGTTTGACGAGGAACTGTTTACTGAGCGAGCGAGTAGCAGCGCGACAATCGCGGCGCCGCGGGTGTGACGATATGCTGTTCATGAATATGAGCCTCTAGTATACCTTGAAACTAGTCGAGTTTCTCGTCAAACGGTTATGCGAGTAAGCCGTAATGTTGAGTAAGAAAACATAATAATTTATGTTATGTCTCAGGAAAGTTTTAGTATAAATAATAAATTTATTTCATGTATTATATCTAAATGCACTTAAATATGAGACACAATATTATCTTTATTATAAGTATCTGGCCACCAATAAGAAAAAAAAACTCGAAAATTAAAATTGAACATTCCTTTTTTAAATCAATAGACATGAGCATTTTCCAGTATCAGTAATCCAATGGTGATTGGCTGGAAACTATTAACCACGTTCTATGGTCACCATAAAAGATAAAGTTACCTTCTTCAAGAGTTCACCCCTATTTGAACTTTACAATACAGATAACATAAAAAGATATTATTAAAAAGTTTCAAATGTGTTTTCTGAATTGAATTAACTTTGTTCTTTGGCTGAATAGATGTGGAGTTAAAATGCGATGTTGAAAAAAACAGTCTTGTCTTCATTCTTGAATTATTTCTATTATTTTTTAAACTTCAATTTCATAGCCTATTTAATGTGCAATAAAGTTCATTTGTAGTATAATGTGTTCACTAGGATGAAAAATAAAAATCTTGATTTTGTCAAGATTTTTATATTTTATTTTTGTTTTTTTTTTAGCTTTTTTTTTAGTTAGCTTTTGTAGTTCCCTTCTCAATAAAGCCGAGTTATGAAACTGGTTCTTCAAAAATACCAAGACCAAGCAATACATCGTTCTAAAATTAAATTTCGATTTTGGCACTTCCAAACCAAACAAGTTTCAATTCTGTCTGGAGTCAATGGGAATGGCCCAAAATAATTTTTGGTGATGGTACCGTGTGCCTAGATACCTAGGTAATGTAAAATCGACTTTTACAACAGATTTTGATTATAAAATTATGCAAAGTAAATCCCTTTGGTAGGTACACCTAATTTAAGTCATCTAAGCTTGGTATTGACAAAAATATAGACACATTTCAAACAAAATATAAAAAAATTGACAAATGAAACGTCACAGTATTTTGCAATAAAAACCAACATTTTTCCAGCTTTTATAACCGTGATTACACACGAAGACTATAGACTTTAATATTAGGTGAATACAGTGAAACTATCACATAGTTACTACATTCAACAGTTAGTCAATCGAAGGTTATTTTCTATTTACTTGGCCATGAGGTCGCGCTTATCCGCCGATCTCGGTGCCGATCGGGTGATCATTATTTCATCGGCCGCTCGAATCGGCCACAGGGGACACATAACCATCGGTAACGGTTACCGACCGTGCCAAGTGAAAATAATGGTCGGTAATAATATTTGTTTCATGTTGATTTTTATTGTCACCCTATGTAATGAGTTTCTGAATGGATTGCGGTTGTGTCCTTTAAAATATGACAAACTATCTTCTGCCAATGGCTTCACCCGTGAATCCGTGGGATAAAAAGTTGCCTATGTGTTAATCTAGACCATAATGTACCCACGTTCTAAATTTCATCCTGATTTCTTCAGCCGTTTTGATGTGAAGAAGTAACAAACAAACATACAAACTGTTGCATTTTTAATATTATTTGCGGACCCGGCAAACTTCATACCGCCTATATTTTTTGTCACCTGTAAACCTTCCCTAAACTTCCACGAACATTTGAAGACCAAATTTAGTTAAATCGGGATAGCCGTTCTCGAGTTTTAGCGAGACTAACGAACGGAAAGTCATTTTTATTTATATAGATGATAGATAGATAGATGTAGGACTGTTGCACCTTTGTGTTAACTATTTTATGAAGTTTATAATGGGCCATAAATCAACTGTTGTCCTCACAAATCTAGCCTCTTGAAATCACGCTTACAATTATTGGTCTATGGATTGGAAACCATTTTTAGTAATTTGTGACTTCTTAGTGTCTGAGATCACGCGAAGCTATCGATCTTGGTAGACACGCTAACAATAAGAATACGATAGCCGATCAACAATCCTCAAGACAGTTAAAAATTTAAAAGTATAACAAGGATCTTAATCAAGATCGTCACATCAATTTCAGGGAATTGTATAGAATATAGGGCAGTCGGTCTGACTCCACTATTACAGCTTTAGGCGTTATTTCGCATAGAGGTGAATCTGGTTGGAATGTAACAGGAAATCTAGAAACCAGGCGAAATATCTTCTATTATGCCAACATACTCCATGTTCTTTGTTTTAAAAACAAAGTAGAACCTTTCGAAAGGAATGTAAATACAACAAATCAGCGGCACGAAACAAAGGGTGATTAACAGAGAACATTATTTTGAGGGTTGCGATCACAAACGTTGTTTAACGAAGCAGAGAAAGGACTAAAGAGCTATTTGTCGAAGCTTCAGTAATTTGTAAACAAATGTCTACTAATTACTAGAAAGATTTGTAAGTAATATAGTAAATAAAGAGGCTCAAAGACTCAACATTGTTGAATATGCCTAGAAGCTTATACGCGTACAATAATTTCTTATTGTACGCGTATAAGTAAGTAACGTAAATCTTTATTTCTTTACTAAGAAAATATGAATACGGTTAGCGTTCTTCAAAGATAAAAGGTAAATAGTGTATAAAAATCTTGTGTATATTTTTCTAGCTATATGAATTAGCCCGTAATGTTGCTTATGGGACGACATGCTCCATCGTAGACCGCATCATCGCTTACCATCAGGCGAAACGCAGGCCCAACAAATAAAAAAAAATTAGAAGAGAAAACTATAAATTATAAGACCATGAACTAACTAACAGTACGTCCATTAAATCTAAAGAGAATAACTGGGAACTCATGCGAATTGCATATTTTCCAAGTATACAGGAGTAGGTACCACCAGCACGTGTGGGAAACAGATTACCGGTTGTACGTCGGTCGTTAATACTCGGATTCTGTGATTGTCCTCTCATCGTAGTGACGTAATCCCTTAGTCGGCTTTTAGTACGGAAGCGATTGTGTTGGACAAATCCATACGTAAGGGAAACCACGTGTTTGTAGCGTATGTCTGTTATTGACAAAATCGTTCAGTTGATGTGGCCGTGTGCATGATTAATCATTTCATCTTTCTAATTGCATTTCTCCCTCTGTTGACATTTGAGGATTTATTTTGAGAACCATGCTTTTCTTGCACCAATAATAACTCCTTTAAAATATTGTGTTTAGATTTTAAGGCACAAATCGAAATTACATGTAAATTCTTGTACAAAGAAACTTGCATTCGAAGGTTTTACTAAGGTTCGTCGTAAGTAAAAATTACTACAGTACTGAAATAAATAAATTAGAACAATAGTTGTAAAAATGTCTACGACTACTTAGGTACAATGTATTTATATTGATACAATACACTAGAGTGGTTACACAATTTGTTCGACCGACAAAAACTATTCGTTTTACATCGCACATTTCACCAGCGGCTTCGATAACACAAGTTTTCAATTCGAACGAAATTTTATTGCTATTTATTTACAACAAGTGATTGGAATACAAAGCGTTTACCGTAAACTTGTGAGGCAATTTACAAACGATAACGTGTGGGCTAAAGGTGTACCTTATACGTACCTTATACGTATACCACGTGTACGTGACGACGGATTTTTTGACAAAATTACATGAAAAAAGAAAAACTTTTCCTGATAACCTATTGGGTAATCTGCAGAATCGATAAGTGTGGTCGTTTTTCTTTGGAAGGTCCAATTGGTTTATAGGTTGGTGTTTGTAGAAGATTTATTCTAATACAACACTAAGTTTAGCACTACATATGTTTTTCATACAGTTAAAACGCAGACTTGGTCCATAGATATGTAATAAATAGTACACAATAATCTGTTCTAAGAAGTTATCATGTGAAGTTTACATGCGAATTTACATGGATAAAAAATCGCAACGGACAACTGTTGGGCAAATCACGCCAGGCACGAACCCATCGCCTGGTAGGAGGATCCTCCTTTTCCAATCTTAGGGAACTCTACTCTCTGTTCTCTAAAGTATTAATTATCTTTATTGAAGTATCAGTTGTCTTTGTTAATTTTTAATCCAAAACTATGATGAATACAATCACAATAGGGTAGTATCTTAAATTTTTTTTTAATGTCCGTCTGGTAGATTAATTTAACATTAGCCACGTATTTTTTCTTTTCTCACAAAATTAAATACCTTCGACGATATTATAATTTGAAATATCGTGTGACGTTACAGTGTGCCACATTTTGTAGCACGTTATGACGTAACGACCTTCCACTCCTAAACTTAGCACCATTTTATCTAAGTATTGCAACTAAATACGAGAAAATAAAAAAATACGTGTCTAATATTTTTTCATTATCTAACTGCGGTTTAATTAGATTTTTAATATTGATACCCTGGAAACTACCCAGTTCACTTTTATTTTCGTTACAGACTTCTTTCATAATAATTATACTGCTACAGAGATATTTTCTTTCGCCAATATTTGATGTATCACGTATGTATGTTTGTTAAAGTAATAGGATCGGTTGCGGAAAGTGAATTAATGATAACCTACCGATCGCGGATCAGCTGATAGTTGTGAGTGTTGCGACCCAGTTCTAGTTTAGACCTATGCTGCGGTGCGAATCAACAGTGGCGTTTAATACAAAATATGTACGGTCACACAACACTGATTGAACAACTTTAAAAAAAAAATTATGTGTTTATTGGTGTTTGCAGTCATAATAGACAAAGAACATAGTAAATTTTACTTTATATTATTGCAGAGCTTTTATCACGGGGTTACTAAGGCATCATAAAAATCAACCAATAACAGCCAATTTGCTACAACATGTTTTTCTCATTACAAAAGCGTTCGAATTAAATTATAAAACTCGTCAAAGCAACACAATGAAAAGTCGCAATGCAAAGCCGAATATGTTCTTTATTCATCGTCTCAATACAAGATTGAATAAGTTTTTTATAGAAAAACTTTGATGCGCTCAAATAAAGACACTTCCCAAAGAAAACCCACAAAGAAAATAAGAGCCGAAGATCTCATGTAAAACGAGAACCACTTAAACTTGAACATTAAAGGTTGTGAATAAATTCCTTTCATGTATGACGGTGATGCATATCAAAGTACGTTTGTCGAGATCAGTAGCTACGCTCCCCGGGGACCAGTCCACCGCCTAAATTAACTTAGACACACTATGTATGCAGACTGTCGTGTCATCTAACGAGGTCCGAGACGCGGCCATACAAGTTTACGAAACAATGTGACGCTAACTTATATAACGTACTCACACATCGCTGTTAAATTTTCGGGTCCTAAAGGAGGAATTCTGAGAGCTCTTCTGAGTGTAAACGTCTGTCGTTATTACCATCATCAAACTTTAAGCGAACTAGTTATTATCTAGTCTCAGCTTTCATACGAAAATCGCTCGAACTAATAAACTATTCGAATAAATTGAGATATTACCCACTAGACAAACTAATCCGCATTTTAACACAATATTTATCTGTAAACAAAACCACTTATTGTTTGTTCAAAATTGATTTACTGTACATTTTATTATTCAACGTGATTTTATCAAGCAAGTATAATAATTCCATTTAAAGTTAGTCGTCACGAAGTCTCTGAAACAAGCAGTGCCTCCCAAATATTTTTTCAACGTCGCGAAATGAACGGGCTCATTATTCAGTGTTGACTTTCAGTTTGATGCGTCTCTTTTCCCTAAAAGTTCACGTAATTCGTTTTGAGAATATCTTTTGACTTACTTTTTACCAACTCTGTGATTTCTAACTCAATGTTGAAAGTAGCACTTGGCTAAAGAATGGGCAATCCGTAAATGATAACTTTTCTTGCAGAAATGTACTGAAAAATAATTGTAATCGTATTTCGAGAAGTTGAAAAACGAGCGTCATAAAATTGATTTGTTGCTTTTCTACGTTCGAAATTATTAACTTTTTTCAAGAGGTATAATAAAATATTTCGTTGAGATTATATATTTGTTAATTTTTCGATTTGTAGTTCTTGAAATTACTTTGGAAAATGAAATTTTAATAGAAGTCCATCACAGACTATTTAGAAAAATAAATAAAATACAATCAAAAGTTAAAAGGCTTTCAACTTTCTAGTTGTTTATCTAAATAATGATAAAAAATGTCAACAGTCCAATCACGAATAATAAATAAACAAACTACAAACGTAATGTGCAACTGTACATTTACCAGACTATGTATGAATGTGTATTTTTTATTTGAAACGTCTTGTAATAAATATTATCGCTTACCGCGATCGCGTCAGCTGTGTGTCTGCTACCTTAGAGTGGGAATAGAGGTGGCTGGGGCGCGGGAGGTGGCGAAGAGGCCGGCGCGCGCCGCTCGATAAATCGATGTGGGTAATACAATGCTATGCGGTGGGACGGCCTTGGGAGCTTGCAGCCTGCAAGACACACCCCCGCTCTACTTTCAAGTTCATTACCAACGAGACGTCTTCACTCGCTAACAAATGAATATCATCTGACCTAATTGTGCAGTGACGCATGATTGGTGCTCGTGCTGTAGTAAGTGGTTCGATCAAGTGCTCCCACGCGCTCGGCGCCTGAGTTCACTGTTTGGCTTTGTGACATCAGTTTTGGGAACAGTTACTGTAGTACAATTTCCTTCTTTATTCTTTTGATATTGATATACAAAATCTCAAGGAAAAATACAACCAACTGTTGCTTTAAAAATACAGATGCTAGAAACAAACACTTAATAAAACATCTCAATAAGTAGAAACGTTTTACAAATAAAATACAAACTGAATAAATGTTTGTCTCCATTTTAAACTTATAAGAGGGAATACAAAGGTTTTTCAAAAAGAAAGTGAAATCATTTCTCGTTGGAAAGGCCTATTATAATGTGGACGATTTTCTAAAAGATATACTTGAATAATGAAAAATTAATAAAATGCAATTGATTTATATAATTTTGACATAATAGATTTGACATATTTATTTTTATTAGTTTTTACTGATTGACATTATTGTATATTATACCTTTACTGTTGTTGTTGTAACAGTAATAAGTAGACATCATTTTTTAATTATTATTAATCAATTGTTTTAAATGTAAAATGATGGTTACTCTGACATATTATTATCAATATTCCATCAATGTCTAATATTGAATAAGGTTCCACATTCGAAAGATGTCGGTTAGTTCGCAATCATTATGAGTGACTACTATATTTGCACGCCATTGTATACGGCAAACATGTCTCGAACTTTTTTCACTGCTACCCGCTATCTTACATGCTATTGTTTATTGTATGTACACATGTGTTTGAGCAAATAAACATGATTTGATTTGATTTGATTTGAAAGTATTCAGTGCTTTCTTTAAAAAGAAGTAAACGTTAACAAGTGAGCTACCATTTGTAAATGTCTGTGGACACTGTGACACTTTATAAATTGTCAGACTTTGAAGTTCAGGTGAAATAAATAGTGTCTAACATTGAAATCGAATTAAATTCAGTTTAGTTTTAAATGATGTTAAAAGAACAATAACATTATGCCTTGCATACAAAAATAATCAGAAAGAACTTACACAAAATCTAAATTATCAAATACGATTGTCATATATTATTTGTCAATATAGGTTTAGTCACAGCAGATTGATTGATTAGACAGCTAAATGATAGATAACAACAACGGATTAACATTGTGGATTATAGTTATACCTCTACAAACAAAATCAAATTATTTTTTTCCAATATCATAACAGTTGTGGCCAGGAGGTTTAAGAAGGCCGCTTCTCATGCATGAGGGTGCGTGTTCGAAACCGGCTAGTACCAATGTGACTTTTTCCGAGTTATATGTAGGTACTTTCTATGATTATTTAGACACCACTGACAAACAGTGAAGGAAAAACATCGTGAGGAAACCTGGACTTATAATTTCTAATTACAAGTTTGAAATCGCCAAACCGCATTGAGCAAGCGTGGTGATTAATGCTCGAACCTTCTCCGTGTGAGAAGAGACTTTGCTCAGCAGTGGGTATTTATAGGCAGTGGGTAAATCACTAAAACATATGACAAGACGTGTTTTTAAATGTCCAACAAAATAAATCAGATATCTGAATAATAGGGAAAAGTCTCGGACAAAAGCCAAGAACCCTTTTTTCTTGTGATATTATAGTGAAATGTAGACGGATACTTACGTAACATGTCATATAAAAAAAACTGTCGTGTCACAAAAAAGGCCTTAGATATAAAAGCGACCGTGTCTCTTCTAAGATGTCGTATCCAGCGACTAACGGATTATGTCAAGAGGCAGACAAGCATCCTTCGTTCTCGGAATTTAAATAGTAAGTTATTATGTTCGAAATCTTTTTTTAAACGTTGCCCCACACTAGGATTTTCTCCTGTGTCGTGGGTGCGTTTACAAACATACAAGTTCACGTACACATGACACCCAGAGCCAGAAAAACAATCTATGGATCACACAAAGAGTTGTTTTATGCAGGAATCGAATCGATTGCGACACGATGCGTGACAGCCAGTTAACCTAACCCAACCACATCGCCAACCGTGCAGTCAAAAATCAAAAGTCAAAACTGACTCATAGAAAGCAGTGTGTGTTTATTTAACACTAGCTACTTCCGCGCGGTTTCACACGCTCTGCTCAGCTCCTATTGGTCGTAGCGTGATGTTTGATAGCCTATAGTTATCCTCGATAAATGCACTATCCAACACAAAAAAAAATATTAATATCAGACTTGTAGTTACGGAGATTAGCGCGTTCGAACAAACAAACAAAAAAACAAACTCTTCCGCTTTATATAATAGTATAAGAATAGTATGTACTAGCAGCAGCTTTGTCCGTGGTAACGTGGGACAAAAGTGGCCTATGTGTTCCAGATCATAATCTATACTAGGGAATAGGGGTGTATTCCAAATTTCATCCGGATCTTTTCATTCGTTTTGACCTGATTGTGTAACAAACAAAGTCACAAACTTTCGCACTTATAATATATTAATATTATAATACTAAGATCTTTGTTATCCAGTTGTGAATCAATAATAATTTCGATAAATTACAAATAGTTTATAAGTGTTCACATGTAAACTAATTAACATGTAAACATGTTTGACATGCAAACTAGTCAACAAGCTTCGGAGTGGCGCCTTCCAACTGAACCGAAACCGAAAAAACCACGCCAAAGTCGATCAAAAGTCAAAGTCATGTTGACTGTTTTCTTTGACTATCGCGGTGTTGTGCACTCTGAATTCTTACCGGAAGGTCTAACGGTAAATCAATCGTGATACAACTATGCTGCCGTATTTATCAATCAATGATATAAGTGAATTAAAAAATAAATCTGACATGACCTAAATAATGGACAAAACGTAATTTAATCTCCCAAGTGTCTATTTCACATACGAGGTTTATAATTCTGTTTTATTATGATATTTTATAAAAAATAACTAAAAAGGTTTTAATATTACAAACTGCATTTAAATACCAAAAGATTTACTTTAAAGAAATAAAATCCTAAGTTGACTGGAGTTCTTTTATAACTTATCCACATCATTTGTACCTAAGTCTCAGATCACCTTGTAAGTCTTAGATTAAATTTATAAAAGGATATTTAAAATAATAATGCTCTTAATCAAAAGGGTTTTCTGGCATTGAGCCAGAACCCATTTTGTTTAGAGAATATGTTTGCTCGTTCCACGTTGCCTTATCAATAATGTGCCGTTTAGCCTACTGGTATTTTATGAGGCACCATCGGAGATTCTTTTAACTTGGTATTGTAGGAAGGAAGATATAAATCAAGGTTATTAGCTCTTCATAAATTCGGAAATCTAAATTGGGTCGATATTGAATGGGATGCTGAAATTCTGATTTAAAATATTATTAAAAAGATGAACGTATTATTTGGGAATGGATAACAAAATATGTAAATAAATTAGGTATTTGTCTTATTTTCCTACGTCGTAATATTTTTTCGTGTAGGCAACATTCATTTTGTGTTACGTTCAGCAAAGAACGGAGTCGCGAAGGACTAAACAAGTTAGCGAGGCTCCAGCTCGAAGTCCAGAAGTAGGAACGGGGTGGTTTTTAGTCAGTAAGAGTCTGACACTCCCTCCCGCCTCACCCAGGCGGGAGCAGTCATTCGATGATTTTCCCCCCTTAAAAAAAACTAGTTTCGAACCACAGAGGGGTTCTTCCTCATGAGCAGCCTGCGCGGTCGCGGCGTTGTCGATTTAGTTAATTTAGTATGTCTCACGATAGTAGTTATTATAAAAACATGAGTAACATAAGATTACAAATTAATAAATATATTGTTACGTATACTTAAATCATGTTTTACCAATAACATGCGTACAAAATACACACTCAATTTAACATACATTAATTTTAAAATAATCAAACAAAATGAAAAAATATAAACTATCTGAAAAGTAAGTAGTAACTGTCAGAAATACATTTGCTAAGCCCCTCGCCTTTCCAAATTTTTCTCGACCCTTTATTTTTTGGTCGCTGTGTAAGAAGTGCTACTTTAACAGCTTTCTTAGTATGAAACTAATAAACTTCGGTTACAAATTATCATCAAAGAGCCAAGAAGACAGCTATCGACTTCTTCTCAGTCAAGATTAGTTTCATGAACTTGTCAAAGTGTAAACAGAACGTGTTGTGAAACTTTCAGTTCTAGTCGCAATCCCATCTAAGCCGATATTGAGAATTATGTTTTCTTAAAAGATATTTATTAGAGATATATTTTTTCAACGAAACACAAAATAAGCACTTTAAAATTTTTGACTCTGTAACAATACATTGTTCGCCTTTTTAACTTAAATGCTGTAAAGTATAAAGTGATTTTTATAAGACTGCAAATGCTGCGATTTTCTTAATGTTAAACATATTTTTTCACCGTATTTATTATAATGAAGTGATATTATTACTTATTTAATATAAAGCAGCTTTTATACAGTATGTTAGGTTAAACGAGGGACATATTCAAACCCATAATAGTGTATACTCACATGAACCTAACAATCATATAAACGAAACGAAAACACTAATAAATAACAGACAGAACCATAAAAACGCTTCCGCTTACGCTTACGGGTTACGGCGTAGCGGGCTTAAGCGCACTCTATCCTTTTCGGCAAGATCGGCGCATGTTTTGCAACGCGACTTACTTTATGTAAGTACTGTTTCTGTTTACAAGTTCACTTGTTGCGCGCTCAGTGTTCATGATGATTTATTTTATTGGACAATTACTTCAAAAATCTTGGTTATAGGTTTTTTACATATTCGGGACGAGAATCGAATACTGAATACCCTCCCTCAATAAGTCCCTCGTTTAACTGTATATGTATTTGACTTTGATTTAGTTTTCTGAATTGTTTATTTTGTTATAGTTACGTAATTTTATAGTGTGACTTTGTTATATTATTTATATATTAACTCGTCGAGTACCGTCATTAGAGGTATAGACACAATTATACCTCTAGAATAATAGGTTGCGGTCACCGGTGACCGCTTGGTGTTTGACAGTTTAGACCTTTTTTATAACAATATCATTTTGATTATTTACCGTCATATCATGCTGTCATTAAAATGTACCATTATGTACACATAAGATTATGTTGCGATTGATTACATAAATTAGTACTACATAGAGGAAGTATAAAACAAAGTCGCTATCCATCATCTGTTTGTTCATCATCATCCCTATCTATGCTTACATCTTTAAAACTACGCAACTGATTTTGGTGTGATTTTTTTAAAATAGATAGAGTAATTCTTAACGAAGTTTTATATGTATATGTTACCGGCCAAACCCGATTTCAGGACAAACTAGTTTTGCCTAGGCTAAACTAGTTCTTCCTATACGCGTTAGGATTAACTAGTATAGCCTAGTTCAAACTAATTTGTCCTAAGCCCGATAGGATAAACCAGTTTAAGCTAGGACAAACTAGTTGATCCTAATATAAATACGCATACTCTAGGATTAACTGGTATGACCTAGTCTAAACATTCTAATATATCTAGAAAGTCGAAATAAATAGATAAATTGAATAAAACACTCCGTAATTGAAAAAATATCATTTTTACTAAACTATAATGATTCGTCGTTAAAACTTATGGTTAATTGGTTATGCGAACAATCATGCTATAACAAATAATAAGTGTTTTTTAAAAAAAGCAATAATGATTTAAATTGTTACTAATTTAAAATCATAATGATTCGTCGCTACAAGTTATAGATAATAATTGGCAATACAAACAATCATAGGTACTATAACAAATAATACTGTTTTTTATCACATAACATCACGCCTCTTATCCCCGAAGGGGTAGGCAGCGGTGCACATTATGCCACTGTACAATGTAACACCCACTTTTCACTATTTATGTTACGAGTCCCATGTAATAAGGGGTGAGCCTATTGCCATATACCGGGCACAATTCCAGAGTCTAGTGCTACTACTGAGATTTAAAAAACACGTGCGACGTGTCGCGGGTTCGATTCCCGCACGGAACAACACTTTGTGCGATCCATAAGTTGTTGTTCTGGGTCTGGGTGTCATGTGTATGTGAACTTGTATGTTTGTAAACGTACCCACGACACAAGAGAAAATCCTAGTGTGGGGCAACGTTTAAAAAAAAATACCCAGTAATTGCACCTACTATTTACTCTTCTCTGCATCACCAGACTGGTAGAAAACACCTGCGGCATTAAGTATTTGTACATTTTGTGCATGAAGCATATTCAATAAATAAAATAACTAATACTTTGCCCGGGAATCGAACCCGAGACCCCTTGCCCGGCAGTCACACTGCGACCACTCAGCCAACGAGGCAGTCACATTGTTTTTTTTTTAATAGACGCAATAATCATATTATGACTAGGTCATACCAGTTTATCCTAGAGTGTGCGTATTTATATCAGGATCAATTAGTTTGTCCTAGCCTAAACTGGTTTGTCCTATCGGGCTTAGGACAAATTAGTTTGAACTAGGCTATACTAGTTAATCCTAACGCTTATAGGAAGAACTAGTTTAGCCTAGGCAAAACTAGTTCGTCCTGAAATCGGGTTTGGCCGGTAACATATACATGCATATTGCACGCGTGCGAAGCCGGGGCGGGTCGCTAGTTAGCAATAATTGCTAACTTTAGTTATTATAACCAATGAATAATAAAATTTTTAGAAAAATAATGCTTGATTCTTCACTTTTAACTTGCATAAGTGCATAACGTACTTGCATGGAAACAAGAAAATCATTTACCACATAACAAAAAACATGTATCAAGTACACTTACATAATTATTATATTATGCCATATAGCTAAAATCTTGGCCGTAAGACGAAGATGCGGCCTAAAAGGTCTACACTGAGAGCTTTCATTCATTTCAAGATATTCTCTAAGTAACAGCAAAAAAAGTCCTCTTTATCCCTCTTTAGTTCGCAGAAGACCGTTGTTAGTGATAAGGTACAAATATTATATTTTTTGTATAAAACTAATATAAAGACAATGTTATAGAATGATGAATAATTTTTTTATAAGCTACGTGTAAAAAACCGACTTCCATCCCACTCTTTTATTCAGTTCGGTATAGTTTTACACTATAACCCTCTCCTAAGATTAACAAACACTTCTGAAAACCACATCAAAATCGGTGTAGCCAGTCGTGAGATGATCGTGCACCAACATACATACATACATATAGGTTAAACTGACACCTTTTGTTTAAAACGGTCACAAATTACTTTGTTTGTGATATTTTGATCGATAAGAAACTAAGTATAAACATTATTTGTTTATATATAAATTAAATTTAATTAAAGATTTTTGCATCATTGTGTATTTTTTTTATGGCATAAGCCGGTAAACGAGCAGACGGATCACCTGATGGTAAGCAATCGGCGTCGCCCATGGACACCTGGAACACCAAAGGCGTTACAAGTGCGTTACCGGCCTTTTGAGAATTGGGGATTTAAGGATTGTGGAGGATACGGGGTTTCGGGAGACAAGGGAGACTAGGGAGGGGGGGGGGGTAAATGGGCCTCCGGTAACCTTACTCGCACGACGAAACACAACGCAAGCGTTGTTTCACGTCGGTTTTCTGTGAGGCCGTGGTATCCTCCGGTCGAACCGCCTCATTCGTGCCGAAGCATGGCGCTCCCACACTTATTATTACATTATATTATACTTATTGATTTAAATTATACTATACATATTAGGGAACAAAGAGTATTGTTCCCTTTTTTTTTTTTTTTTTTGAGGGGGGAAAATCGTCCAATGACTTCTCCCGCCCGGGTGAGGTGAGAGGGTGTGTCAGACTCTTACTGACTAAAAACCACCCCGTTCCTACTCCTGCACTTCGAGCCGGAGCCCCGGCAACCCGTTAAGTCTTCCGCGGCTCCGTATCGGCATTAGCCCTGTTGGGCCCCATCCGTGGTGGTCTGATGGCTCTTTGAGGCGCGCGCGGAACGCGACGCGCCGTACGCTCGGGCCTGGTTCTGGTCGGGCGGCGAGTCACCTGTGCTCGCCGTCCGCAGGCCCATGCTTACGGTGGCCGGAGATCGTCTCGCGATCCCCGACTCCCGGAGTGTCTCTCGCGACGGCCGGGGCGTGAGGAGGTTCGTTCCCTCACGCGCTCCGCCTCCTCCTTAGCTAGCATAACTGTTTCGCAAAAGGAGGAGACGGCATCCCAGTCCCCCTCGCTCCGTACCATGGTCTGCACCAGAGCCGGACGCGAGAGGTCGCCGTCGCCAATCACATCCCTGAGGACACGACGGTGCTCAGCCCACGCAGGACACACCGCCACCGTATGCTCCACCGTGTCCTCCGGGCGATCCTCGCAGTGATGACACTCGGGCGTTTCCTCCCGCCCAATCCGAAACAGGAACCTACCGAAACTTCCGTGTCCGGTAAGTACCTGCGTCAGGCAGTAGGTGAGGACGCCGTAGCGTCTCTCAAGCGACTCCTCAAAGAGGGGACTTACCGCTGCAATAACAGCGAGCCCAGCCCTCGGCTGCGACAGCCGTTGCTGCCATTCCGCCATGAGATCACGCCAGAGCTCATCCCGCCACGCACTAATCTGGCGCGGCAGCGGATTTTCGCCCCGGCGACGTGGCTCCGCGCGCAAACAAAACACACGCGCCAGCACCTTCGCCTCAAGATCCCACGGCGGTGATCCGGCAAGGAGGTTCGCCGCCTCCCCGGAGATCGTGCGATATCCGCGAATCAATCGGATCGCCAGACCCTCTGAGATGTGAGCAGCGCCCTAGCGGGTCGCCGCATCAATTTCGGCGCCCACACAGGGGCACCGTAGAGGGCCATGGACCGCACGACCCCCGCATACAACCTACGGCAGGAGGCGTTTGGCCCCCTGAGGTTCGGTAGAAGGCGCTTAAGCGCCGCCCCCGTTCGTTCCAACTTAGGAGCCAAACGTCGAAAAAGAGTATTGTTCCCTAAGATCGGAAAAGAAGAATCCTCAAACCAGGCGAGGTGATCGTACCTGGCGGGCTTTCTGTCCGACAGTTGTTCATTAGGATTTTCTATCTATGTTAATTCACATATACACTTTACTTGTGTGGTGTAGGATTTTTATGACGTCATCCGTTGATTTTGTTTTCAATTATATTTGACGTATGACACATACATATATTATGTAATTTAGATTATGTTGTACAATAAATAATAAAAATGTCTGATATTATAATGCAGTCTAAATCAATAGCTGGAAGTTGTTACCTAAACCGCATTTACCACTAATTTTACCTTTTACAAAATTCTCTTCAAGTAATTTTGATTATACTCATATTTACTAAATAAATATAATATAGCATGATAGGTACGATGATGCATCTAGCTCATAAAATATTCATACGGTATCGGATAGCAGTCCAGCCTTTTATGTCATCAGACCTTCGATAGTTATAAATATTCTGTTTCATCGACTATTTATAAAACCACACTGAGATGTTATATATAGTGCAATGATATAAGCTAAATTGTTCTAATAACTATCGCTAGACATACATACATAGACATACTGAATTAACTGGAAATAACAGTTTACTCACGTACTGAGACAAAAAAGGTCTACTAGTTTCGACTCACAGAGGGAATCTTCCTCATGAGTAACATGTGCGGTTGCGGTGACGTCACGTAGCCTACTGGTTAGTGCTTTGCGTTGCGCGTTAGTTAATTGATATAGGCTAACAGTAGAATTTTAAAATTACAATAACTGTTTAACTGTCATCATCATCACAATGAATAGGTCATGAGTCTACTTGTTCCGCTATACCTTCCTTCTCATAGGAATAGCCGTCATAATTATACCTCGCCAGGCAGTTAAGAAATAGCAGCTTAAAAATTCAGGTGGTGCACAATGTTGCTGCCGGTTCTCTGTTGAATGCAGTGTCTTGATCCCGTAGGAGGAGTGAAACCAAACGGATTCTGGCCAGAAAGTAACCTCCAAAAAATGAAAAAAAACCTATACAATGATCAAAACAACCAAATGCATGTTTGAATTTTTCAGTAACTTTATCTGTCACAGGGCTGATTTTTAATCATCACTTATATTCTTAACTGTTGAATAAAATTGTCATTTGACAGTTTTTAGTATAGAAGGATTGTCAAATATTAAAAGTTATTGCTAAGTTAAAATTTATCTGGCGTTAGAAAAATCAGCCCTATAGTCAATGACTGTGTTTGTTATAGGTAAGTTTCTTGAACATACTGCCATAACATTTATAATAAATATCTGTGCTAATAAATTAAACCTCTTTGTTGAAATATTTAAGCATGTGAAAATGCAAGTCGGTCGTAACGGTGGTACATAGTAAATTATACCCCAAACTCATGACTTGATAATGCGGATTACTCTCCTCTGTACAGTAGATATATAATATATGTGTTCTACCGGCCTATGTAGTATGTTTATTTTTACCGGTATTCGTTATACCAACATAGATATAGAAACAGTGATATTTGTTTACAAAAATACATTGAGGAGTTTGAATGTCACATTGTCAGAACTGCAGCTGATCGACAAACTCGTATAAGCATACTTCTATTCACTATAAGTACTGGAAATTGGGTAACCTCTGTTCTTCGATTAATAACAAGCCTGACGACAAATGATACATAACTCAATAGAAAACGACATATTCACCAAATACAGTTTCTCGTTACAAATACAAAGAACAATTTGTTCCCACGTTTCCAAACTACAATTTTAATACACGAACGAAAAGTTCAGGACATTTACGAACAATATTGATGGTTCTAGCCTACGGCATAAACAAAAGCAATATATGCACAATGCACATTGTGGAAAATAACCATATTTGCATTTAGATCAGATATTTTGAGCTGAGAAGTCCTTCAAAGCCTGGCCTGTTAGAAATAGCTGCAAGGCCGAGGCAACGAGGTCGCGTCATATACATTACCTATATTTTAGTAACAGTTAATAATACATCTTAGTTACCTTGTGGGGACTGATTAGTCCAACATATGGCATTGCCCTGTTAGTTACTGAAGGATTGGTCAGAAATGAAACCAAAGTTCCGTGTAAGATGAGACTGCTGTGATCTTAATATTTTGAGTTTTTGTGATACATACTATTGAAAACGTTTACTAAGAAAAATCTATTATTTCTATACCGATGTAGGTGCTATGATTAATAATTAATGGTTATATGACAAAAACTATTGTTTTAGACTTTGAGTTCAATGTGCTGATGAAAGTAATATTTGGCTAAAAAGCCAAATATTAAGTTAAGTCTTTGACTGCCGACAGAAAACTGCTGAAGGCAAATCCTCCGCTAACATAGGTCACCGGTGACCTACACGGCGGTTACCGTGACAGAAAGACAAAATTAAAAAAAAATGTTAGTCAAAGTACGGAGTGCTGATTTATAGGCAGTTTCCTATGGCAATTACTTCAGTCTCTTTTACAGATTATACGTAATAATAACCAGCAAATAATTTACGTTATGTATCATACAAAAATAGATACTGCACTTTTTGCGGCCTAAACAAAAGTATCGTATAAAGAATCGTATCACGTTTGCAACCACAAAACCAACAAAACAGTACCTGAGCTAATAAATACTAGAACAATAGTTATAATTAATGGGCTTGCCTTATATGTAAAACTGTGGGCTACATCACGTACCGGTTGCTTCGTAGGTACTCTGTTTAGTATTTTCGTCCCGTTGTACGGGAATATAAAATTCGTATCACGATCTCTGAAGGGTCCTAGTGACTGCTTATCTTAATACTATAACAGTCTCTTAAAGACAATGTTTACTGAATACGTAAAAATGAAATAATGATGTTTTGTTTATATTATGACAAGTGGTGAAATGATAATTAACATTTTATACAATTTTCCATTCTAAAGTTGTCTGAAGTGATAAACAAAAAGATGTTAAAACTGATTCACGTTCATATAACTTTGTACAAGATTAACCTACAATCAAGAATTTACTTATTTACCCGATACAGGTATAAACCTATTCCGAAAAATTCTACCTCCGAGTTATTGTGCCAAAAGGTAGCGTAGCATAGTGCTTTGACGCTCACTGTTTCAGAATATCCCTAAAAGAGAGTCTAAAGTGTGTTACAGAATAGTCCAGCTTCACACTGAAGCACTGAAAAGGTACTTTTAACAGCAGCTTTCGGAAAGTGATGTCCGTATTCACGTTGTTTCAAAGAATCGGTTTGATACCTTTGTTCTCCACTTTGTTGCCAATCCCTCTCCGAACAAATCAATTTTAAAACGATTTGCAATGTGGAAAATTCGCAATGTAGTTGAAAGTGAGTGAGTTCAGTATTGGTATTGTAGAGGTAGAGTGAGAACTGATATAAACAGGTTCTTGATAGTTTTAGTTAAGAAAACACTTCGATTATTTTATGATTTCACTTTTACAGTAGTGTACGTAAAGGTTCTATATACCATATTTATACTGACTGTAATTAATTTGGCACCTAAAATGCAATATTGTCGCAACTGAGTATGTGATTGAAGCCATAAAAATTCTAGATGTTACGTTGCTGTGGTGTCTAAACTAATAAAACAGTTTCTTTTAGTTACTGACACTTTGAGAAATTAGATAAAGGTATTACGTTTCATATACTACACGTACCACTTACATTTTTTTTCTCTTTAATAAATAAAATGACCATGATATAACATAACATCACGTCTTTTATCCCCGAAGGGGTAGGCAGAGGTGAACATTATGCCACTGTACAATGTAAACCCACTTTTCACTATTTATATTATGAGTCCCGTGTAATAGGGGGTGAACCTATTGACATATACCGGGCACAATTCCAGACTTCGTGCAGCTACTGAGATTTTTTTTAAAAACTCCGTAATACTTTGCCCGACCCGGGAATCTGACTGAATAAAATTACCAAACAATATAATTTTACTGGGCCATTCTGCACTTTATACCACAAAGGATATTCCCTAGCCTAGGAATTCGTGTTTGAACACCGAAATCACTCGAAAGCTCTCAAATCTCATACATGCAAGCATATTGTCATGTTTCGAGTAAGACACATGGACCCTAATTATTGATATTTCGGAGAGGACCATCCGTTGAAAGTAAATATTTGTAATGCTAGGACCATATTATTTCGATACAATAGATACTGGATCGACGTCCTCTGTACCTACTATAATAAATATTAAGGAATAGAATTTTCTTTTGTCTTATTTTTTATTGTTTTTGTTCTTATTCAATGTTGTTGATATTACATGTAGGTAACTTCGTTCCAGAATTAAAATTTGTTAATTTTATGTTTACCTACTTTTACGAAATTTTCTATTCATCTTCATATTCATGTTACCTACTATTATTGTCAAGGTCGCAAACCTCCTTGTTTTCAAAAACTATTCAACCAATTTTCTGATAAAATTCTAAAGGCTCTAAGCGTCTTCTGAATAAGGATGCTTTTACTTAAAAGAGGTAAAGAAAGACCTCCTTTAAGTGTGTACTCAACTAAGTAAGACCCGACTGAGACCAAAAAGGCCACAATAAAAGCGAGACGAGAACACACAACTATTCAGCGTTCATTTGTTTTAATAAATGAATGCCTTTGTTTTTGAATAACCGCATGCGGCACCGAATCCCACGAGTTCATTATTACAAGGAAATATTTTTAATTAAAATTTTATACCTATGTAAATGCGTATCGTAGTCGCAAGTCTAATATTACTGTCGCGGAGAACCTAACGGGTAACCGGGGCTCCGGCTCGACGTGCAGGAGAAGGAACGGGGTGGTTTTTAGTCAGTAAGAGTCTGACACTCCCTCCCGCCTCACCCAGGCGGGAGAAGTCATTCGATGATTTTCCCCCCTTAAAAAAAAAAAAAAAAAAGTCTAATATTACTGAGCGCGATATAGTTTTAGTTCCAATATTACGAGTTATTTCACAATTTTCATAGTAATGTTGGAAGAAAATAGCTCGTCTTGTTTGTCGACTAAAATACATGATTAGATACAAAAGGCTGGTACCTAGTTAGGTATGCACCTAAGTCGCGAAGCCTAACTAAATTAGAATTGATAGGAATATGATCCTTTTTTAAGACTGGGTAATTTCTACATTTTCTACAAACTAGATAGATAGCTACATATAAATCATAATTACCATAGCTTAACCTAATTCATATCATCCGCTTCGCTATAACATATCCTTTGGCGAAAGAATATTAACAGCAAATCAAGGACTAAACACATTTTAATGCCAATATAATAGTTTTCATAAAGATAAGTATCGTTACAACACAAATCGTTTCATAATAATATGGTACAGTCGTTTTATTATCGAGTGGTACGGAACTTTCATTCTTAATACCCGTAAATTAAAGTTAATGCGATTGCTCTAATGTGTGTAATTTTGGAGTAAATACGGCTTTAATTGTAGGTAAATGTGTACTAAATATTTTGTCTCGGAAAAAGTGTAGATTGTAATTTATTTATTTCATCTGTTTTCTACTAAAACGCAGGTAGATCGTAAAACGCGTCGTGAAATGTGCCTTAATTCTTTAGATACTTCAATGTATTTTACAAAGGCTGCGTCCCGAAAATGCGGCGGAAGAACCGAAAAGGCGTCGGGGATCTCCGGCCACCATAAGCGCGGGCCTGCGGACGGCGAGCATGGGTGGCTCCCCGTCCGACCAGAAACAGACTCGAGCGTACGGCGCGTCGAGTTCCGCGCGCGCCTCAAAGAGCCATCAGACCACCACAGATGGGCCCAATAGGGCCGATGCCGGTTCGGAGTCGCGGAGAACCTAACGGGTAACCGGTGCTCTGGCTCGACGTGCAGGAGAAGGAACGGGGTGGTTTTTAGTCAGTAAGAGTCTGACACTCCTTCCCGCCTCACCTAGGCGGAAGCAGTCATTCGATGATTTTGCCCACTTAAAAAAAAACAGAAAAGATCGTAAAACGCGTCTTGCAAATTGCTTTAATTCTTTACATACTTCAATGTAATTTACAAAGTCTGCGTCCCGAAAACGCGGCGGAAGAAAATAGCTTCATGAGCCTTAAAGTATACCTAATAAAATCAAATTCTAATTTTTCCCCGGTAATATTTTTTAACCCATTTTATATAAAACCGACGAACTATTTCCTTAAAAAATGCTCATTACACTTAAGCAATACAATACATACGAAGACCGATAAAAACGAGTCTACAATTAATAACGAAACATGACAACAATACACAATAACGTCAACCAATAACCGTTTTACACCAACAGCAACTAATCAAAACATTTATTAATATTATCATTATAATCATAAACACACCTTACAGCCGATACCGAAAAACGGTAAATAATAGCCAGCAAATAAATTGCGATAAAATTAACGAACGATACGGTTATAAAGTCGACCTTGATAAACATTTCCCTTGACATTAATAGGGTTGTTCAGTTTTGAGTTGTGGAGTTACAGCATGGCGCCATGACTTGTGTCGCCCAGTCACGACAGGCGAAGCTAAATATGTTATTATTTAATACTTTATTACTTCAAGCATTGTGTTTTGCTTGTGATGTGTGTGATTTTTTGTTCCTATACAGATTCTTCTCCTTTACTGTATGTATGAAAGATTTATATGATCGGTTAAATGTAGGAAAATATCGACCACCATTTTAAAATAATGTAATCAGTTTCTTTGTATTACCCACTTGAGTATGTTTTATTACAAAGTTACAAAATTAATGTAGTTTGAAACAATTCTATCTAACTACTATAGTCATAAGAGTTAATAAAGCGATTTAGATAAAGCCAAATTACCTATTTACTGGTTGTCACAATATGTTTTAAAAAAGAAGGTAAAATTCATAGGAAAAATCTCACATAATTTAATTAGTCTCTTGCTGGTGAATTCATTAATTTGAGAAATTTCTGCACTATGAGTTCTTACTGGAATCTCTTCTGTAGTAAATTTCAAAAATTTCTTTGTAAAAAATGCTCAAATTTCTTAAGCATTTTTTTAATATTCAGGTAATGAAAATGTAGGGAATTCTTCGAATAGTTAGTTTATAACAAACATTTCGATTATTGATTGCAGTGGTATTGCACAACTTGATTTTGCTTGGTTCATTATACAATCACAACACCACTGAAACGGTAAAGTGTCAGCGCTTTATGATGGAGTGGTTATGGTGGATATTTTAGCCACCTGGACAAAGCATTTCAAATCCCAAGTAAAAATTTACTTGTAGGCAAGCGTAGCCTATTGTCGAATACATCATTTCTTACTACTAATTTGCCTAGTATCTATCAATTCATAAAGAAAGTTATCCAAAATCAGCTACTGAATCGATCAAATAAAGTTTTGTACAAAACAATTAAAACAGTTTCAACTACACAGACAAAGCTGCATGGAAAACAATACAATACATTATCTTCATATAAAAATAAAAAATAATTTATAATGAGAGTAATGCACCTTCGAAGTTTTGACCCTTTATCTCAAAGTTAAATAACGATCTATCACGAAAACTCCATCTCATCGGGGATTTATTTAATCAAGTTACAAGTAAGTGATCTTTATCAAAACTTTAGACAAAAGATCGTATCTTAGCTGTCACTAAAACTAAAATCGATATAGCAACCCAGCTGTCACCTCGGGTGTGAAAGCGAATTACAACACTAATTAGTTTTACAAATCTTTAATCGTGATAATATAAAATGGCGTCGTCACGCACAAGGTGGCATTTACATACGCCACGTTTATATATATTTCAATATGCTGGACGTCAACAAGCAATTACATCGTGCCCTAATTCTTGTACAAAAAGCAGTCTGATGAATAAACCCAACACAAAAGCTGGGGAAGAACAATGGCTAAACATTGAAATGTTATAACAATATTACAAACAAACATAAGCTTTATGAGACTAGTTTCTCCTCGAGGTTTCATACATTTTCCAGAGGCCGAAATGCTTCACAATAGGTGTACATAATTCACCTTAGTTTCATGGTGTAATAGATTGTTCGATGAGCAAAAATCGAAGCATAGAGATAAAATTGAAAGGTATAAAATACCATAAAAATTACTTTCGTTACAAATTCCTGCAATAAACATCATATCAAGTTATGATAACGCGTTCTATGAAAATCTGCTCAATAATAGGGATGATGACAGGGTATGAAAATTAAAAATCAAATTTGTGCGTCAGTTAGGTAATGACAAAATGTTAGACACGTATGTTTTATTTTGATGTATAATAAAATGATGCTTAGATATAACGAATCAATGTTTAGGAGTCGGCTAAAACGTCATTTCTACGTATAAAATGTACCTACATAGAAGTGACGTCACTCGACATTTCAAAACAATATAAGGTGTTAATAAATTAACTTTAGGAAATCTAAGGTTTTGTTGTAACATTTATTCCATAATTAATCACGAAAAAATAATTTAAAATAAAGCTACCGTTCTAAAGTTATTCCACTATTTGTGTTACACGTAAACAGCCTAATATGCGCGCCGTACGGCGTACTAGGCCGTCGACGAACCCCGAGCGACCGCGCTGACGCAGGTGTCGTGGTACGGCGCGTATGTTACTACTGAACTTAATAATGTTTCATTTTAATAAACGACCACACGACTCTGTTTAGATTATGTTATTTAACTGAATTGATATGCTTATAATTAAAATAGCATAGCTACAATGATTAATTATGCCAATTTTTTGAATAGGTAAATACTAATAATAAGTCAACCAAAAACCAATACTTCGGTAGTTAGTAGTACTAGTACTAGGTGGTAGGTTGGTAGTTACTTAGGTATTTATCATTTACAAGTATTCATCGGAATAAATGCCCGTCTCTAGATACCTAAGTATTAACAAAGAGTCTACCTTATTTACAGAAGATGCTGGAACTTGGAAGTGTCTTCCACTTTGTTCGATGCACAAGTTTGTACGACGCGACGTATTACGTTGTTTTTCACTCGCAATAATTTGTCTCTGTCACTTTTAATAATATCAAACGCGTTTATTATGCTTATTTTTAATAAATAAAATATCGTCGAAAGAATTCGTTTCTGTAAAAAAAAATCTACCAGACGGACATTAAAATAAAAATTAGTCATCTATATTGTGCCATTGGCCGAGTGGTCGCAAGTGCGACTGCCGGCAAGGGGTCTCGGGTTCGATTCCCGGGTCGGGCAAAAGTATTACTGGGTTTTTCAAAAAATTCCCAGTAAGTAGTAGCACGGAGTCTGGAATTGTGCCCGGTATATGGCAATATAGGCTCACCCCTATTACATGGGACTCATAACATAAATAGTGAAAAGTGGGTGTTACATTGTAGAGGTACAGTGGCATAATGTACACCTCTGCCTACCCCTTCGGGGATAAAAGGCGTGATGTTATGTTATGTCAATATTGTGCTGAAATCGACAAACAAACAATTCAACCGTACCGATAATATCTACATATAAAATATTAGTACCCAAGGTCTATGAAATACCGCTGAACAATTGGTACGTTTCAACAATTGCTATTTGTTTCCCTAAAGGGCTTTTTATTACGCCTGAACGGAGTGTTAATTTACTCCTCGTTGTACACAGTTTGAATGCCAAAAATAGCACACATTTGGTAGCCCACAGATTTATGAAGAGGGGAGAATGTAACGGACAAATAAAGCATTAATTGGTCAAATGGATACAGGACCTGTAGGTACTAGATGAATATTTTTGCTTGTAACCTAATCAATACCTATTCAGAAAGATTGTATGTAATTTTTAAATTATTATGAAACATTAATATATTCATATGTAGATCTGCTCTTGCTGTATCTATTGGATATATATTTCATATTCAAAAGTTAATTAAACGAGGTGTATTAACATCCCTTTTTTTTTAAACAGCTAATTCATAATTAGAATTTAGTCTCGCTTCACTTTTTTATATTTGCGTACCTTTCAAAAACAGAATTCCATTTTAATATTTACTAGACGTCTATAAACCGAACTTATAACCTCGTTACTCGAACAAAGCATTGAATGAAGCATACGTTTTTCCGCTAGAGAAAATTTAATTCATGTGCCGACGAAATGGAGTTTGTAAAATATAAACGATTTAAACGGAAACCTATTTACTGCCACACGCTTCGCATTCCACGTGAAAATATTCGTGAGAATATCATGTTTACAAATGTAGGTACTGCTCATATATTTTTACAAACAAGTATAGAGAAAAGTTCTATTGAAACGTTATTTTTTAATAATTGCTATTTTGATTTGTATTTGGAATGGTATAAAATAAATTCATTCCATAAGTTTTTTCTGTATACAAACTCCAATCACAAAGCTCCTTCTATCGTAGAAACTATTTGCCTTCACTGTTGCAAAAAAATATACGACAACGTAATTAAAAACAGGCTAATCATATTTTGAACTTTTTGCACTACTTGACTCATCTCATCTCTGGGCTCGTTCTCCAGTCCACTATTAACTACAAAATGTTACTACTAGTTACGGATTATGTAATAGTTAACGACAATACCTAATCTTATATAAGTAACTTGTAAAAGGTATTTTTAATTTTATTGTACCTATAAAGTAAGTTGCTCTTTTGATTACTTCTCTGTTTATAGCAAATAGCTTCACTAAAGGACTGATCGACAGACTAACACTTTTTCTTTAATATTAAAATATTTTGTTTTGACGTTCAAAACTGCCTTCCGTCTAATTGAAGTAAATGATTTGGATTTGTGACTTTTTTTCTAATTAAGAAGAAAACTATATCTACATTATTTTATTTTTTTTCACCACTCGAGCACTTTCGCTCAGGGCTAGCAATAGGCTAGTATAACTATAAATAACGATTTTACAAATACAATAAATCGTAAATTATCGAAACAGAAAATGAGGAATTATTTTACAATCTCGCTTATTTATTGAACCCAGATTTGACAATTTGGGGGAGTAAGGTTCAGAGCACCTAATGAAATACGGCGGGACGTACTCGGTCAGACGTGAGACAGATTTCAGATCACGAATCCAGATTTATCAGGGATTTATTTAATTCACACTGTATACTATCGATGGGGGAGAAGACAGAATTCGATTTCTGTCGGTAACTTATTCAGTGTTGAATTTATTTTACGTACAGTTGGTACCTAGGTACCTGTTTGTTAATATTAATCATATTATGTATTTAATACGTAGGTATTCAATAACTTATAACTTGAGAGAATCGCACGAGACCACCTGTCACACGAACCCACAAACTTTATCTATAGACACGTGCACGGACCATGAAACATTACATTTAGAAGAGATCGAATATTTTGAGACACCTACGATTGAATTGATACGCGGCAATCAAATTCAACACCCACGACTCGATATCCTCACAAATAAAAAAAAACATACGGAAAGTGTGAACCGCATACACCGCATAGGTACCTACTACATAGTGTTCCGTACACAAAAAGTCGAAATATGTTAAGTAATAAACATTTTTGCTTGGCAACGTAAGGGTCCATTTAAGACCATAATATTATTACATGTTTATTTAGGCATTTTGTTTGTTGTTACAGTAAGCATAGTACTTTGTGGTTTCAATTTATAAAAGCCTGTTGTGGTTCAAAAGATGTGACAGTGACAGACGGGCCAACGGACAGTGGAACCTTACCTAATCTCTTTAGGAACAGTACCCTAAAAACAAACAGCCTGTTCTACATTTAGGCACGTTCCATACTTAAATGTATTATTTTTTTAATGATACAGATTACTGCAAAACCTACAAGCGAGTTTTCGAAATTCAATTATAAGATTGAAATATTATACCGACGCTGGCATTTAATTAAGCCCGGAAAATGTATTATAATTATTTTACCTGCGTTATTTACATTCTAAGGCAGTCTACTAAATGGAAACAAATACATTGATTCATTTGATTTACAAATAAAAGAGAACTAGGTCAAGTGTGTTTGTGCTCCTGTCTTGAATTGATTTTCTCGTCCTTACTTTTCTTTGAGAGTTCCCAATCTTTTAATGTCCATACCTATAATTCTATCCAGCCGGTACAAAGTTGTAGATAAGTAAATAAGTGAAAAGTAAGCCGGGGTTGTGTGCCCATTATTATTTATACGTAAAGAGGGCTCTATAGCTTGAGATCCATGATAACAGAACGTTTTCGATTATAATCATGGAGTACAATTTGGCTTTATCACAACAAACAACGATACGAATTTAAATGCAGCTGACATGTCGTTTATTTCGCTTTGTTAACTGATAAATATCTATAGACATGACACTGGAGTCGAAATAATCATTAAAATATTCGAAAACATAGAATTGTTTTATTTTCTTTTGCTATTTTTTTTTTCTTTAAACAGTCACATCGCGTGTGCTGATCACATAATTCGCATATTGGGATGATTGAACGAATGACAGCGAAGAAAAATATCAGTCAGAACTAGGCATCGTAAAAGTAGATCGCTCACTCACGCAAATAAGGCGGTCGGAGGCTACAGTGGCTCATAAAAGCAATAAATCACACTTAATTCTGACTCCAAGACCCACTCGTCCCAACCCCTCAGTCGTGGACAGAATGCTTATAGACTACTTTTTTTTTCGAAACCATAATTTCCGACACATGTTTTTTGAGAATCGCAATCAAAGCCATTACGCGTGCGCTGCAGAGTGGATAAGTCGATAGTGTAATGATTGGATCTTGTTTTAAGGTACTTAATAATTTTTAGTTTTTGCAAATAAAGCATAGACTTTAGATAAAAAATCGCCTTTTGCTACGTAATACTATCCCTGGACCACATGAGATATGGATGACTTTAAATGAAAACTTACATTTTTACCTACGAAACCTTCTAATAATAATCAGCCTTAGGTACTATTATGTTAGGTCTACCTAGCAATCAAAAGAAACAGATTGTGAAATAGACTCAATAATGATTTATCATTTTTATTTATACATTCTAGATTACATGTATTAAACATACCATGTAGGTTGTACTACATATATGTATAAGTAAAGTATAAACCTTTTTCTGTAAATGAACCACTTAAACAGAGTTCTTCGGCGAGTTAATACTTCTTCATGAGAAACCTCGAACTGCCCTTAGGGAACCACTCGAAATCTATCACCATTTTACGTAATCTTAAGCTTCAATAGGTACTTTTCGGAGCGTGGGCGGGCACAACTTCACCTGACGTAAGATTGACTTTTAGAGGGCATTCGGTAGAACACAAGATATTCGGGATCTTATATAACAGGGTTTTTACATTGTAAATCAACATGTTCCGCCATTTCCTTAGATAAGTCCCTTGTAAAAGGATGACTTCTTTTGTATCAAAGTCCTAAGTAGGTTTGGCCATTAGAGATTACAATACAATAATCAATATTTCAACAATGAATTCTGGCGAGTCTGGGTATCCCAGATTAATTTGAACATTACTGAACAAACGCCTATTTATTTAAAAAAAATGTTAGGAACCTAACGTTTTACAATTCAAGTTATGCAAGCAAGCAAAAACCTTTGATAATAATCTAAACACACGAGCTTACAAAATATTAAAATGTATCAACGTAATTAGTAAGCTAAAAAATTTAATTAGCACTGTAAATTTTAATTAAACACTCACTTTCGTCGATCCAATTATATGACTGCCATAAATTATAGCAGTAGGTGACTATCATATATCCAGTGATTAGTTAACATTATAATCAAGCTGACATAATGGACCGTTTACGAGTTGACAGCTCAGACATAAAATTAATTACTTGTTGTTAGAACGGGACAAATTAATAGCGCGAACATCTTTACTGCTAGTTGTTAAGTTATGATTCGTGTATTAGTCTAAACCAGTTATTGCCAGCGGTTTCGCTCAGATTGAGATATTCCAAACTGGAATCAATTTTTTGCATCTTTCATACGGAAGTTTCGGCTGTTTTAAAAACGTTTATACCGTTTTATTAGTTCCATTCGTTTAACTAACATAACATAACATAACTTCACGCCTTTTATCCCCGAAGGGGTAGGCAGAGGTGTACATTATGGCACTTAGGCCCGTATTAATAAACCGATATCAGCGTAAGATCGAGATGTTAAGATCCTGTTTGATATTCCGACGTATTAATAAACAAAACCTAATACGCGGTTTAAGACTCTGTCATCACCTGAGATCGCATTGTTTAATAAACATTACTCGGGTTTCAAAATCGGTATTAGGATGGTTATCAAGACCACGATTGTTAAGTTCAGTCGACCCTGGACTTAATATCGTGAACTCGTACCTGAGTATTTCGCGGGAACCATGAATATTGAGAATATTATTTCCGAAATCAATTATTATGATGAAGTCGACTAATACGATGATATTTTATGGCCTTTTCAAAATCTATTAGGTACCTAAAGTTTATATAAGTACCTAAAGTTTATATATACTTACAGGAGATCAAGCTAGCTTGAATAGGCATTTTTGACTCCATTATCGAATATGAATAAGTAACATAACATCACGCCTTTTATTCCCGAAGGGGTAGGCAGAGGTGCACATTATGCCACTGTACAATGTAACACCCACTTTTCACTATTTATGTTATGAGTCCCATGTAAGCCTGAGCCTATTGCCATATGCACAATTCCAGACTCAGTGCTACTACTGATAATTTTTAAAAACCCCAGTAATACTTTGCCCGACCCGGGAATCGAACCCGAGACCCCTTGCCCGGCAGTCGCACTTGCGACCACTCGGCCAACGAGGCAGTCGATTAATAAGTAACTTGTAAATAAACACGAAACACTGATGTGATTGTATTATCAAGTACCTAATAAACAATTGAGAGAAAGAGAATCACAGATTATACCTCTAATAATGAGGTGACGCGCAATCACAGGCATGTGCGTTCGTCATAAAATTAAACGTAACTTTATAATAAATAATGCTTTTTTATGGTTAAAAAAAACATAATGTATACAATATAAAAAAGTAATACAGTTTCCTAAAATTTTAATCCATTTAAACTGGAAATAATCTTTTATTCCTATGCAAACAGAGTTGAATATTATCGTTCTACACAGCTATTACTAAACGCAATGAACGAAAGATGTATTAGTTCGTTCCGCTGTGACGTAACAAGTCTTAACATCAGGATTTCATTGAGTGTCAAATTACGAATCTTGATACCTCGATCCAAACCGCGGTATCACCTGAGATCGTGTGGATATAGGTTTATTAATTAGCGTCGACATTAAGATGCTGATCGCATCCTGAGAACGTATCAACTGATCTGGTCTGAACTGAGCCGGTCTTGACATCGTGATTGAGACCTATTTATTAATACGGGCCTTAATGCCACTGTACAATATAACACCCACTTTTCACTATTTATGTCATGAGTCCCATGTAATAGGGGGTGAGCCTATTGCCATATACCGGGCACAACTCCAGACTCCGTGCTACTACTCAGAATTTTAAAAAGGCTTTATTACTTTGCCCGACCCGGGAATTGCACCCGAGACCCCTTGCCCGGCAGTCACACTTGCGACCACTCGGCCAACGAGGCAGTTCGTTTAACTAGCTTGTTGAGAAAATTGGCACGACTCCAGGACTTCATAAAATTTTTACCTCTGTTTTAAAGAGAATATCCATAACTAACAATTTTAAATACGTCTAGAACATTTAAGAGAACTTCAGGTCTGTTCAGAGGTCGGAAACATTACTTAAACGTTTTCGTTTCTTTTTCTCATTAGAAATCTCTTAAAGTCCCTTTGATTAAGATTGCGAAATGGGCAACAGAAGAAACTTTGAACAATAAAACGAGGGTAAAAGTCATTTCAATTTGTACAGGTATCATTTTGTACACGATTTTGAAGATTTTTTATATGACTTGTCGACATTAATTGAATTTTAGTTCAAGGTAAAGGTAAAATATGATGTTGCCACGACCGCGCACGCTGCTCATGAGGAAGAACCCCTCTGTGATTCGAAACTAGTAGAGCTTTTCTCGTCGTCGTGAGTAAATCGCGATTTTAGTTAATTTACTATGTCTCACGATAGTTATTATAAAATATGAGCTTTTAATTACACTCATTCCAGAAGTTGAAAAAGACAGAGTCGTTCATAGTCTACTTTGACAGATAACACTAAGGGTCAGGCCACAGCAACCTCTAAAATACCGACAAGCTAATTGTGATCTCTATGTAAACGGCATTTGCCAAGAAGGTATTATTGCAAACCCCGTCTTAAAAGAATACTTTTATTCAGCAATAGACGAACTCTGGGTCATAATTGTCATCATTCGTATATTTCTTTTTTTAGTTATAAGTGCTAGTTAAGACTTTATTATATCTATCCCTACATTGGAAACATTCCTAGGCGGGACGCGTGAGGCAGCGAAGCGCTGCCTCCTCGCAACCCAGCCATCGCGAAGGACACACCGGACGTCGGGGATCGCGGGACGATCTCCGGCCACCGTAAGCGCGGGCCTGCGGACGGCGAGCATGGGTGGCTCCCCGTTCGACCAGACACAGACCCGAGCGTACGGCGCGTCGCGTTCCGCGCGCGCCTCAAAGAGCCATCAGACCACCACAGATGGGGCCCAATAGGGCCGATGCCGATTCGGAGTCGCGGAGAACCTAACGGGTAACCGGGGCTCCGGCTCGACGACGTGCAGGAAAAGGAACGGGGTGGTTTTTAGTACGTAAGAGTCTGACACTCCCTCCCGCCTCAGCCAGGCGGGAGCAGCAAAAAAAAAAAAGCACGTCACGCTTGAGACAACTTGGTTGACCTTATTATATTAATACATTATTGCTATTATTATTATTGTATGACTGTGCGTTGTTTACATTATTAGTTACAACAACAATGACACTTTACCTCATCTTGAGATACTTAGACACAAATAGGAAATAAATAATAAACTTCTATCAAAGATATGAGATTATCTACCTAGACCTACCCAGTCTACATCGGAGAGCTTGTTGAACTCTTTTGGACGTAAAAAATATAATACATATTCGGTACTTAATGAAGATAATAATAGTAACCTATGGAGTTTCTTGCTCGTTCTTCTCCATAGGAATCTTCACTTTGGGATGAGCAAATAGCTACACTTTAATTTTTTTTGTTGCCGTTCAAAAGTGTCTTTCTGGTCTAAATGAAATAAATGATTTTGACTTTGACTTTGACTTTGATCAACTTGGAAAAATAAAAGAACTGTTTGTGTTTCTTGCTCGTCCTTCTTCATTTGAATTTACATTTTGGAATGAGCACCTAGCTTCACTGATGGACAGACTGACAGACTATATTTATTTTATATTTGTTGACGTTTCAAAGTCAATTACCAATTTATGGTTTAATCGAAATAAATGCTTGACTTTGACTTTGGCTTTAATTACAAACAAAAGCCAAAAATCGTGTTTTTATGCAATACTGTGCAAAGAGCAACAATTATTAAAAAAAGATTATATTCACTTTTAAAACAGATCATCTTATTTTTTAATTTGTATGTTTGTTTATTATTCCTTCACGTAAAAACGGCTTGATGGATCGGGTTGAAATCTGGAACAGGGTTAGATTAAGGTTTGGAAAAACATATAGACTAACTTATATCCTAGAGACACGCGGGCGAATCAGCTGACAGAGGCTAGTTTCATATAATTATTATGTAATTTAAATAGACATTTAAACGATAGAACTCAAAAACTTCATTTTAACAATTTACAGTTTTTGTCCAACATTAAAAACGAGTTTCCAAGTCTCTAAGTTAATGTTTCGCAAACAATCCTCTAAGGACTCGTACATAATTAAACAGTTACCGCGGTAATCTGGTACCTAATGCAATTTTCATTACTTTATGACATGTTTGTAAACTGTTACATTACTTTATGAGTGAGGCGGGTTTCAACATTCCGCCTTATACTATCATAATATCGTAGAGGCTTTTAAAAGTTGAATTCTAATGGCGTTTTCTGCTAAACGAGCAGACGGATCACCTGATGGTAAGCAATCGGCGCCGCCCATGGGCACTCGAAACACCAAGGCGTTACAAGTGCGTTACCGGCCTTTTAGGAATTGGGAATTTGAGGATTGTAGAGGATTCGGGGATTCGGGGATTAGGGAGGGAGATAATTGGGCCTCCAGTAACCTGACTCACACGACGAAACACAACGCAAGCGTTGTTTCGCGTCGGTTTTCTGGGAGGCCGTGGTATCTCTCCGGTCGAGCCGGACTATTCGTGCCGAAGCATGGCTCTCCCACAAGTATGTGTAGGGTGTTGCAAAAGTGTTAATTAGAGCGGCAATTGTGTTTCTTAAGACTTATAATGGCCTGTTTTTTCTAGATACGACATGAAAAATGTACATACATGCAATACCTACAATGCATCAGGGTGCTTACTCTTGAACCCAATCACAATGTCAATGCAATTTCAATCCAATAAAATCTCAATATCTATAATCAAGGTATTAAAATAGCATTCAGAGTACGGAATATAAAGACAAACTCAATACCATTTAGTTCATTAAATATCCACGCATAATGGATACAATGGGCGCTAGTATTGCAACTCAAGAGTACCTACAATAAATGGTAAAATTCATTTTTTTTTTATTCTTTTATGTTTTGATTGTTCTGATTTAATATTATTGATTTAAATGTTTATACTACTTAAATTATATAAGCAATTTATATTCTTCCGATCGACAAAATATAGTTTAGTTAATCAGCTTGTTCTTATCAACTCCAAAGTCGAATACCTACGATCAAAATTAATTATTAATATCATGAAACATTGAATATAATATCACATTCTGAATACATAGCAACTATGTTCGTTGTCTTAAAATAGTCGTCCTCATTTTTCTTCCCCGTTATGACGTAGTGAGGGACTAAAGGATATGTCCAGTTGACTGAGCACAGCTTCCAACAGTTCACTGATAATGTAACAAAGAGAAAAAATGAAAAATGGTTTTTAGGGGTCAATAACTTTACGCAAGTCAATTCTTTGCTATATGAAAGATGGGACGGCGTCTATTCGTTTGAAGAAAGGTTTTTAAAACGAATTCCTCAACTCTAGGAATAGGTACCTTTTATTTTGGATGTCATTATTTCTTATATTTAAATTAAAATATTGCCATAACAACATCTGACCAGAATGCATTCCTTTTAATACGCAACACTCAAAGAAAACCCGAATCGGTTTAATTTAGCTAAGAAAGAAAAAAAACATCGACAACTAACTATTACACTTTGTCAATTCGACCTCATCGTTCGCTTGATAAAATTGACCTGTAAAAGTGTTGCCTTATAGCCTATTTGCAGAAATAAATTCACTTGTTTCACTTATTAAAAAAATCAAAAGAAAATAATTAAACGCATAACATAACATAACATCACGCCTTTTATCCTCAAAGGGTAGGCATAGGTGCACATTACGGCACTTTAATGCCACTGTACAATGTAACACCCACTATTCACTATTTATGTTTTGAGTCCCATGTAATAGGAGGTGACCATGGTGCCATATACCAGGCATAATTCCAGACTCCGTGCTATTAACCCGAGACCCCTTGACCGGCTGTCGCACATGCGACCACTCGGCTAATGATAAAACAATAATAAAACGCAATTGTTCACTATTGCTACATAATAATATAATTTTGATCAAAGCTGCCATTAAAATCGATACGGATAAGCCCATTGGGAGCTTCCATTTGTCGTACATCGTGGTATCCGAGGATTAAAGTCTTAGGGCCAGATTAATATTTTTACAACCCCGGCTTTATGTATAAAAACATAAAGTACAGAATGAAATGTATTAATTTTGTATGTGAAATGAGATGACCTGTATATATAGTGAAGCAAGTAAGATATAAGCTGAACATAAGCATTTATTGTGGGATTGTGAATCAAAGAACATAACTATGATAGGTACTGGGAAAATACTTAGACACTATTTAAAAAAAATCATGTAGATACACGACACGATACTTGATATTCCCTGAAATGATATATTGATCTATTGCCCCCATTGTATCCACTTTTTGTCAGTGTCTTATAATAGGGTAAATGCCTAACTTTTATTTTAATGTCCGTCTGGTAGATTATTTTAAATCATTATAAAAGTATTTTTTATTTTCTTACAGAAACGAATACTTTCTACGATCAATAATGATATGTCGCGTGACGTCACTTCTATGTACATTTTATACGTAGAATTGACGCTTTAGCCCCCCCCCCACTCCTAAACTTTGATTCGTTTTATCTAAGTATTGTTTTCTTATACAACCAAATAAAAAAATATATGTCTAATATTTTTTCATTACCTAACTTACGGACTAATTAGATTTTGAATTATCATACCCTGTCATCATCCAACTAATCTCGTTATTTTAAGGACCAACCCTTTAAGCAAATACCTACCAAGCAGAGTTCAAACCCTACGGAGTTTAAACATTATTTTTTCATATCGTCATTCTTAGGTAAGTATGCCAATGAATGTCGACATGAAAACATTTCGTAACTACTTTCATCTGATCCACGCTGAAACGCGAAGCCGTTTCACAGTCACTTTATAATGGGCAAGAAAAGACAATAAAAAAATAACCTAAACCATCAGACATATCAATTAAATGGTATCCAATCGCTTTCGAATGGAATAGCATGAATTAATGAAACAGTTGTTACTATGAGTTTAGTTTCCGGAGCTCGATGGCTACACAATCGGTGCGGTTCAATGAGTTCCGTTTGGGGTGGCATGGCGGTGTACATTTCATAATATATATATACCTATGTATATGGATAGAAACGTTACCTGTACTTCAATGCCATAACAGTTTTGTACGGGCCACGAAAGTATTTGATATTGACTTACTTGACCGCCATAGATAACAACATAATAGCGAAAGATTTGACCTCAACAATTTTCTATCTGCAGATAAAGCCTTAAAATATTCCTACATTTGGCTAAACGGAGTCTACAGTAGTATTTGATGTGCCGGCAAGAAAAAATATAGAGACGACTGAAACAATAAAAATTATAAGTCCATTAAAAATTTCGTTTTCTTTCATGGCATGAGCCGGTAATCGAGCAGACTGATCACCTGATGGTAAGCAATCGGCGTCACCCATGGACACCTGGAACACCAGAGGCGTTACAAGTGCGTTACCGGCCTTTTGGGGATTAGGAGTTTGAGGATCGTTGGGGATTCAGGAATTGGGGTTATTGGGAAAGGGGAGGGTAATTGGGCCTCCGGTAACCTCACTCACACGACGAAACACAACGCAAGCGTTGCTTCACGTCAGTTTTCTGTGAGGCCGTGGTATCATTCCGGTCGAGTCGGACCATGCGTGCCGAAACATGGCTTTCCCACACTTATAAATAAAATATGATACTACTTTTAGTCCCGGTTTTCACTAATCCTTAAATCAATCACACCGTTATTCATAAAAAAAATAACCGATTTTTACGAAAGAATTTAAATCAAGCCGTAAAAGGTTTTTCTTTCAAATAATAAGTATCAAATGGAGACACGTTTTTCATTTTAAAAAATATAAATAATAGATAATTCTGTGATAATTTTTCAATATGGTAACAGTAATTCAAACTCTAAAAGGTACATGGTTTGCATAGATTTATGCATCATTAGTCCATTGCCATCATGGAATTGATTTCTATGGCATTAATATTTCAATGGGAATCTGACCTTGGGCCCTTAGTAATGCCATTATTACAACTTTGAATAGTGATGAAGCTGATTAAATTCGAATTTAGTATTGTGTTGTTAATTAAAATCGCGTGTTACTCACGTGAATATACTGAGAAAAACTCTACTAGTTTCGAACCACAAAGGGGTTCTCCCTCATGAGCAGAGTGCGCGGTCGCGGCGCTCGTTTCGGTGTTTCTACAGTAGCAACACCGATGCGAGCGCCAACGCCAGCCAGTGAGCTGGGCGACATCGCCGCGACCTCAGTACATATATTCCCGTATAGATATGGGTCTATAATCAGTATAGACCAATTCTCTGTATACTCAGGTGAGTAACCCGCGATTTCCCGTTAATTTAATATGTCTCACGATAGTTATTATAAAAATATTGTATTTTTATTAGTTTAGGAGTTTAAAACACTTTCTCTACTCACTATAGTTAGATGTAAATTGCACCCGTGACTGATTTTGCTCACAGGCTACTCTCTGTCTCATTATCTTATCATTGAACTCAAGAATATTGAAAAAAAGCAGACATAGTCTCTTGAAACAAAAACAACAACTGTACCACCTGGACCTGGCAACTATAGTCTTACACGTAGAATACACACACATAACACGAAGGACATCTGTCGCGTGACATGGCCCGTCATTATACATAACATAACATCACGCCTTTTATCCCCGAAGGGGTAGGCAGAGGTGCACATTCTACCACAGTACAATGTAACACCCACTTTTCACTAGTTGTTATGAGTCCCATGTAATAGGGGGTGAGCCTATTGCCATATACCGGGCACATTTCCAGACTCCGTCCTACTACTGAGAATTTTAAAAAACCCAGTAATACTTTGCCCGACCAGGGAATCGAACCCGAGACCCCTTGCCCGGCAGTCGCACTTGCGACCACTCGGCCAACGAGGCAGTCATGATTAAGCACCAAAATGTTAGTGGGTTACATAAGTGTGCATATGTAATGGGTTACAACGTTACCAAACTTAAGAAAATGACAGATGTCGTTCGTGTCAATGTGTGTAACATACATGACATCACGCCTTTTACCCCCGAAGGGGTAGGCATGCACATTATGCCACTGTACCTACAATGTAACACCCACTTTTCACTATTTATGTTATGAGTTCCTTGTAATAGGGGGTGAGCCTATTGCCATATACCGGGCACAATTCCAGACTCCGTACTACTATTGAGATTTTTTTTTAAAACCCAGTAATACTTTGCCCGACCTGGGAATCGAACCCGAGACCCCTTGCCAGGCAGTCGTATTTGCAACCGAGGCAGTGTCAATGTGTGTATGTCATAAAAGTCTATAGTAACCAGGTGCCACAGTCGTTGTCATCACACAAGATTCAACTAAATATAATAACTCACTCACACACTTACAAGCACAATTAAATCGCGATTCACGATTAATTAGCAATATATATACAAAATCTAATTCCTAGAATGTATTACCAATGCAGACAATAAATTGTTTGTGTCTAGAGCATGAACCCCATTTCCTCGAAATAAGGATGAAATTCGTATAATCAATGTTACTCGGAGATCACTCAATAGAACGAATACGAGTAGTAAAGGCAATAATGAACCTTATGACAAAGTTTGTTAAGATGATTTTCGTTGCGGTACATATTTCAAAGTAATATTAATGAGCATAAAATTATAATAAAGAGTGACAAGTGACACGAATTCCTTATTTATGGAGTTATCCATTTTAACAAAGAAAAATAAGAAGAGCCCTATTTTTAAAATAGCATAAAAATAATAATCAGCTGAAATCATTTATTCTAAAATCCATTTAAGTATGAATAAATGAACACTATAGTCATATGCCTTTTTAAAAACATGGGATATCTTGATATTATAACTTTTGTAAGCCATACAAAATCAAGGTAGTTGTGCGGCAGTCGGTGCATCGTGTGTCGCGAAATGCTGCTCATGAATATGAGCCTCTAGCATGGCTTGAAACTAGTCAAGTTCCTCGTCAAATAATTAAGCGGGTACGCCAAAAAACATAATAAAAAACATTTATTTTTGTATCGATAGAAAACTTATCCCCATGACGTTTCGCGTTACAGTTCGACTGTTCTAACGAACTAACTAGTTACCACAACCATTGCACCACAATAACAAACACAATGATCTTATGAAGTCATACTTATTTTTCACAAGAACAAAATAACCGTCTTTTATTGAATAGACACTAATAGGATAAGAGAGCTTGGAGTGGAAATATAAGAGGAGTAATAGATCGTGGGCAGAACCTTTTAGTCTGTTATCAGAGGTTCACCGCCACCCCTCATAATATCGATCATCCATTTTGACCGCCCTGTCCAATAATATCCGATAAATGAATAAATGTTTTGATAATTATCTGAAGAATGGCTTTTGGAAGTAATCATCGGAAAGGTTGTTGTAAATACTTCGTTTTGGATGTTTTTTTTATGGAATTAATAATGACAGGTTTGGTACAAGTTATAGAAATGTAGGCAGTTGATAGATTTCGAAGGAATTTTCTTTATAGATATTCTTTTAATATTGAGATATTTAAGAGTGAAAAACATCTTCACCTATCCAATAAAAAAATCTTTAAGACAGGCTAAGTGTTAGCAGTTAATTGTCAAGATGACCGCAATATTACAGTTCCTCCTATCATATTACATTTTCCTTCATTCATGTGAAAAATAAATAGGTGTTGAAAACACATTCACTGAATCAATGTTTTCGGCACAAAGGTTAGTTATTTGAAGACTTGACCGGACAGCCATCTTTTGATTTTCCGTCATATGATTATTTTGGGACTGATGTAAAGGTGACGCAAAAATAGAATGTGTCAACGCTAAACTGGGGCCTTTTGCCTTTGCCCACTCAATAATACGGGAATAACTTGAAAAAAATGTTCAAACTACCAGCTTGGGACATAATTGCGATATTTGATCATTCAATAGTTACTAAGGTCGGGTATTAAGATTATAAAGGTATTCAAATTTCTCAGTTAGGTTGTATTATACCAAAATTTTGTTGCTACGCGAGAATTATTGTAAATAGTTGTTCTATAATTTCCAACATCGGCCCATCACATATATTAAAAAAAATCAACAGAATTTGTAACAGGATAATAGGTTACATTTTGTGGATATGCCAGTTTAGGACTTTTTTGATATCGATGCTTATTGGAGTTTACATGGATAAGACAGGTTTTTTAGAAGAAGAACCTGAAGCATTCCTATCCATCTGTAGTATCTTTCGAAGGTATTGGCCCTTCTACGATGAACTGGCGTGGTATTATTATTTCAAGTTATAGCCAAGTAACCTAAACAACTTACTATTGCCCAGTATCTGGGAGTTACGGGCGTACATCGTCGTGTACGGCCGACGGACAGCGATCGTAAATTTCAAGTTTGTCCCATGAATTATCCGTGTAGTTCCAGTGAATTTATCTGAAGTACCAACAAGCTTTGTGTTGATATTCTTGGAAGACATAAAATTAAAATGATTTGGGATGTAATCCTAATGATCGGTGAGTAGAAGAGTATCAACCTACTTGATGTTATGTTTTTAAAGTTATTACTAATTTATCGATAGAAAAATTTACATACCATAACATAACATCACGCCTTTTTATCTCCAAAGGGGTCAGAGGTGTACATTACGGCACTTAATGCAACTGTACAATGTAACACCCACTTTTTACTATTTATGTTACGAGTCCCATGTAATAGACCCATGTAATAGGTATAGGGGGTAAGCCTATTGCCATATACCGGGCACATTTCCAGACTCCGATGCTACTACTGAGATTTTTAAAAACCCAGTAATACTTTGCTCGACCCGCGAATGGAACAGTCTGGATGGAAAAATCTGTTATGGACAATGGCTCTAAAATGATGACTTACTTACTTTTTGTGACAATAAGAGAACCTATTAGAACCTACTACTCAATACACCAGGCTTAGTTAAAAAAAAAGACATTATACTAATAATTGCAAAATATCCCATAAACTCCAGAGTTTGAAGATAAAAACCCACCTACAATTCATTCCATTTCACTGGAATCCATCAGAATGGAAATAGAAATGTCACGCCTGGCAATTCCCAAAATGGTATACCCACTAACAATTCTAGCAGTAAACCCGTTTGTCAAAACAAAAACTGCGATCCAATAAAATAAACCTGACTATAGCACACGATTGTATACTGTCAGGGTCCCAACAAACCACAGTCATAAACAGTGAACCTTTTCCACTAAAGTTAAATCAGCAAAAAACAGTTTACTACATACTAATTTGATCACTGTCGTCCTGGAAATAACGTCCTGAATTGATTGCAGGAAGTTTATAGTATTTTTAATTTTATTTTTGTTAATCGTAACAGGTATGCTGATGTGGAATCTGCCAGGATTATCTTTTACCTTAAGTTGATAGCCATAGGGGACAAAATCAAATGTCTGGTCATGAGGTACATGATGCGTACAACATGTACCTATGGCATTTCCTGTTGTTTTTTCATCATGGTGGATTAGTATCATTAGTACCAATTGATGCAAACTAGTTTGTTAGCATTATTATATCTACAAATCTTGACATCGATCTACAAACTAAGATTTTAGGAATATTTTCCAAATCTCTCGTCTCGAGAAATCTGTGATACTAATAGTTACTTCATTTTATTAAATCGTGTTATTAATACATACATAACAGCACGCCTTTTATCCCCGAAGAGAAGGCAGAGGTGCACATTATGCTACTGTACAATGTAACACCCACTTTTCACTATTTATATTATGAGTCCCATGTAATAGGGGGTGAGCCTATTGCCATATACCGGGCACAATTCCAGACTCCATGCTACTACTGAGATTTTTTTAAAAATCCAGTAATACTTTGCCCGACCCGGCAATCGAACCCGAGACCCCTTGCCCGGCAGTCGCACTTGCGACCACTCGGCCAACTAGGCGTGTTATTAATCTATTTTCACAAATTAGTTTAAATATACACTTACCGACTTAATTTAATTGTATTTTCAAACACTAATGTGCCTTTTAACAAAAAATTATCCATCACAAAAACTAGTAAGACTCTCACACGCAATTTAACTTCGAAATTGTAAACTTGAACACATACATTTTAACTCAAGAACACCTGACATAAAAGAAAAAACATTTTCGTCTTTTAAAACAAAAGTCATTATTCTTACAATTCGAGCATTCTAAATTACAAAGTTGTATGAGTAATTTTATTAGCCGTAGCTCAAGACAATTATCATCTTATTAAAACTCCGGGCCCTAAGATTAATGTACGAAGAGTTAAAGGAGCAACTGGTTACGTTAAATTATGTATAAATTAGAACATTGAATTAGAAGTATTAAGTAGGTAAGCTTGAATATTTTCGCGGATGAATTACTTAAACATTGTTTATTTTTTGTAAACTTCTTGCTTAGAAAATTTATTGTAGCCGAAAATAAGGCTATCACACAAAATCGAATATCGTGATTACCATACTACTATCATTGGTGGATTCATTATCATTGAGTTTTCTCTACATAAAACGCACACACACACACACACACACATTTGTGTATAGTACACAAATATGATAGTACAATAAGACCTAACGCATAATAAGAATCATTTTTGTAAATTTTGTATCACATCCACAATATATTCAAAGAAGTAGAGCAAAAAATGTTACCCGTAAAGAAATATAATCATGATATTTTACTAAACACAAGCATTTCTAAAACAATTTGCAAATATTTTGTTCACGACTAGCTTCTCAACAAAAAAGAAAACCAATTTTTTATTTAATTACCGCTACAAAAACAATACCTGGTAAAACTTTAGGTTTTAAAGTTAATTTACGTGTCACGCAAACTTGTCAAACCGCAAAGCCCAAAGGACTCGGTTCTAACAATACCTACGTAGTATAAAACAACCCAGTGATAATGATTTGTTTGCGGAAACTTCGGCTAGCTACTCGTTATACTGTTTATTGTAGAACCACAAAACAACTAGACATTGCTGTCACAAACAACACAACTAATTACGTAGTAAAAAATGTTATTACGCACATACACAACGTATACGAAAAACGTTTTGATATTAAAAAATGAGACCTGAATATCAAATTATCAAAAATTAGGTAGGTACATATCAAAAGGAAAATTGGCTTTCAATAATGGAATCAATTTATCAGTGGCTGAGAAAACATTTCGGGGAACCGGTAAATCCGCGAAGAAAATCTTCTTTCCCGAATAGAGTAGCTAGTACTCCATTAGTAAATTGCCTTGTAAATTAACCTGTGCTTTGTATAGTAAGACGCCCGTTCCCTAAAATGGTTGAGGATTGTACGTTAATCAGCCAAGGAAACGGTGGCTACGAAATTACATTAGCATACTACATCAAGCGAAGTTTTGGTAGTTACAAATGTGCCAAGTCATGAGGGTAATGATAATTGTAAGGAAGCTCATATCAGCGTTCTGTTAATTCTGAGAACACTTACTCAAGTTTGACGTTAGCAGAAAAGGTGGGCGGAAATATGGATGACAGGACAGACAGACAAGTTGAGATGTATAGAGGAACATTGAGAGAAATATAACAAACTACATAAAGGATATTCAAATAAAAGATTCGATGAAAATTTGAAACACAGACCATTTTTATAAAATAACAAACTTAAAAGTAGACCAAAATATCGCACTAATCAGGCCTGTGTTCGTTTTCAAGGAAACCTCCTTGAAAACGAACACAAACATTATACAACAGCTTTAAATCTTATTATCATAGAAGACTTTGGAAAAAACCAAATGTTCTCTGACAACAGAGTGACAAAATTAACCTCTGACATGTGTACAGTACATATCGAATAACACATATGAAACAATACTGATAAGAATAAAAATACAAAGGAATAATTCCATAGTAACCAAAGCCACATAGTAACATGGGAGACTATAATAGCCAATATTCTATTGATTAGCTAATTACCCCTGCCCTTTACGACCTTTAGGGGAAGGGAATGATGGATTCCATCCCTTATACGGTTTACTTAATTGAATTTATTAGATCGGAATTTGCTAGTAATATTGTCTTTTAGAGCCCAAAATGGATGACTCATCAAAATTTTGAATAAAGGGATTTTTACCTAATCTTTATTTTCATCTGATATTGGTATCAAAGAATGACCATAAGCTTATGAGAAATCTTATCTGAAGATTATTGCATTTGGTGATACAAGATTTAAACTAGAATTTTACTTTTATTATTTCTAAAAAATATTACTTCTGATGACGAGATGAGAGAGCATCTCCACTATAACATATTAACCTTGTAGTCACAATATCTTAAAACATCTTTGATATTAATTATTATGTTTTCGGCTTAATTATGTAATTATTTGACGAGGAACTGGACTAGCAGCGGGGCGAATGTCGCCACGTCGCGGGTCGCGGAACGCTGCTCATGAATATGAGCCTCTAGCATGGCTTGAAACTAGTCGAGTTCCTCGTGAAATAATTACGTGAGAAAGCAGTAAACATAAAAATTACACTTTGAAATTAACTTTGTTTGTAATGTTACTGAAATTAATTAGTTTTAGTGACTATCAAGATGGCAAATTGTTGCTATAGGTACTGTACGTCACAACCTCATAAATGATATCACTGCTGGTACCGATTTAAAACCACCTAGATTTGTCAGTTCAAACCAAGAGAACCAAGTTGTCTGGAACAGTCTTATGTAAAGAAATCATAATCTGATCAGCCTATACCAAAGGCAAGGGGTGCGGTGCCAGAAGACCTCCCCGTGGTGCACCCTGGGTGCGGGCGACAGTCTCCCTAGCGGGGGTGATAGGGTTGGAGTGACTGTCGCCCGCAGCAGACTTCTGGACTGGGCGGGCGAACCCGACAGGGTTCTGGAGGCGGCGGGCTGTGTGCTCATGGCCCGTGCTTCCGTGGGGCGTTTCTCCGCCTGTCTCTCTGAACATAGCAGAGAGCGTGGCGGAGAGGCAAGGGCGGTGCTCGCTGTGCACTCACCCTGCCAGCGAGCAGCATCGGAACACAAGCTGTCCCCGATTGCAGCCGTCGATATCGTAATCCGTAAGGAGGTCACGGTCATGTTTTGTGACTCTGAACGGGACGAGGGTCTTGGCTTGGTCGCCCGGACCGCGAGGAAGATAACCTCTATAAAAAATTCCTCCAATACTAAGTTCTGGTGCGCGGCGAGAGTATGCATGGCTGAGGAGTAGTGTCAGTCGCGAGCGCACCCCCAGCTAGGGGACCAGTGGAACCTCTAGTTGGGAAACAAATGAACACTTACCCAGGTACAGGGGGCACTGCCTGAGTGGACCGAATATTTCCCCCATACTCGTGGGATTCAAATGGAGAATATTAAAACAAAACCAAAACAAACCACATTGAAGAAGGAGATTGCGGGTGAGCTCGGCTCGCCTGCAGTAGCGGGTGAAGGGAGCCCTAGTGGCTCCGGGACTCGTGGTGAGGCGCTGGACTCGTCTAGCAGGCCCCACACACGGGAGTCTAGTCGGAGGGGGTCGGACTCTGAGTCCGACACATCGCTGGCGGAGCGATTGAGCGTGAGCTCGAAGAGCTCACGCCGTCGCGTGACGGGGACGTGTAAGCGTCCCAGACTGGAGGAGGACGTTCCGTCCCCGTCCACTGGCGCGCAGGAGGCGCCTCACCCTAAGATCCCCACGGCGGCGCGGGGTAGAGGTGGCAAGGGCAGCGGTCGCCGGAAACCGGCACCAGCTGCCTGCGCGGAGTCAGCCGAGCAGCTGGCTGCGGAGGGCAGGGCTCTTTCGAGCGCTGCCCGCTCAGAGTCCTCCGCGGCGGAAATGTCCGGCGTCGACATGTCGGAGGGCGAACGCTGTTCCGGGACCGAGGGCGATCCCGGGGGCTTCCTCCAAGTTGTCATGGAGGAGCTCCGCAGGCTGGCTGTGACCAAAAACCAGCCTGCCAGGACCGCCCTCCTCAAAACAGCAGAGGCCACCATTATGAAGGTGGCCTTGCAACGGTATGGTGTGCCCACCGCTGAGGGAGTGCACCAGGAGCTGGTGGAGATGCGGCGGGAGATGGCGCGCTTGGCGGCCTCCAATGCGGCTCTGGAGGCCGAGTTGCGGACGGCCAGGGCTGAGCTCGCCGCCGCTCGTGAGAATCGCCCCCAGCCCTCAGCGGATGCCGACGTAGTCGGACTACTGCGAGCGGAGATGGCCGCTTTCCAGCGTCGTTTTGACGTGCTGGAGGGCAGGCTCTTGCGTCCCCCGCTCGCAGCGAGCCAGGTCGCCCCCGCGGTTCCGCGGTCGTATGCGGCCGCTGCGGCCAAGCTTTCGACCTCGGGTCAGGCTAGCCGCAGCTCCCAACCGCCGGCAAAGGTGCGAACAGCTGCCCCGGCGAGGACGTTGGCGCCCCCGCCGGCGCGGACGCCGGCTGCGCCGCCGGCGCCTGCGCCTGCGCCCGCTGGGCGCAAAAAGAGGAGGGGCACTCCGGCCCGGCAGGCTGGGGTTGCGGCGGCGGCGGCGGAACCCGCCCCGCAAGCAGAGGACGGCGGCGGGTGGCAAATCGCCGGCGAGGCGAGGAGAGTCGCCAAGGAGGGCCGGAAGCGCCGAAAAAAGGCGCAGCGGCAACGACGGCAGCAGCAGCGCAGGGAGAAACGCGCTGCTGCCTTGCTCCTCGCCCCTAAGACCGCGGCTGTAGTAATTACACTGCAGCCCGAGGCGGTCAACAGGGGCGTTACATATGGCGACGTCCTCGCCAAATTAAAGGGGGCGGTGACTCCTGCGGAGTTCGGGGCCCCGGACGGGTTCGCGGTCAAGGTGACCGCTACCGGTGCCCGTCTTCTCGAGGTCCCCGGCGCGACCAGCGGCCCATCGGCTGACGCCCTGGCTGAAAGGCTTAGGGCGTGCCTCGGTGTGGACGAGGCCCGCGTGTCCAGGCCCACCAAATGCCTGGATGTCAGGATTCTGGGCCTGGACGACTCCGTCACGGAGAGTGAAGTGGTGGCCGCTGTGGCCAGGACGGGAGGGTGCCCTGCTGACCAGGTCAAGGCGGGCACCATCCGTCCGGACAACTCGGGGCTGCGCACGGTAGTGGTGAGCTGCCCCGTCACAGCGGCCAAGAAGCTGAAGGAGGGCAAAAGGCTCTTGGTGGGATGGGTCTCGGCGCAGGTCAAGCTGCTCGAGACCCGGCCTTTGAGGTGCTATCGCTGCCACGTGGGCGAACACGTGAGCGTTAAATGCACCTCGGAGGTGGACCGCAGCGACTGTTGCTTCCGCTGCGGTCGGCCCGGTCACAAAGCTGGCTCATGTACCGCCCCGCTGCACTGCAATGCATGTGCGGCGGCTGGCAAGCCGGCCAATCACCGGGTCGGGAGTAAGGGCTGCTCCCCTCCTGCCAAAGCCAAGGTCAAAAGTAGGCCCTCCGCCGCCCCCGTCGTTTCCGCCGCCGCCGCCACTGCCGCCGCAGTCGCCGCTGCCGCCACTGAGGAGGTCGGGATGGACTGCCAATAATGGCCCCATTCCGCCTCCTCCAGGCGAACATCAACCACTGCGCCGCTGCTCAGGATCTCCTGCTCCAGAGCATGGCGCAGTGGTTGATCAATGTCGCCGTGGTCTCCGAGCCGTACTTCGTCCCGCCCAGGGATCACTGGGTGACGGACCTGGACGGCTCGGTGACCATCATCTCGTCGGCCGCCGCCGGTACCCCGACTCTTGAGGCTGCTCAAAGAGGTCGGGGTTGTGTCGCAGCACGGTTCGGAGAGCTCGCTGTGGTGGGCGTGTACTTCTCTCCGAACCGAACTCTCGCCGAGTTCCACAACTCCTTGATGGAGTTGGTCACCGTCGTCGTCGGGTTCCGTTCCCTCCCCGTGCTCGTCCTCGGGGACTTCAATGCCAAGAACTTGGCTTGGGGTTCCCGGTTCACCGACGTCCGGGGTAGGATGGTGGAAGACTGGGCCCTTGAGACAGGCCTAGTCGTCCTGAACCGGGGTTCTGTCCCCACGTGCGTGCGGATGCAGGGCGAGTCGGTGGTGGACATTTCGTTCGCCAGCCCTGCTCTGTCACCGCGTATCGTTGACTGGCGTGTCATGGAGGAGGTGGAAACGTACTCCGACCACCGGTATATCCGGTTCAACGTCTCCGCCGAGTCCGCAGACCCGCCGGTCAGACAGGCCCCATGTGGTCCGCGTTGGGCGCTGAAACAGCTGGACCGGGAGCTGCTCCTGGAAGCCGCCATCGTGCAGGCCTGGGTGATACCACCGGTCAGGCCTGCCGACATCGACGATGAGGCTAAGTGGCTCCAGGACGCCATGTCCAGGATTTGTGACGTGGCGATGCCCCGGATCCGATCGAGGCAACAGAAGCGCCAGGTGTACTGGTGGTCGCAAGAGCTGGCGGCTCTGCGTAAGGCGTGCACTACTGCGCGACGCCAGTACACTAGGCACCGCAGGCGCCGTATCCGTCCTCCTAATGCGGAGGCGAGAGAGGCGGAGTTATACTAGGGATACAGGGCGGCGAAGGCCCTCCTCAAGGCGGAGATATTGCGGGCCAAGGAGGAGGCCCGCCGAGAGATGCTGGGGACTCTGGACAGAGATCCGTGGGGACGCCCGTACCGGATGGTACGAGACAAGCTCCGCGCTTGGGCTCCCCCGCTCACCCAGAGTCTCCGGCAAGAAGTCTTGGAGGAGGTGATTGGCACCCTGTTCCCTCGACTGTGGAGGGGGTTCACCCCTCCGTATATGACTCCGCCCCCTGCGGTGCCCGACGCGGGCTACAGCGACGACGACGACGACATCGTCCCAGAGGTGACCGAGGCAGAATTGAGAGCGGCGGTGCGCCGGATGGGCGCCAAGAACACCGCCCCAGGACCCGACGGCCTGCATGGCAAGGCATGGGTCCTGGCCTCAGAGGCTCTCGGGCCTCGATTGATTGGTCTCTACAGCGCATGTCTGGAGAGAGGCCAGTTCCCGCTTCTCTGGAAAGCGGGAAAACTGGTCCTCGTGCGGAAGACGGGGCGCCCTGCGGACTCTCCGTCCGCGTACCGGCCCATAGTGTTGCTCGACGAGGTGGGGAAAGTCTTCGAAAGAATCATTTCGAACCGCCTCGTCGCGCACCTGACGGACATTGGGCCGGACTTGTCGGACGGCCAGTTCGGCTTCCGCAGAGGGCGCTCCACGGTGGACGCCATCATGCGCGTTAGAGACCTCACGACGGGGACTGCAGTGTCCAGGAGTAAGGTCGTAGTGGCGGTGTCTCTGGACATCGCCAACGCCTTCAACTCCCTGCCCTGGAGCTGCATCTTGGAGGCACTCCGATATCATCGGGTGCCTACCTACCTCCGTCGTGTAATCGAGGCTTACCTGACGGACAGGTCCGTCAGCTACCCCGGTCACCGGGGCGAGTGGAACCGGCGAGAGATGTCACGCGGTGTTCCACAGGGTTCGGTTCTGGGGCCGCTCCTGTGGAACATCGGCTATGACTGGGTGCTGCGCACCGACCTCCCGAACGGCGTTAGCACAATATGCTACGCCGACGATACGCTGGTGCTAGCGCACGGGAGGTCACACCAGGCGGCGGCCGACTTAATGGCGACAACGGTTGCGACAGTCGTTGAGAGAATCCGGCAGTTGGGACTCGAGGTGGCGCTCCACAAGTCCGAGGCCATGTGTTTTCATGGCCGCGGGAACGCGCCACCTCCGGGTGGGTCCCAAATAACGGCGGGAGGAGTTACCATCGGCGTCGAGACGACGATGAAGTACCTAGGACTCGTCCTCGACAGTCGGTGGAACTTCATAGAACACTTCCGACGTTTGGCTCCAAAGTTGGAGAGGACGGGGGCTGCGTTTAAACGCATCCTCCCCAACCTCGGGGGCCAAACGCCTCCTGCCGGAGGTTATACGCCGGGATCGTGCGGTCCATGGCCCTCTACGGCGCCCCTGTTTGGGCGCCAAACCTGTTGCGGCGTCCCGCTCGGACGCTGCTCATGGCACAGAGGGTCATGGCGATCCGAATGATCCGCGGATACCGCACGATCTCTGGGGAGTCGGCGAACCTCCTTGCCGGATTACCGCCGTGGGATCTGGAGGCGAAGGTGCTCGCGCGCGTGTACGGCATGCGCGCGGAGGCACGTCGCCGGGGCGAAACCCCGCTACCGCGCCAAATAGGTGCGTGGCGGGATGAGCTCCGGCGCGATCTCATGGCGGAATGGCAGCAACGACTGTCGCAACCGAGGGCTGGGCTCGCTGCCATCGCAGCGGTAAGTCCCCTCTTTGAGGAGTGGCTTGAGAGACGCTACGGCGTCCTCACCTACCGCCTGACGCAGGTCCTCACCGGACATGGAAGTTTCGGGAGGTACCTGTGTCTGATGGGGCGGGAGGAAACGCCCGGGTGTCATCACTGCGAGGACCGCCCTGAGGACACGGTGGAACACACGGTGGGAGAATGCCCTTCGTGGGCTGGGCACCGCCGTGTCCTCAGGGAAGTGATCGGCGATGGCGACCTCTCGCGTCCGGGCCTAGTGCAGGCCATGATGCGGAGCGAGGGGGACTGGGATGCCGTCTCCTCCTTTTGCGAAGCAGTGATGCTAGCTAAGGAGGAGGCGGGACGCGTGAGGCAGCGAAGCGCTGCCTCCTCGCAACCCAGCCATCGCGAAGGACACACCGGGCGTCGGGGATCGCGAGACGATCTCCGGCCACCGTAAGCGCGGGCCTGCGGACGGCGAGCATGGGTGGCTCCCCGTCCGACCAGAAACAGACCCGAGCGTACGGCGCGTCGCGTTCCGCGCGCGCCTCAAAGAGCCATCAGACCACCACAGATGGGGCCCAATACGGCCGATGCCGATTCGGAGTCGCGGAGAACCTAACGGGTAACCGGGGCTCCGGCTCGACGTGCAGGAGAAGGAACGGGGTGGTTTTTAGTCAGTAAGAGTCTGACACTCCCTCCCGCCTCACCCAGGCGGGAGAAGTCATTCGATGATTTTCCCCCCTTAAAAAAAAAAAAAAAAAAAAAAATACCAAAGGCAAACCCTGGTTCATGACATTTCACCGATAAATCAGTTAACTTTACATAAAAGGGAAAATGAGAAAGTGACCTTTTGATTAAATACTTTATCGGAAACAATGCCTAAGGCAATTCCTGAGTTTAAGTTTGTTTTATCTGAATAATAAGTTTAAAGTTAGTTAGGAATCGAATGGTGATGTTCAGTCGTCTTCCTATCTTCTATCATTATAATATTTAGTACAGAGTGCTTTCTGTACACTGCACAATAGAAGGATTCCTTGTTATTACTTGGACAATATATATTTCTGTAGACCATATTTAATTTTTTTTTCTACTATCATTAGCCTTGATTCAATATCAACCTTTTAGAAGTGGGTAAAATCCAAATATTTTGGTTATTAGCCTTAAACTGTCAAACACCAAGCGGTCACCGGTGACCGCAACCTATTGTTCTATAATTGTGTCTACAAAACCGGTACTCGACGAGTTAAATACTCCAGTCACACAACACACATCTCTCATGTAGTCATCAATTCGAGTGAACAAAACCATGTTGGCTTAGACGCAAGCGCAAATGCTGACCACAATATCCAGGGCGGGATTCCCAGGTAACTAACAAGGCTGCAATCGATTTTCATAATCCGAAATTCGTAGTAGTATCCCAAAGTTTGATTATATTAGGATAGATTTGCCTCTAGCAATGTAGGCACACTCTCAAGTCCAGTTTTAATAATGTAACTGAACATATGCCTAACCAAAGATAAATTTTGGATATAAGCCCCATGGGTACAAAATGTGCCAAAATTCTATCTACAGTAAGCAAATAATATATATATTTTTATTTATCCGCCACATCCACCCAAAAATCACTGGACCTCCCAAAAGCCAGGGTCTACAGCAGATATTGCCGTAAAGACACTGAAGTCCAGCGCGTCCAGCGCGTCCGAAAGCTACTCATGAGCTTTCTAAGATACCGTAACCAAATAAATTGTTTATTGGACCGCCAATTAGTAAGCGTATGTCAGTTAACCCTAAATATATAGGGCTACAGCAATAAAATCTCAGTCAGAGGTCCAACCATACAATAATTGGCGAGCATTTAAAACAAAATTTTAGGCATCCCTATTACGTAGCACAAAGTGAGACTGCTCTCAGTTCAACACGAGATTTAATTGAATTATTTGAATGAGCCCGACGCTTCCGCCGAGCAAGCGCGGCTCGTCCAACTGTGCAGGATATATCAATTGCTACTTTAAAATATGTATTTCTGTTTGTTTGTGTTGTTTATTTAATGCTGTATGAATTTTATGATGTATTTTGTTTTAAATGTTTTGTATTATAACCGATTTTTTGTGTTATGTAACCATTGGTAGATTAATTTGAATGTAATTCTCAGTTTTGCGGATTGAGAGGATCAGTGTCGTTTTAATAAGAGTAGGTATGTATATATATTTTGTTCTTAGTTTTTTTTAATTTTCTTTAAATTTATTACAATATTATGCACCTATTGTAAGTAGTATGTTCTTAAAAAACTTTTGTACCCTTGTCTCAGCAGGTAAATAAATTATTATCCAAGAAAGAGCAGAAATATTTCAAGCTGTATAAAGTATAAGGGCTGTCCCTTGTGGGTTCGTATGTATTGGTTTAGGCCCTACCCATCGTTATTGATAAATCGATAGCAGATTAAATCCGCAATAGCAGAAAAAGTTACACAATTTTAATAAACCCGTTAACGCTGATTAAAAAACACCGCCATAAAAGATAGGCTACATAAAAATGACGCAATAAATTTGTCTAAAGAAAAAACGAAAAAAAAAATTAAATAAAAATATTGAAACGTCAAAAAAAAACGAATCAAAACTTAAATCAAACAAACTACAAGACACATGTAAAGCGTTAATTAAACTAATTGTCACGTAAACGAGACAGCTAACAGCGTAATTAATTAGTCTAATAAGTCTGCAAATCAAATGCACATAAACGAAAGCCAATACTTACAATGTTACACAATATTACTGTTTATTTTATATTACATATGAAATTACATACATATAGTATATAAACACAACAGGTGTCAAATTGCTGATCGATGACCTTGAGTGGAACGGTCGTGGAAGGGAAGCGTCTTATTAATCTGACACTTAAAGTTGTTAGAAGTTCACAGACACTCACTCGCGTTTTGAATGGTAATAAAGTAATAATATTTCGGGAGAGACCAACCGCGATGCGTCCCCATCGACGTGTCACAGTAGACTAAACGGCGGAGTGAAATTGGCCCGGCGCCTCCTAGGGTTACAAGCTCTTGAATACGTTTTCCACTTTTCCAATAAATCAAAATTCGAGCTTTTGTGTGCTGTTGTTATAAATCGATTGTGATTTGAATTCATTTTTATTTGTGTTTTAAATTGAAATAAACGTATTCATGGAATCTGTTTAGTGAAAATTCGATTGGGTCGAGTTTATATGTTTTTTATTTGAGGTCCAAGATTATTGGAAGTATAATTTAATAGAATATGTAATTTAAATAAGAAATTCATAAGTGTCGATTATTTTTTATAAACATTAGATTTTCTATAAATTTTCTAAGTATCTACTGTGCTCAATTCTTTCATAATCCTTTAAAAATGCCCTTGAAACATTTAGATTCCAAGAACTCATTATTAATTAATTTTTGATCAATTCGGGGAAATTCTCCCAGCTTGGCGGCACTCGCCGTGGATGATTACTCTTCCCCAAACGGTATCGCGCCCGGGGCACCCCATACGATGACCTGTTACTACTTCCTCCGTACAAAACGCCTCGCCCGACTCGCGTCAATTCCATTACCCGTTTCATAAATTTCACCATCAACTATTCCATTACAAACAGCCAATGTATAACGAACTAGTTAGTTTACACAAGGGATCGCCATACTTGTTATAAATCCTCAGTTTCCGTGGAGCAACACCTCGAAAACGATTAAATAATTGCAGATCCGCGGTTGTGGTTCGGCTCTTTCGTGAAATTTCGTCGAAATTGGGGCATTCAGTGGGAAGTTTCTTGATTACATTGAACCTAATGAATAAATAATGGAGTGGTTTTGAGGGGTTTTGTTTTTAGTTCTTATTTACGACTATATTTATAAAGAATTTAATATTGTATTCTGAATCTGCATATTTAATTGGATCATAATTAAACATGGATTTCGTTGGACTAGTGTAAATAAACTACATCAGTGTTAGGAGCGGAAGTTACTCTTACACCATTACTTAAAAGATTTGTATTTTTTCCACGTTTCGTATAAAATGTATGTACGTTAAATTTAAATTTGCAAGTTGCAGGCCACGCTCCGAGTATCATTGTAGGGCCCGCGTACGTGCGCAACGAGGCACCGTGTCGCTCGCTGCATCCACTATACGAACATTCTTATTCATGTATATTTTGTATTCATGGACAGTTTCATAGGGACGAAAATTTGCAGAGAATCACAACATCTTATGAGAATAACCAGGTTCTAAGTGCACTGTTGAGGATTGTCAAGTTTGTGCGCCAGAGAAATGACTGAAACTACGATTTTACTCATTATTATAAATTGAGTGTTAAGTTGAGTGGAATGGTAGATAACATCGAGTTGATTTCCTTACAAAGGGGGTCAACAGTCAGATCAAAAATTAACTGAATAGGTATTTTTCTTATCATTCTATTTTTATATCTTTATAAATATAATTCTTCTGTGAGTGTGTATGTCACTGAACTTTTCTCAAACGACTGGACCGATTTTAATGAAATTTTTTGTGTGTGTTCAAGGGGATCTGGGAATGGTTTAGATTCACAAATCAACCCGGCAGATGGCGCTGCATTCGATATCTAGGTTACTTATTTATCTATACCTATTATTATTATATTATATGCAGGACAACGTCTGTCGAGTCCGCTAGTATACAATATTTTAATAATTACATAATTTTTATTAATTAAGATTTGCGTCAGTATATCTTTACTTTTAATTTCCGTGTTGGTTTTTCTGTATCTGACTAGCAGTAAACTATCAGAAATTAAAAGTATCCCAATTCAATAATTTTAGATACTCTTAATTCTTGAACCCAGAATACCCAAGAAATAAAATCACATAGAAATAAAACAACATAAACAGATTGAGTCATCCAATCAAAAACATATAAAATAATGTATCAAAACATTGTAGCGTAGTACCTACCTGTATTACCAAGTATGTGTGTGTATAAAAGTATAGACATTTACGCCGTAAAGCCGCCATATCATTTACTATGTAAAGATGTGTGGGTAACACGTGGCACATTTACTTAGCCCTTCCCGATGAGAAAATATCGATGTAAGCCAGTATTTACTTGATCTAGTGGTTGGAAGCGAATAATAAGTGCGGAGTTCTGAGTTCAAGGTCGAATAAAAGATATTGTTATTTGCCGGAGTTTTTGTATATATAATATCTTTAAAAAAGTTATTAAACTTAGACTTTTAGGTATTGTAAGTATAACTGTAACTTTATAAGCGTCTTTGTAGTGTAGTAGGTATATAATAAGACTAGTTACTTTTACACTGTTGTAAGGGTGCGGCCATATCTGTGCGAATGTGCAGCTTACGAACCGCACGCAAGCCGATCGCGAGCTGCGCGCGTGCAGTTACGGCAATGGTTTGGTGTGCCTCTTTAGCGTAACTTAGCAAGACTCGTATGAGGCTCGCGAGCGGGTCGCGACCTGTGCATTCGCCAGATGTGGACGCACCCTTATAAGGACGGGTTCAGTTCAATCCACGCAATTGGTAATAAATGTGATGATATTTTTTTTTTAATTTTGATACGAATGTTTCAAATTGAGATATACAATTTTGAATTGCATTGTCATCATCAAAGACCTTTTCTGAATAATGCGCATTCCTTCTTCGCGTGAGAAGAGTATCATCTTTTAGGAATGGGACAATCACAGACTGATGATAATGAATTTTATAGTGAAACTCTTGTTACCTTATTATTCTATGGAATGGAAAAATATCGTCAAAAACCGAGGGCAACGCTCTTTTATTGTAGTATAATACGGTAAACAAGCAGAAGGATCACCTGATTATAAGCAAACGGCGTCACCGATGGACATCTGGAACACAAGAGGCGTTATAAATGCGTTACCAGCCTTTTGGGAATTAGGAATTTAAATATTGTTGAAGATTCAGGGATTAGGGTGATTGGGGAAGGGAGCGGGGATAGTTGCGCCTTCAGTAACCTCACTCACACGAAACAACGCAATCGTTGTTTCACGTCGGTTTTCTGTGAGGCCGTGGTATAACTCCGTTCGAGCCGGTCCCATTCGTGCTGAAGCATGACTCTCCCACACTTAAAACTCTACCATAAAACTACACGCCTATATCGACCAACAATTTTATGGGACATTTCCCATAATAAAACATAACTCGGTGGAGTATATTATTTACCAAAATATTTTACTACACACAATAAACCGTTGAGTATCTATTGAATATTCCGAAAATGAGGTCTGGTACTAAATAATCTATGGGTGGCGGGAAAGGCGATACGTCTTTAGGTGCTAAACTAAAAATATGAAATAGGTACTTTAAACATTATACTGCAAAGGGTGTGTTTTTATTTTAAATTAATCATCAATGATTACTTTGATATCTTTATAACCGACTTCAGAAAAAGAAGAAGGTTCGCAGTTCTATCCATTCTGTATGTATTCGGAGTCGCGGAGAACCTAACGGGTAACCGGGGCTCCGGCTCGACGTGCAGGAGAAGGAACGGGGTGGTATTTAGTCAGTAAGAGTCTGACACTCCCTCCCGCCTCACCACCCAGGCGAGCAGTCATTCGATTATTTCCCCCCTTAAAAAAAATCTGTCTGGGAAATGTTTAACATCGTACATAAGTTCACAAGGTACAGTTATTGATTGATTGGTACAATATTACAATGACTATCGGTATGTAGGTACCTACTGCGTGGTACAGTTTAATAGTTATCAATAGGCATAATGCCTACAATAGGTGCCAGCCTATTATCTCTTGCCTCGCGTAGTTTAACCTAGTTTAGTGGATTTCTGTGAATGAAAAACTGTGTCACAGGCAGTGTTGTTATATTGAGAGTGATATTTTAATAGGTGGGTCATAAATATTAAGTACCTATTCATAATATGTTAACTATAATAGCCTGTTTGGGGATGAAAACCCTTAGTGTGTAAAATTTTGTTCTGGGTCTCTGTATTTTTTTTTTTGATGGGGTATGTCATTCTGCGACTTCTCCCGCCCGAGTGAGACGAGCGGCAGTGTCAGACTTTTACTGACTAAAAACCACTCTGTTCCTACTCTTGCTCTTCGAGCTGGAGCCCCGGCAACCCGTTGAGTCCTCCGCGGCTCGGTATCGGCATCTGCCCTGTTGGGCCCCATCTGTGGTGGTCAAATGGCTCTTTGATGCGCGCGCGTAACACGATGCGCCAGACGGTTGGGTCTGGATCTTGTCGGGTAAAAAAGGGTATCTGTAAAATTTTACTCCTACAACAGTTACAAATATGTAAAGGTAGGAGTGGTCAAATATAAATGCGACTGCTGTGACCACGCGGCATTTAGATAAACGACTCCTAAAAGAGAATGCGAGCAAAGAACATATAGTCGATTAAACCATTCATGGACTGTTTAATAGACCATAAGTAAGAGGTCATAAATACGCTATTCATTTTGAAAACAATCATAATTTTTTTTTTTAAAACGTTGCCCACTTTCCACTATTTATGTTATGAGTCCCATGCAATAGGGGGTGAGCCTATTGCCATATACGAGAACAAATAATCTAAAATGATAGACAAATTGACACTAATTAATAATGTAGACTTTCAAAATGCTTCATTAATCACTAAAGTAGAGTTGACTACTTCGTTGGTCGAGTGGTCGCAAGAGCGACTGCCGGGCAAGGAACCTCGGGTTCTATTCCCGAGTCGGGCAAAGTATTACTGGGTTTTCAAAAAATGTCAGTGTAGCACGGAGTCTGAAATTGTGCCCCATATATAGCAATAGGCTCACAACCTTACACGACCTAACAATATTACACGGGACTCATAACATAAACAGTGAAAAGTGGCTGTTACAATTTACAGTGGCATTAAGTGCCGTAATGTACACCTCTGCTTACCCCTTCAGAGATAAAAGGCGTAATGTTATGTATGTTAAAGTAGAATTGTCTCTGGGTTGTAGCTGAATTCGGTCTTATGTTAGTAGTAGTAGTAGTAGGTAACTGAAAAAAAAATGATAATATTAATAACGGCGATTATTATTAAATTTAAAGTACGTACACCGCACACCTAATGGTAAGTGGTTATCGTCTATTGTAAAAAAAAACAAACCAAAATACCATATTTACATTTCTAGGTACTTTATGATTATACAGTGTCGTAACACTACTAAGGCGTGCCCTTGTCATTTCCAAAGCAGAAGATTCCCTGTTATTACTGAAAAAAATAAAAAAAACTCAAAAACGTCACAGGCCTGAGAGAAAACCGACGTCAAGCAACGCTTGCCTTGTGTTTCGTCGTATGAATGAGGTTACCGGAGTCCCAATTACCCCCCTCCCCTTCCCCAATCTCCCCAATCCCTAAATACCCAACGATCCTCAAACTCCTAATCCCCACGCACTTGTACCGCCTCCGGTGTTGCAAGGTCCATGGGCGACGCCGATTGCTTACCATCAGGTGATACGTCTGCCCGTTTACTGGCTTATGCCATAAAAATAAACCTGAATAATAATGTATTAGGAGAATCACTTAGACGAAAGATCAATAACTCCACCTTTAAAAAAATTCAAACTGCACTCTCCGTCTTTAAACTGAGTACCTACAACATTTACTAGAATATTGATTACATACGTTCCGATCATACATACATATGTAAGTATCGAATGGTATTAGCAAACGGAACACGTACACCATTCGATATGTCATTAGCCATTGCTTCTGAAATCAATGAAGGTGATTTTCTTCAGAGGTCTTATTAAAAAATCGTAATGGCGTACGCATTGGAGGTTTTTAATAGACACAAAGATGATACAGTTGGGATTCTTTGGAGGCAGAAGATAATTTAGATCGGTATAAAAGGCATGTCGGGTGCATAACCGCCCTTTTTTGTTCGAGATTCGTCAGACCGTCAATACGTTTGTCCTGGCAACCAATATTTTTTTGTTAGTTAGAGGATTCAATAATTGAGTCACAATTATCTAGTCATTCTAATTATGTTTTTCCTAAAGTTAGTCGATGAATTTTCTCAAATACTCTCAGACTCAGTATGTACTGGAGGGCCTTAGAAAGAAGGCCTATTTTTATTTTTAAAAGAGGAAAACCTACCCCGTTCCGACTCGACTTCAAGCCGGAGCCCCGGTAACCTTTTACGTTCTACTGATATATGTAATACACCATTATCAGCCTTCTGCTGGTCCATAGGCATAGGCCTATCGGCCTATACTACATGAGAGATTTTATATTACATTACCTCCACGCTTGGCATATCGGTTGGAGATAATAGTAGAAAATGGTCAGGTTTATCAGATCTTTGTCGTAGCTCTGTCGGGTTATTTCAAATTAAAACAGAAGACTGCACAATTAATAGGTTTAATTTCTACATATCAGAATCAAGACCGGCTCACACCGATACAAAGAAATGCCCGAATGCTATGGCTGGCGTGTGTCGATGAAGAAGAAGCGCGGCTTTTTTTTTTTTTTAGGTTAGGACCACTCGTAGTTCAGCACGCTAAGGCAGTTGACTACTTAATCGGACAAACTCGCGCGGCGCTCGCGCGGCCGTGGGTAATTTATACACCCGTCCCGCGCGTCGCCGCCTCTATGGTCGATGGCCATACTAATGCGCCGACATCTTTTATATTGCTTATCTGTTACATGACTAGTATTGAGTAGTGTATACCTCTATAATTTTACGTGCCGCCAATGCCATAATATTATGGCACACAGTTATTAAAATTTGAAGTAAAGAATAAAAAGATGCCCTCAAAATAGAAAGGGCTGGGATGTAGAAAACCCCTTGCATTGACCTAAAAAGCTTGCGAATAGTAGGTTAATGAGCGAGTGAGCTATAATATGGTATTATGAAAATAAATTGTCAAAAAAGGTATTTTTTGCAGATACTATCCTATCCTACTTCCTACTGATATTATAAATGCGAAATGCGAATGCGTGTGTATGTTTATTTGTTACTCTTTAACGTCAAAACGGGTTTAGGGATCGAGATGAAATTAGGAACAGGGGTAGATTATGTTATGGTATAACACATAAGCTAGTTTTTATTCGACTCGTACCGGGCAAGGGGCTTCGGATTCGATTCGGTCGGGCAAAGCAATACTGGGTTTTTAAAAAATCTCAGTAGTAACACGGAGTCTGGAATTGTGCCCGGTATAATTATAATTATGGCAATAGGCTCACACCCTATTACATGGGACTCATAACATAAATGGTGAAAAGTGAGTGTTACATTGTACAGTGGCATAATGTGCACTTCTGCCTACCGTAGGGTAAAGGGGTAGCCCTTTGGGGATAAATGTGATGTTAGTTTTTATTCCACAGGAACGTGGGCGAAGCCGCTGTCAGAAGCTAGTACATAATTATATTCTTTAATCTCCGAAAGGTAACACCGAAACCAACCTGCAGTATGTGATACTCACTATTCAGCAGTTGTTTGAGCCTTATGTTGTAGTTGAATGAACCCATTTTTCCCGGATGATGATAGTACATGATACTCAATGTATGGCAATCCATACACCGGACACAATTTCAGACTCCGCACTGTTAATGAGAAATTTTATAAATGCCTTAAATAACTGAACTTAATTTCCGATATTTTAGCGCTATATTTTATAACCCGATAATGGCCGAATCGATTTTATTGACCTTTGATTTATAGAATTCATCTCCGCCTCTCAAACCCAATTTTAGTCTATGTGTAGGTAGAGAAACTAAACATACAAATACTACAGAAACTTTCCCAACATCTTTCTGAGTAAAAACAGGTGTTCCAAGTTGTTTAACCAATCCATTACAAGTTACTGAACAAAAGAGGACAGTGTCGGTAAATGAAACACGGAGTTGTTAATTTCTCATTCACTTTGGGAATTATATTATGTACTTACTTATAATATGTTGTTTTGTTATATAACACTATGAAAATCCTTTTATTCGTACTACAAGGATTAGGCGTGACATAGGTAAGTATTATAGAAAGAAAGAATGAAAAATTGTTTATTTGCACACACCGTCACAAAGTACAACACAGGTAGTCTATTAATTATTCATCAATTACGTCATGTTGTTGACTACCTCGTTGGTCGAGTGGGCACAATTGCGATTGCTGGGCAAGGGGTCTCGGGTTCGAATCCCGGTTCTACCAAATTATCATTGGGTTTTTATAAAAAAAAAACTAAATAATAACACGTAGTCTGAAGTTCTCAGTATATGACAATAGGCTCACCTCCTATTAGGTACGTGGGAGTCATGGAGAATGGGATAGAGTGCCGTAATGTGCACCTCTGGGTAACCATTCGGGGATAAATGGCGTGATGTTATATTATGTTGCTACGCCGTATACCGCGTTGCTACGAGGCTACTACATACATGTCATGTTGCTACGAAAATTATCTGAAAACCGAAATATCTCAATAGGTATTTATTTATTTAATATATTTGACAATTCCTTCTTCTAGATTCCTTTACTAGTCCACTTACTAGTTACCATTGTTTTCGTAGTAGTAGGTAGTTAAAAAGGTCTGTTTAGAATTCCTAGGAAATTTATTGCTGAAAAAAATTACCTGTAATCGAACGTGTTGATTCCTGGAACTTCGAATAGGATTCCCTGTATCTTGTTCTTCTTATTTTAAAACTAGGTTCTGCCCGTGTTCCCGTGTGATAAAAGCAAACACCGTACACAAAACCACACAAGCTTTCGTATTTATAATATTAGTAAGAAGATTATTTTAATATGTTAAAATCATTATTTTCTGAAGAATCAATAGGTACTAGATAGTCCTTTGTTTTTTTAGGGGGAAAAAATTCCAATGTCTTCTCCCTCTCCCACCTTGCGTTGGCGAGAGGGAGTGTCAGACTCTGACTGACAAAAAAATAGTCTTGCTATCTCTTTATTATCATGATGATTTCGATGGAAGTTGGTATATGACATCACCGAACATTAAAAGTGAAGCAATTTGCCCATTCCAAGGTGTAAATTTCCATGGAGTACAACGAGGAAGAAACTCCATAGCTTACTCTTTTCCCATTAGGTTGACAAAAAAATTATTCATTTCCATAGAAACACCGTGATAAAAACACCGACTCATCTATGAATTCCAAATAAATGACTATCGTAGATTCTAACAGCTATCGACGATAGCATTTTATTTAGCCCCCTGAATGAAACGGATCATCTAAAGTCAATCTGCTATTGGGTACTTTATACTCCTACGAATGTTTCGTCACCATTTGTATTCATGACATTGTATTACACAGGATCACGTCCTCGCTACGAAATTATAACGTTCTCATCAATTTCAAATTGACAGGTAGACTGGGATTCATAATAATAGTAGTGGCTGAAGATTTGTTTGCGTAGGTACCTATTATCTCGAAAAACATCAGGGGGCTTACTCTTGAATCCAATTCCAATCGATCGACATTTGTATTGTGAAATTTCAATTTCGTACTCTTGAGTTGCAACACAAGCGCCCATCGCATTCGTATTGCGTGGATATTTGATGAGCTAAAGTTTGGCCTTGTATTCCGTAATCTGAAAGCTATTATGGGGGTTATACCTCTATAGTTTTGACATTGAATAATTATTGAGATTTTATTGGATTAAAATTGCATTGAGATTGGTTTCAAGAGTAAGCGCCCTGATCTCTAAAATACCTACCTGATCACAAATTAATATCCTACTCTTTGGTTGTTAATGATCGCAGGGGTGCACATATTAAATTTAATATCCACTCTTCGACTACTTATACTATTGCTGTTGATTGATACATAGTAATACTGTGATACTGCACTATGTATCACAGTATACACAGTGTCCTGTGTATATAGGTACACAGCAGTTCATATGCACAGGGCACAATTCCAAGCTTTAAGCTATTAATAAGAAATTTTCGAAAAACTGAATAAAATTCCTTAACTGCCTAACTAAAGGTTAGGACCAGGTAATGAGGCGGTACCTAAGTGTAGTCAGGCCACCTAATTAAGGAGGTAGGTACAAAGTTTCACAACAAAGTGAAAGAATGTACAGACAAAATAGATTCATGAGTTACATAATACATGTATCAAAGAAAGTCCGATTTAAAATGTAGGTAGTGGTCTGTGGTTTTGGGACTTCCTCTATTCAGTACCTACGTACTTATATTTAAGAAAATATAAGTAGGTGTCTTTCTTAAACTGTCTGTCGTAAAAGTGATTCTGTTTATTTTAGTGTTGGTCTAGTTTCGCATGCATGAATAATTTGTGAGTAGGCTGTGCCTAAAGCGATATGACCGTATCTTTAAGAAAACTTCTGAGAAATTCCTATTTTTAGCTTATGTAGGCCGTGGCTATCTTTGTTATAGTTTTGGACAATTTCAGAGTAAATAGATCGTTTTATTTATATTGATTTTGTTATTTATAGATGTATTGTATTTGTTTATTATGAGAGACAGTACTTAGAATTGAAGTGCCCTTTCATAGCAAATCTGATCTTCTAACGCCTTACTGTACCTTGACGTGTCGTGACTATTTGATGAATGGTTTTATCATGACACTGATATTCAGTCAACTCCTAGGTCAATCCCGAGTCTGTAACTTGGTCGGTAACTGAACAAATGAAAATTTTCCACTTCTGCATATAAGTAGTCAACGCCTACCGTATCAGCCCTGCATCCAGCGCCAGCGGTTCACGTGAATGTTAATAGTTATGTTGCGGCCTACGCTCAGCAGTGAACGGTGGGTAATTGATACAACGATGATATCCATATTATATTCAGTACCTAAACAATCGCACTCAGCATCTACACAGTTAAGTTAAAGCTTAGTTATGCCCGATGATACACATTAGGCACAACTAAACATTTCCAAATCCGTAAGCACTTCTCCTTAATTGATTTACCTAACTCCTGAATCGCACCCAAGACTCACTTCTAGGCGGTTTTAAATACAACGATTTTCTACAGTATGATTTAAATTAGGGAATCTTTTAATGTTTAAAAAATAAATTATACTTTTTACACGATCGCTCGTAGCGTGAACCGTGACTAGTGAACAGATAAGTGGACTAGTTCAATACGAAGTAGATAAAAATTTTATTTATCTTGAGACTTATAAGCGTGACTGTCTATACTATAAGGGCACACGGGGCCCGTGCCCTATCCTCAGAGGGCCCCAAAGTCCGACAATTTCTACGAGGGCCACTCACTCGCTACACGTTGCGCGCCAAATTCTTATGTGCTCCACAAATTGTTTCAGGTCTGGGTATCATGTGTATGTGAACTTGTATATTTGTAAATGTACCCACGATACTGGACAAAATCCTAGTGTGGGGCAACCTCAAAATAAAAATCTCCCAAAACGTAATCATTGTATGATGGCATCATGTGCCCTTGCCCATTAAGTAGGTACAGGTTCGAAACTACTACTAAGTAACTTTATTTTTAAACTGCTTCATTGTTCGAGTTGTTACAAAGGAGTTTCGATTTTTAGATCAAATAAACAATCACTAGGGGCGTTTATAATGTTCTTTTTCCTGGCCCTTGGCACGGAGTCTAAAGTTTACCCTCCATTCCTATAGGACTCATACCATAACTTGTGGAAATTAGATGTTACATTGTATTTTTTTATGGTAAGCCGGTAAACGAGCACACAGATCACCTGATGGTAAGCAATTGACACCTAAAACACCAGAGGCGTTACATGTGCATTACCGGCTTTTTGGGGATTAGGAGTTTGAGAATTAGGCCTTTGGTGACCTCACTCACATGACAAAACACAACGCTAGCGTTGCTACACATCATTTTTCTGTGAGGCCGTTGTATCACTCCGGTCGAGCCGGCCCATTCGTGCCGAAACATGGCTCTCCCATACTTATGTTATTCCCACACTGTGTCGCGGAGAACCTAACGGGTAACCGGGGCTCCGACTCGACGTGCAGGAGAAGGAACGGGGTGGTTTTTAGTCAGTAAGAGTCCGACACTCCCTCCCGCCTCACCCAGGCGGGAGCAGTCATTCGATGATATTCCCCACTTAAAAAAAAAAAATCCCACACTGTATAATGTTATATTGTACCTCTGTCTCCCTCTTCTGGGATTAAAAGGCTTATGTTATGTTTTATGGTATATTACAGACGTTCTTATACCTATATATAGGGAAAGTAAGATTTAGACACCACTGACAAACGGTACAGGAAAATATCGTGAGGAAACCTGGCCTTATAATTTCTAATTATAAGTTTGAAATCACCAACCCGCATTGAGGAAGCGTGATGATTATCTTAAGCGTGATGATATTAATGCTCAAACCTTCTTCGTCTCAGAAAAAGGCCTTTGGTCAGCAGTGGCTGCTTATAGGCCGTCGATGTGATAGGGAAGGTAGTAAAATAATACGAAAGAACAGAAATAAAAGACCTTCGATTAATGAAACAAATATATTTCATTATGAAATTAATTACCAACAAATCCATTTTCAACACGTTTTCAAACCATTTTCAATATGATAGGGAAATGTGCCTTTTTTATAAGTGCCAAATATTCATTTAATATGCTTTACAAGAGCAGCTTCTGTTAACATGAATGAGATCATTGCAATATTTAACAACATAAAGCGGGCGACGAGACACGACACGACGCGACTAGTCGCCCAACACATCACCAGAAGTCACACTTGTACCGCTAAAAATTTTACGCCTAATGGTAACACTACAACACACATATTTATTGCACATTTAGAAATTTCGTAAAGTGTTTTTGTCTTTTTTTTACTTATTTTTAGAGATCCAAGACATTTACTATATAATTTTGCACATCGATATTAAAATGAAATAATATACACAATAGCATTTAAATTTAGACTGTGGTATAATACACATCCAAAATATGGAACTATGCCTAAGTTAGTTTGGACAATGGACAAGATATTATAAATTAAATGGACTATTTTATAGACGAATAGTCATATTGCAAAATAAAAATCTTGAAAACAAGTAATAGTTAATCACGATAAAAATATAAAACGATCTGTATAACAATAATAATTATCTCAAGAATACAAGTAAAAAAAATATATTATGTAACAGTATGTATGTACTATCAACTAGGTTTTGAATAAACTGACCCAAGACATAAATTAATCTGTCAACAAAAACCGTTCGTCGAAGGAATACATAGAATATTGACTTATAGAATATATTCACATCTAGTGCCCGCCAGTGGAACACGCTACAACATCTGGAAGTAATATCTCAAAAAGAAACCATTAAACACTTTCTTTGTCCGGCTCTTCTTACTTAACTCGTAAGAAAGTTATGTTATTATATACATACAATTTATTTTAATAAGGCCATAAAACAATTTACTCATAATATTCCAGTATCGTTTGAGAGCCAATACTTCTGACCAGCCAAAACCTAATGAAAATTTACTAACTAGCATTCTCTGCATTACGTTTAAATACATTAACGATCTCGCCTTATTATGAAAGGTAATAAGACTTGGACGTATTTATAAGAAATAATTTATTAAAAAACCTACAATTGTTTAAAACTTGCACCGCCACGTCGATGGCATTTGGTCGACTTAAATCTCATAGAAATAAATTAAAAAGTGAAAGATACAAATATTAAAATTGTGGAATGGTTACACCATCGAAGTCTTACGAACACAATTCCTAACATTATGGATACTTTGGTTTCTAAGAGACACATTCGACCAACCACATGACACCTTTAAAATACTGGATAAAATAAATCCTTATGTAGGTAATTACCTAAACCAAATTATTGCTGATGTGGGTATATCATAGTGTAATGTGTCTATATTTATTACCTATGGAAGCTTCAATAAATAAAATGTCTCTGAAGAACAGTTTCTATCACATATCATTACACATTGTAGCACCACGCGTTTAATAGACCCATCTACATATGTCTACACTTACCTCTATTCATTGTTGTATATGGAGATGTATAAAAATCAATACATCTGAAAAATAATTTAAGATTGGTATATAAAAGATTCTGTATAATTATGTTTAAAAATTAAATAAACTCTCTTATTGTTTTATGTCGTAAGCTATTGAGACTGTATTTTGGCTTGTTAAACATTTTTAAATCAACACCTATTTATTAATATTAGATACTTATTGACTGTGAAACTTCTGGCCTACTTTACTTCTACCCGAAAATCAGTCTATCTACATTCGATCGTCGCGTCGTTGGCTGTTCTAGAGAGGCGGTTGTTGTACCATCCGCTCGTTCGTTGCTTCCTCGTAAAATAATATCACATTCGTCGCATTCCCGCACAACGTTCCCAGCTACTCGGTCTTACAAGTTGTCATTATTGCGTATGGTGACAAGTGTCGCGAAGGACGCAGCCTCGGGTTGGCTCGTACAGTCGTACTACGCTTCCTTGTAACTGACTCACAAATAAAGCTCGGTACAGACAGAGAGACGTGACCGCTTGCTTCATAAATAACTAAACCCACCAGATAACTTGAGCTACACAAGAACGTTGCTATGTTATTTAAATTCTCCTATTGCAGTACGTAAACATGTAAAGACTTGTAATAAATAGTCGTTGTATCAGTATTTTATAACCGTTATCCTATAGTATCTATTGCAACAATATGGTCAAATAATAAATATATAATGGAACAATTAGAAATTTGACACTACAATGCCATCAGTCGGTGAAAATAATGAACCAAGACACACAATATTTAGTGGACGGAGATAATATATAAAACGTTTTAAAAAGTGTCAAAATTGTGCGTCACTGTAACACTGTGTAACACTGCACGTTCTTACATTATTCCACACTGGCGCAATCTTACTTCTCTATTCTCCCTTCATGGAAGTTCTCTTAAGATGAAGACTATTAAAAAGTAGTACAATAAATAATGCCCGTTAACCTCACAGTCGACGATAAAATAGGTATAATGAAAATGTTCAAAAATATTATATGCCCACTTCTTATACCAGAACTGAAGACATGGTACACCTTCAACTCATAATGGTAAAATGTTCTCGTTTGAAATTCTTTACAATTCTTAAAGAAACGAAAAATCACTTAAATTCTAATTTATCACATTTGACCTGGTTAGCACATGCATATTTACATAACGTTTGCTGTGCTCACTATATTTTTAGAATCTGATTTAAAATTAAATTATCTAATATATATTAGAGTTAAAATGTATGTTACAAGAACAGATATAAAGAATACCACACCAATTTTAACACTACGAGAATTCAAAATAATGAACCACTCAAAGTAAGTGCGACATCATGGAACATCGAACAACTTTATTTAAATTTAAACTGGCCATAGACACACAGCGGACATAGACACAATACTAACATTAAATACTTTGAGTGGTTTATGACCTTAAACCTATAAGACACTAAATTACACCACAACATCAAGTAACTACCGCTGATATACTTATAAAAACAGTCAACATCAATTTTGAATAATATTTTATATTTTAAATTTGAAGTAATGGCAAAATATCTACATTATACACAATGTGAATGCATTACATTGTTTTATTTTATAGAATTGTATAAACTTGTTGAGAGAGAATACGAAAACTGGCTGGGAAACTCTATAGATGGTAATGTTCATACACTTGTGGCTAACCAGCCATGTATTATAAAAATCGAGCTATGTCAATAAAATGGGTTAGTCGAGTCTCCGTATTCGCTCCTCTAGCAATTAGAGTATTCTGTAGTAAAAATAAAAATTCAGAGTATTGCTTCTCGTTTATACTAAAAGTTTTCGACTACCTATCTTATTTATTATATCCCTCTGGCAAAGTCACTATTATATTTTAATTCGTTATTTAACTGTATCATGTATAACAATGAACAAATAAAACTATAAAAAAACCTTTAAAATTCACATTTAAAACCAGCTTATGTTAAAAGTACTAACTAAATCAATTATTCTATATTAAAATGTTTCGTTTAACATTAATCCTGTACCTGATTATTTCGTTGCATTGACTTCTTATATAACAGTGGTATATATATAGGCAATTTATGGACACAATACATTTCAACTGTTAAAATAAGTTGAGAACATTCGCCCGCAGAGTTACTCAATAAAAATATTGTGACTATATGGTACAGAAGGCAGCAAGTCAACAGACTCTAATTTATCAAATTTCTCCAATAGACTTTCGACTTTATTGCAAAACTATAAAGTCGGAAAGGAATTTCATAAATTGGTGAAGGTTGCCCTTCTGACACCTGTATATAAACAGCATTTGACTTATCCTAGACTTAATTGACAGTATCATTATAGGCTCATTTCCAGACCGATTCATATGAATGAATGATTTAATTATTTTTAAAGAATAAAGCTCTTAATTGTACATTAATTAAAATATGAGGTTTTATTTATATTGAGAATGTTTAAAATATTTCTGATTGTTGTTTTGGATCTGAATTGCTTCAAAAACAGAGCAACTATCAAAATGTTCTTGTAGAACTTTAAAAGGAAATATATAGTATTGTTACGGAGTGTACTATGTCAAATCGAATATCAAATAATCAAATATCGATTGACCGAACACTAAAAATCCAACAGTAAATGAATCGATTGTTCAAAATATCGAATGTTTGTTTAATCGAGCGTTCCAAAGGTCGCGTGTCGATTATATCGGTATATCATATTCGATTATTTGATATGACAAACTACACCCCTTTTTGCATATTTATAACACTCAAAAATGTATTAAAATATTAAAACTATCATTAACTATTATTTTAATATATGACGGAGGAAACCCTTTATGGGTAAAAGTTGTGGATGTCTTTAAAAAGAGACTAAAAGACGGACAAGTTAAAATTGATAAAATTACTTTACAGGAAAAATAATTTTCTTGTATAAATATTCCTGTGAATAATCAACTCTTAGAAGTCATAAAATATCGATATAAATATATTGTAATTCTTTCTTTAAGTAAGGACGCATTTCTTTACTGCGGGCGAATATTTCCAACTGAATAAAATCCATAGACATTATAATCTAACCTTTAGGCTCTTAGTATTCTGCAGCAGACTGAGCAATCAGTTTGTCTATTAGGTTCAATTTACATTGCAGCTAGACGAAACGAACATTGTATTGCAACCAAACTGTACATGGAATAATGAGCTTTAAGTCATTACAATAAAGTATTCAAGTGGTTTGAGCCCAAGATATTTAAGAGAGCTCTTGCTAATATCGCGCACTATCGGTGGAATATTGTGTTAAACCACTATGACAACTGTCATAAAACTCAATATGCCTTGCACAATTGTCATACCTACGTGAGCGTTTCCATTTCATTTTGTGCCAATGCAAATTGAACCTTATTACTATATATCATGTAATTGAATATCGCAGTGGTATTCTGTACTGTAACATCAAATCTAAAACAAAATGTGTACAAACAATTATTGACAATTAATTTATCTACTTCAGTGTTTACTTTTATGAGGTACATATTTTGGCACAGAGAGATTTCTTAAAACTATAGTTATTTAATACGTAGGTATATTAATTGTTAAATAATGTTATTTTAAATTACATAAAACATTTTTCGATGTTCTAAAACTTGTTTGACTGGTCTTAATCGTACGAATCACAGTTTTTGCATTCTCCTAATAACCTATCGTCACGACTACCAATTTTCTAGTTCCTCTTTAATGGAATGAGTTATTTAAAATCTTATTATACGTAGGCATACAAAAATATGGCAAAAGAAACTATGTTTAAGCCTATTCAAACGCAAGACGATGTGTCAAGTTGTTGCATGCACTTGTTCCGAGTGACAACTTATTCACTGTTGGTTGGACTGACACTGTCGGTAGCTTGACAAACATAGAGGTGTGTAGTCAAATGCTCGTATTCATGCAAGCGGGTACTGCCTAGTCCCTCATCTTAAAACAAATGCGCTGCATCGCATAACTAAGTTACACAAAACGACTGCTAACCATATGACGACTTGATGAGAGACAAGCAAACGGATGCATTTATAATGCAAATCTCTTACGTTAATGGATTCAAATGTGCACGAACTTATAAACAACTAATATTGCCCTGAACTGACCAATCAAAGTAGCAAGCAGTTTGTCCAAGCCATGTGTTTAACACAAAATATATTTGCAGCATAAACTAATAAGCCGTTATAATTATTATTGCTTCGCGGTAAACGCAAGTAGTTACCATTCACTATTTATTTTCAGAGTTATTTTGAAAATTATGTCGTAAATATACATAAACCACTCCAAAACGAAAAATAGTCCTGTAAAATTCTAATTAAACCTGCTTATCAATAATGTTGTAAAGTTTAAAAACGTTTTTAAAAAATATTCCCATTTACTGTTATAATATGACTCGGTCATTAACTATAGGGGCACAATGTAACTACCGACTCCATACAGCAGTCCATCGTGCGGCTAGTGACGGGCCCCTGGAATATGCACAGGGGCAGCGCACGACACCAATAATAATAAATTAAAATAATTCTCAATATCAAATAGTCGCAACTTCGTACGAAACCAGGACGCGCCAGCCTATATGTGACCCGAGCAGTCAGGATGAGGCATCAGCCCCGACCATTTCATCCCGCAAACCCGGCACGATCACTCTGCATAGTTGATGGCAAACCGTATGGAGTTAAGTTATATTGTGCCAGAGGTATGCGAAGATCGAGAAAAGGACGGCGCGTTCGTAGATCAGCGTGTATTGTGAACGTGTGTGGTGAGGTGCTTGGAGAGGTAGTCGGCGCGCGCGAAGCACTTGCCACACGCCTCGCAGTGGTAGGGTCGCTCGCCCGTGTGGATGCGCAGGTGCCGCGTCAGGTCGCTCTTACCGCCGAACGCACGCCCGCAGAATAGACACACGAACGGACGCTCGCCTGTGTGCTTCCTCACGTGCAGCTTCAGGTTCTCTTTAGACCTTACGCATTTCCCGCAGAATGGGCAAGCGAACCTCCTCTCCCTATCCCTCTGTCGGTCATCAGTTTGCATGAAACTCAGGATCCCTGAGTGTGAGCTCGAGCTCTCATGTTTGCTACTGTCAGCTCGCGACTCGTTCTCTGAACTATCTGCCATCGAGCTAATGCTGGCGAAAGACACAGGAATTCGCCTTTTTTCCTCAGATGCAGTGTCATCATCCCGTTTAGTTTCGCTTTCAGCACCAGACGTACGGCATTCTGTTGAATCATCTACGGTCACCACAGAATCTGTGGGGCCATTTGAGTCGACAGTGCTGTCCTGTTCAGCATCCCGGACTACATCCTCAGCAGGTGACTTAGTAGCATCACTTCTATTCTTTTTCTTCATGGAGAGATCCATTTCACCACACTGACCAATTAGAGCCTCGTTAGTACTGGAAACTTGATCGGCGCCTTCTGGTGCGTCAGTGTTTTTCGTGTGCAGTCTCTCCAGCGTGTGGTTGAGACGGTGCTTCTTAAATGATTTAAGATAGCGGAACTGCATGCCGCAGACGTCACATGTAAATAGTTTGTCGGCAGGTAGCCTAGCGCGATGATTTTGTTCGCGATGTTTGACATAGGCGGAACGATACCTGTAGCTCTGGCCGCACTGCTCGCAGACGAAGGGTTTGTCGTCGCAGGGCGCTTGGGAAGCGTGCTGCAGGGCCGCGTGTCGCTCAAGTAGCCAGGCGGAGGGGAAGGACGCGAGGCAGACGCCGCAGCGGCGCCGCTCGGAGTGCAGCAGGTGACGGTTGTGGTACATCATGCAGTCGTCGCTGAGGTAGCGCCGCAGTCGGCACGCCTGCAGGGCCAGCAGGGGCGACCACAGCGGCAGCGCGGTGGGGCTGCGCGCCGGGATCGGGCTCGGTATGCTCGGGGACACGCAAGACATGTCCAGGCACATCTGGAATGTAACATGTACTCGTATTACAACAAATGATAATAATACAGAGATTGAAATCCAAGTAGAAATATAAAACAAATTTTATACCTGAGTAAATCCACAAAGCGGGGCGGAGACATCAATAAAACAATAGGTGTGTAATGATTGTAGAGCTTTTATTTGTCAAAATTGTATTTTTACAGCTATGATATGCTTATATTTGTTTCAAGAGTTACAATGATCAACAGCGATGGGTCTCTGTTAAGATTGTTGCAAAATTGACAAAACATTACATCGTTTGATCATTGATCCGTTCTGATATACTGTAACACTTTTTCAACAAAACTGTACTGCTCTTTGTTACAACATTATGAACTATTAATAATGTTAAGGCAAAACAGATTTTCTCTAATCTAAAATGTCAACAATGTATGTTAAATAAAAGACCTTCAGGGAAAAACAATTACCGTTTCAATGACAATGAAACGACAACTATATTAAGCTCTATAAATAAAGTGGACCTACATTATTTGAACTTGTGCTGAACATATTCAATACCAGCATAATATACGAACATTACACTATACCTAAAGAACTTCTATGACCAAAATGGATACAGCAATGTAAAAATTTTCAATATTCTCTACGAAAACAGAAGCGTCTAAATCTAATCGTATATTATGCTAATACAAATATTAGTCACGAAAGTTTAACTCTAAATAATTTATAATAAACACATTATAATTATTAAAACAAATTGTACCGATATACAATAATTAATACACCTACAGGAACTTAGAAAAATTGCAATATAAGTTCTATATTTAGGTATGCCACTTAAATAAAATGGTAAGTTAAATAAACCAGTTCGCGCTGCAGCGACATCTAGCTCGATCGTGGTGGACGAAACTTAACAATACTATCTAACACTATACAACACGTGTGTACGTCTGTTCGACTGTACGTAACATTGGTCATGAACAAAATCTAGCACTGGCTGATCACATCACAAGATTGGAATGCGCTAGCTTGGAAACCACCGCCTCTACTCACGAGAACCGAACATAGACAGAAAGAGTACGCAAGTTACATATCATAACGAAACTTACAATTTTCACCATAAAAATTACAGTTTTTCTCTATCTGCTACATACTCTATGTTTAATCCGTGATTTGCAGCCTTTATATAAGTCTTGTATAGGCAAGAGGCACTCTAAATATAAAACTGTGGTCACAATTTATGATAATATAAAAATGAATCTACGTCGTATCTATTTCAACACATGAAATATTTCGTGCTAGTGTTTCCTTAAACGTTATCATGCTCTGTAGGTACTTAGAAAGATACCTATGTAAATTTAAAATATAGATATATTAAGTTTATCATCAATATATATAATATCATCATAATATATATATAATTTATTTGTGCTAACGGCGTGTGAACTCTGCAGGGACGTGGCAACAACTGGCAAATGTTAAAATTTGAATAACTGCACTTGGGGGTTGTATAACCTATTGATCAAATACCTACTTTATATTTTACTAACAACATTCACCATCGCCTATATACACGTAAATACATACATATAAATCTATTTGAACATCATTACTTTAATAATAAATATTACCTCTGAAAGTTAGGAAACAAAATAGTATTTAAACTGCATTCTGTATTTATAAAAAACTATTTCGATAAAAACACGTACAAATTTGTTAATTCGCATCATTATTAACCATTTATTTATTGCTATTAAGTATTTCTGTAAATTGTAAATATTTAATCTTTCTTAAAATAAGAAGAGGAACATTAATCAAGGTTTCAATATTGCTATACAGTTTGGTAACGTTCGACTCTGATAAAACAAAAACGAGTGCAGCTTTTCAAATAGCAACATTCTGGTGATATTTTTTTATCTTTTTTTTATTGAATTTTATTCATTTCTCATCTCTAGCTCCGGAAAGTAGCGCATCTACCAATCTATTTATCTAAAATGCATTTTATATACTGTGTGAGTTTTAACAATAGACCAACATTAATTGTTTACTTTCCCAAGTTATTTTCATAGTAAATTCGCTAAACTTTACACAGGAGTATTCGAAATTATGTATTCAATATCCAAACAATCATATCATCGTTAATGAATGTTTAAATTTACTTAAACCGATGAAGATATAAATCGTGGAAACTTCTATAAACAAGGCAATAAATTGAAGAGAAACATTTATCAAGGTGGCCAAGTAAATTTAAACATTAATATATAAACCTCAGCGCTTAGTTACATAGAATTGACTGGTTTATGGAATGTAAATTATATTGGTAGTAATTTTTCAAATCACTTTGATCAATATAAGAGCACACATTCTCATCGACCGTGTTAATGAACAATCACATAATATTCGGAAATAAGTGAAACATTACCACGTGCTGGAAGAGCTTGCACTAACTCTACCACAATTGAATAACTAGTTATTTAAACATTCCATTCAAACGGAATAAACTTAGTTATAAACGATTTTAACATGCCCCGGTACTCGAGGAGAACACACTACATAATTTAGACATTTCTATATTAAATAGCTCATATAATTTACCTAAATTTGTATCGGTGGCATTCGCTATAAAGTAACCAAGTTGACACTGGAATAATTTTGGAATGTTAGGCGTTCGCAATCCAAATATGTATACAGAGTTAAAATAAGTACTTTAGATATACCAAAATTATATCAACCATAGCATACTGGCCTTAATTTCTACATGATGCCTAAACAACTTATAAATAGCAATGAGATCTGTTGCAGAATTTTTTGTTTCCTAATTTTAATCCTTTTCCCCGATATAACTTGGCCTTGCATTTTAAATTTAATATATTTTTTAATGTTGCTAGTTTTAATAAAATAATTGATGTTGCCATTTTATTTTAAGGCGCCAATTTTTATATATTGTCACAAAACAAGGAATTTAAAAACATTAATTAATGCGTCGAGAGTAAGATCTCAATTGGCTGGCCTAAAATCCTAAATATTTGAAATCACATCTTGAGATCGCATCATAAATTCCCAGATGTAATACCCTTACTTGTATTAGACATATATCACAGATCTTTTTCTATATTACCATAATACTTTCTTTTGAGTGAACCCAAAATTATGAATCACTAAATATCTAATTTACAATCAAAGATATTTAAACGCCTACATTCGAAACGAAACGTTTAAGAATAAAGAATATTTTAATATCCTACTTTTAAATATATAAATTTAAAATTTAAAAGTGTCACGACACCTATTATCTTCGTGAAATTTATATTATTTGTTTATAAAAATGATATGTCCCATGACCGAAAGATTATGAAATGATTAGGCAGTTTAGTCTATCTACTAGTACATTACATAAACCGTTTAGGTCGTTTAAGATAATGATATTATTTCTACCAAGAGTAGCATGCTCAAGCCAGAGTACCGTGGGCAGGTCAACAACTCTATATAATATGTATAAGTAATTTCCCATTGAACTTACACACTATTATGAGCCAACATCCAATCAGTTCCAAATCAAAGCTTTAATTTTCTCGGTTGTGATGTCGAACGGTGAAACATTGTATAACAAACAAATATTTACTATAAATTCTGAGCCCGAAAAATAATGGCTATGTCTAAAATCGTATTTGAACAAAAATATGGTGGTGTTGAAAAATAATTAATCTTACGATCAATAAAATATCCCTGTATTTGACTCTGTTGAATTTATTGAACACAGCGATTATTGTGTGGAGTTTCAAACTCTGGGCACATGCGTTACGATCGAAACTTGACGTGAATTTCTGATTACAATTTAACTAACGGACAAAGGGATAAATTCAGACGTTAAAATCTAAGTGCGGTGCTCTGATAACAAACGTCGATACGCAGGGTTTGAAACTGTTGAATAATCATAAATCAATGTGGTTTGCAGTATGAAAATAGATAGAAAATTTGATATATATATATATATATATTTATATGTTTATACCATGCCTCTTACGTGGTGTGCGCCGAGAAGTTTGTGAGTAACGGGCATTAAAATAAGGAGAGTCAACAGAGCGGGCACTCAGCAAGAGGCATAGTATTCGGACAGAACGGAAATAGCGCTTAAAGCTTTGATTCCCATGATCACATCCACAACCCTCCCCGTGTATACCGAATACAGAACTACCGAAGCGTTTACATTCTAATAAATTTCCTAAAAATCCAATATTATCAAACTATATGTTATTTACATTTATATGTCATAATATTGCTTTTGAATTACCTCAGGGGAGCGTGCGTCGTTAACTTCGAAATACATAAAATTAGTAAAAATCTCAAATCCCTAACTTCTTAATTGTTACCAACTATGTTGAGTGCAATCTTCGTATGGTCTCTAATAATTATAATTAAAGCACTCTTAATCAATCTTTAATTTTTTTTATAAAATCAACTCCGACAAGATACTACTATAATAAATATGCAAAGTCTCTAAACATTATGCCAGCTCTAAATTAATATGATATTTTACAATTTCTTTATTAAATTTCGATAATTTACGAAATTGCAACCAATAAAAACGACGTCGTCAAAACATTTTTGTACAAGCAAATTATACTAAAAAGCATTTGTTATTATCTCGACTTGGAAAGTAAAATTAAAGGATTCATACTTCTCTAGCTAACTTTGGCTATGCCGTCTAATGACCCATCGTAAAATGAGTTTACGTTCTACTATAAACTAAAGCATAAAGAAAGCACCTAACGTTCAAAACTCTTAAGAAAACGAAGCAAACAAAATTGGAACCGAAAATGTTCAAATAAATTTAACAAGTTATCAACTTTAGTGTCTCAATTATCTATTAGTGAAATATCAAATATTATTCATATCATTCAGATCACAGTTGCGGCGTTTTAATCACATTCTTAACTAATTACAACATATTGTCCTCCATTTGTTCATTCAACTATCACTTCTGCTCACCATTGACTATTTCCAATAATAGTTTGTACCTCTATTAGTGGCTAATATATCGTGGAAGGTTAATTGTGCACTATGGGGGAGCCAGACTCATTGATGCGGGCTTTCTTCCTCCGTGTCGACGGGACTCGGCGAGAGAAACTTGCGAGCGTACTTTGGATAATGTGTCTTCTCGTGGGCTTTCAGAATAGTTGACCGCGAAAACGTCTTGCCACAGAGTCCGCAACGAAACGGCCGTTCACCTGTAATCGTACGTACCACAATACAGTTACTCATAAGAACTCCTCAACATCATTAAAATTAATTGAGTAAAAAATATTTATCAAAAATACCTGATGAAAATATTGTAGCAAAAAATGCAATTATGAATTGAACAGTAATTTTATAGGATAGGTGTCTGCATTTTCTATTTATCTAGTTACTAAGACTTCTATGTAAGATATCTAACGAAGTCTAAATTACAAAAATAAATATAGTTAAGAAAATTATAAAGTAATAGGAAAGAGCAATAGAAAACGTTGCTTACCTGTGTGAACTCTACAGTGATCCTTCATATGATGCCTTAGTTTAAACGCCTTTCCACAAAATTCACACTTGAACGGCCGGTCGCCCGTGTGCACAGGTAAATGTGTTATTAAAGATGACACGTCCGGAAAACTCTTCCCACAAAACTTGCATAGCACAACGTTGCCCGGCTCCACCGCTCCTATGTCCAACTCGATTGGAGACTCTTCTGCGTGCATACTCATGTAAGTGGGGTCACTGAACTGCCCTATCATGGGCAAGCCGAGAGGCCTGCCCAGCAGCGCGTCGCGGTACTTCAGCGTGTCAAGCGTATGCGTCGTCAGAATGTGCCTCGTCAGTTTGCTCTGGTGCGGGAACGCCGCCCCGCAGTGTATGCAAGGATACCCCCTCTCCCCTTCATCAATTCGCCCCCTACCGGACCCATCGTACTCCTGCAACCACAAAAAAGAACATCAACTTCTTTTTTCTTGTTCCATTTTACACGGACCAAACTGTGTGCAATATCTCTACCACTACTTTCTAAATTGAGATGCAGTCTCGGTATATTTTTAATTTCCACTATCTAATTAAGAAGTTGACGCTCATTTTTGCCCAAAAAATGTGCAGGAGTGACCCGGGAGCCGGCTACGCGTAATGCCTTGTTGTTTAGCAACGCGCACGCGTACTGAATCACAGATTCGTACAATAACGTATGCATGTAATATGGCCAGAATTTAAAATAAAAAAAAAACTGCCCAAAATATATATCAAACAAAATGAATGGATATAAAAATGATGGCCAACAAAATGAAGGTCAACTTCTTGACAGCAAGGCATAATACTTGATGTTGAAAGTAGCGCAGCATATCAAACAAGCATGTGTGTAACAAATCAATTTTACACATAAAACACCAATAGCCAAATTAAACATTAGCTCTTAGAGCAGGGTTCTTCACTAGACCATGTTAGTCAATTTGTTTAGTGCCACCACTTACATCAGTAGGCATACATACAACGACAATTTACCTACACACATAATATTAATGAAGCAGCCACACAAAACATTTAAATACTAAATAACTTTGAATTTTGACAAGCACAAGGTAATCTGAACATTAAGTTAATTGGGCAAATATGCAAGTTTTTTTTAGTTACGTAATACTGTAAACCAGTGGGCATAAGACACTGGCCTGTTCGACTAGATACCAGCTTTTTTATTTATATTGGTATATATAAACATCAAATATGATTGTGGAAAAATAATGAAACATGCAAGACAACACGGATCTATCACAATATACAAAGACATTTATACAAGCTACTTACATAAACGCATGCAATATAATCTACGACTCATTTAGGTATTATCAGTGAATGTCACATTTAAAAAAAACAGTGACTTTCACTAAGTATGTATACAAGAACACAATATAAAGTCTTCATTTGTTACTAAGTAATGGACTTTGGGACCAATTTTATTCAAAATTTTGTGCATACTAATATAATTAAATTGCAAATTCAAATTTATTTAACCGGTAGTTAAAATTGAATTGAATATTAACACATAACGTCACCCTTGTTAATATTATAGATGACATAGGTTCAATACCTAAATTAAACTAGTCATATATGTAGGTATTCACAGTAATTCAGTTCACTCAACAATTCAAATTGACAAGCCAAGACTCATGTTTAATAAAAATTCCTTAAAATTTTAACTTTCTTTTATAGAATTTGTACTTGAAACTGTGTTCTGTCTACTTAAAACTACACACATATATACACAGAATACAAAATATATGTGTTTACTTACAGATTCGTGCTGCATTCGATACTCTGATGATGTTTCACCACCCACTTTGTCCTCGTTGCTCCTATCCCAGTCAATTTCTTTCTTCAAAGACTGAAAATTGTTAAAATATTCCATAAGTTTTTGTTATTGAACTATAGCAATTTTTCATTATTTGATATTCTTTAATTATATTATTGAAATTCATTATTTATTTTATTGAAATTCATTAATAATATTATTCCTGTCCAATTTATGTAATTGCTACTTTCAAAGCTAATTTCATTTTAAAATTTTGAATAAGTTTTCTTTTGAAGAGGTTCTATTTGCTAGTTAAAAAAATTGCTAAAATAGTTTTTACCAGTGATTATGTTCTACTGCACTATTAGTTCTTAATCCTTGAAGGTGTAAGTATTGGTGTAGTGTTCCCAGCAAAAGCAAAATAATCATTTCTAATTGCTGGTATTTTGAGGCTACATTTGTCATAAGTTATCACCTATAACTTTTGGCTCCATTATGCCTATGTCCATTGTGAAACAATTGCATTGTACCTATCATTCTTTCTTTTAATTAATTGTAAGTAAATATTATTTTAACTCAAAGTGGTGATACATACCAAGGGTACTTGTTGCACAGGAGGCAGTCCTGAGGGTCCTGCTATAGGTTCACTCCTCGGGCTTGACAGTGATGCATGGGATGGGTGCGTCAATCCAGGATGAGATATAGTGTTCAAGACACTTAATCGCTGCTCCACTGGAGAATAATGGGCACCCAGCACACTGCTACTGCTATGACTGTTGATAGTCATGTTTAGTCCTGGAAATGTATAGAAAAAAAATGTAAATTATAATAATTTTCCTCTAAGGTATAATGATGTAAATTAACCAAATTATTTGCAAAATAGGTGATATCCTGAATGTGGCACTGAACATTTGTAGTTTGTAAAAATAAGTTGCTAAGTTTGTGTTAGAATTTTGAAAAATTAGAAAACGTTTACCTAATCTCAAGTTATTGCGCCAAAGAACCACATTGATGTTACAAGATTGTCATAATTTTGCTTGACCATATTCAGTTTTAGGGTCAATACTTTACGATTCATTTTATAAAATATATAGGTAGGGATTTGATTCTTTTGTTTATCAAAAACACCAAAATAAATCGCTAAACTGTGGATCGTATTAGCGTATGATTACAAATACGATGACAAACGTCAAAATCTAATGTCAAAACAAAGTAGTGTTGTTCACACAGATTTTTACATTTGGTTAGTTAATCGATTACGCAATTTACGAAGTGATAACATTGGTGTTCCAAAATATTGCTGTTGTAATACTTTATTTTTCTAATGTTAAGCATTATATTACTATATCGATTTTTTTTTAAGACAGACATATTTTGATGAAAACAGGTGGTATCAATCATGTTTTATTATTATTTTATGATTAAATAACAAACTGGAATGAGTTACAGTACGTGTAATTAATAATTTATTACTATTATTTCGTATATACATAGTAAAAAAATAAATACATTACTAAGTCACTACAATAAATACCTAGTGAGGTATTTAGGTACCTCTATATGATTGATACGTACCAATATTTTCATTTTGTGCTCCATTTGATCTAATCGACACGGTATCATCTTCTGGTGAGGACGATCGCATGGGCTCATCAGGAGGTTCATCTTTCGGGATTGGAGGGTGTGACAAGGTTGGAGTCTCGCCCGTGATGTCAGACCTAAATCGTCGTACTGACAATAACGGCGATATTCTCGGAGGTGATGCCTCGGGCATTTCTCTATGATCACGAGGTTCCCGAGATTCTCGTAAATCCCTTGGATCCCGAACCTCCCTTAAGTCTCGTGAGATGTCTCTAGAGTCTCTAGATTCTCTATGTTCCCGCAAATCGCGGGGATCCCTTAAATCCCGAGGGTCTCTTGTTTCCCTAATATCTCGCGATTCCCTTAAATCACGAGGTTCTCTTTGTTCTCTATCTCTGTGTTCTCTTGATTCTCTCGACTCTCGAGAATCTCTTGAATGACTTTCCCTCACGTGAGTTTCTCTGACGTCACGGGTGTCTTTGTTTTCTCTTTCACGGACTTCCCGTGAGTCTTTCAGTTCCCGCCGTTCTTCTTTGTCCCTGTGATCTCTGCCGTCTACCTTCTCATGTGGTTCTGAACTCTCCCTCGTATCTTGTGGTTGGCACTCTTCCATTGGTTCTTGAACTTTTCTTGTTTCAATGCCGGCTGCGCTTAGGGTAGTCATTTCAGCAAGTCCTTTCACCTAGAATAAAAAACAAAAAAAGGATTTAATTATGAAAAAAAAACTGATGTTAGACAGATAGGTAGGTACATTGTTTAGTTTCAAAAATATGCGCTCTAATGCCTCCAGTAGTAACTGGGTAATTGAAATAGACTTGACCTTAATACTTTATTTACGATGTCAGACAAGTTAAAAAGCAGTCGCAGTTTATATCTATACGCACTAGTTGGGAGTAGAGGCTTAAAAAAAGTCATATTCAAAAAGATTACCTAGAACAAAAATAGATATTGTGAAGTAATATAATTAATTACCTGAAGGCTCTCAGCAGTTTTAAGGAGAGCAGGCAGTTGACAGTACTGGACGTTGACCTCGCCCTTGTACATGAAGTCGACGAGGGTCCTTAGCTCCTCCAACCCCACGTCCTTGAGGATCACGATGGGATGACGCGACGGGTGATCAACAAACAGAGATCGGAAGTACGATGAACACGCAGACAGCACTACCTGAAAATATATTAGTATCTCCGTTATTTTTAAAGGGACTCACAATGGCCCTTTATTTAAATTAAAGAAGGTTTCATTTCCATTAATGCGATTGATTCTCGCATAGGCAAGTAAAAGTTTCAGTACCTACTGAAAATAAATATCTATCTAAGCATAAAACACTTGTGTCGTGAGCGTCTGCAAACGAGATGATTCGCATTATTTTAGACGTTTTTACTATTACAATTTCTTGACAGCCTCGTTGGCCGAGTGATCGCAAGTGCGACTGCCGGGCAAGGGGTCTCGGGTTCGATTCCCGGGTCGGGCAAAGTATTACTGGGTTTTTAAATATCTTAGTAGTAGCACGGAGTCTGGAAATGTGCCCGGTATATGGCAATAGGCTCACTCCCTATTACATGGAACTCATAACATAAATAGTGAAAAGTGGGTGTTACATTGTACAGTGGCATTAAGTGCCGTAATGTGCACCACTGCTTACCCCTTCGGGGATAAAAAGGCGTGATGTTATGTTATGTTATGTAATTTCTTGATAAGTGTCCTACAAGTTTAAACGAACTGATTCTTATTCTAATGTAGGTACTTCCATTAACTTAAAATTCAATGGATTGGAAAACCTACGCATTAAACCTTTGCTATAGCTTCAGAGAAACGGTTCGTGTTAGAGATGAAAGTGTTTCCTCGTAGCGCCGATTAATGGCTAGTAAATCTTATAACGGATTGACTGCATAATTTCAAAGCTGTCGTGCACTGAGCTGATGTTTAACTTACGATCAGTCGATTAGGCTCAAATTATGTCTGCATTAGTCGAACCTATCTACATTTGCGAAATGGTTTTTGTAATACTTCTATTTAATCAATATAAGCCATGTAACTTTATGATTATTACTTTTTTGAGGGGAGAAAATCACCCAATGATTTCTCCCGCCTTGGATGTGGCGAGAGAGATTTTCAGACTCTTACTGACTAAAAACCTCTCCGTACCTACTTCTGTTTTGAGCTCGAGCCCCGATAATCGGTTATGATTGTTACTAAACATAGTTATTTACGACGAAGAGTAAAGACAAAAATGTTTTGTTTCTTATGCTTCTGTTTTAATTTTTTCGCTAAAGCTAACGTAAATTGTTCTTGAACCTAATCGTCTACTCTTTGGGTCATGTTAGCCTTCATTGTCTAATACCTTTTGATCACAACTTACTTTAACTCTTGTTTGTATGATATAGGAGTTATCGCGGTTGGCAATGTTTAACGAGTTTTCCTAATGTGAGACGGGCATGTACCATTAGACAATGAGCCTATTTACAGCAAAGTATGCCATTAGAGGCAAAGATTGCCTTTAGTGCCTTAAGTTGTACTTAAATACATCATGTAACTGTGTGTTTAGTACTCCTAATCATTTTGATTGTCCATTAGATCACCTGTATTACAATGTATTTTTAGTAGATAATAAAATATTAATAACCAACAACTTCCTCTGCCTATTACGAAACAAAAGATGTCGAACGAATTCGGCAAACGAGTTCGTGATCCTACAAAATAATTACAATGCAATAAATATTAATTTAATCCTAATGTTAATGCAGTGTATTGCATTGTCAGTATCCTGTTAATCGTGTCATGCATAACGCGGTTTGTTAGAAGGCTTATTTGAATAATATTGTTAGGTCATGTCATGAACAAATTTTCCTTGATTACTTTTTGTAGGAAACAAAACAAGGTATCAGATATAGTCAAACAAACAGTCTAGCTGAAGTGGCAATGGGCGGAACATGTAGCCCGCAAACACAACTCGTGGTGCAAGGATCTGCTGGAGTGGAGACCGTGGGGCACAGACGACCTATTGGTAGACCGCAGATAAGATGGAAAGATGACAACAAAGAGGTGGCGGTACAAAATTGGATACTAACAGCCCAGAACAGAACTAAGTGGAAACTTTTGAAGGAGGCCTACACCAAATTGGTTGAAAAAGGCTTAGCTTAAAATTACATTAGTAGATATGCGCCCCCTAATAGATATACCCACGTCATACTGATACAAATTGACTTTCTCCCCTTTCAACTACTCATTGGCTACTGGACATTCTGGCTAATAAATTAATGCGTGAGTAATCAACGAAGGCATAGCGATAATAATGTAAATGCATCTTAAAAGCGCTGATTAACAATAGGCAAGAACAAAGTAATGTAATGAGGTGTAACGAGAGGTTTCTACACGTGCCAAGTTGAACTAACATTATACTTGTATGGAATCTCTATCGTTCACGCAGCGTGTCGGTCTGGGCGCGTGTAAAAGAGGTGAAAATTGCTTACCAGGCTCCCTTTCTTGGGCGCCAATGAATCTAAAAAAGGGTTTCACAAATCACCCATTTTTAAAAATTATACAATGAATTCTCCCGCTCGGGTGAGGTGAGAGGGAGTGACAGATTCTTACTGACTGAATTCCACCCCCTTCATATTCCTGTTGTTCAAACCAGTGCCCCAGCAATCTAATAAACTGTCATTCAACTACAAGATACTCAGCGTGAGGAACTGAACTAACTAACTAACCTAACCTATACTTGCACTATTAGGTGCCACTTACAGGTGGGTGAAAATTAAAATGATGTTAAGTGTCACCTATCTTAGCTTAGGGGTTTCTCTAAAGTTTTGGGAAGGTTGGTGATAAAGGCCATATCACTCAGATCCCAACGGTGGGTCCGTTAGAGATCCAATTAACGGATCTGACTCAAGGGCCAAGTCATGATAGCTATGAAAAGAAAATGAGGCTTTATTCTTTAATTGACTTTGGGCTCCAGACCGTTGGTTTTTGGGCACCTTCTTGAACAATCTGGTCCTGTATTGAGAGAGTGCGTGAAATTCCATGTTCTTCATGTTATTATGCTTACAGGTCATGAAGGGTATCAGATAATTAATGCCAAGGATTATCTTTTTAGTCATATCAGTTTTACCTATAATACCTAATTATTGTTAAAATTTTATTGTGTAATACTGTTAACCCTCCTTCCTTTTACTCTTTGCTCATGGATGATTACTTTTACTCTCAAAATATCTAACTTATTCAAAAAAGTATATTGTCATATGTAAGTAGAATAAATAAGTTTATAAATTAATTTATTAAGCGAATGTGAGTACCAATATAAACCAGATTTGGTATAATGGTGCAGAAAATGGTATAACACTGTACTGAAATGCAATCACTACATATTATAAAACAAAGTCGCTATCTGCCGTCTATCTGTCCCTTTGTATGCTTAGATCTTTAAAACCACGCAACAGATTTTGAAGCGGTTTTTTTAATAGAGTGATTTTTAACGAAGGTTTATATGTATAAAACATGCATATTGCACCCGTGCGAAGCCGGGGCGGGTCGCTAGTAATAAATAAATAATAAAAAAATGATTGCTGTTTCGAAATGCTACACAAAGTATCTAATGTCATAATTCCTTGAAGAAAAATTTTGCCTTATCAGGGCTCCAGAGAACCGCAAAGGTTACAGAGGTTACGGCTAAAAGAAGGTGTTGATACCGTATGGTTGTTTGTCGGTGCGCTAAAAGTCTGACACCTCATTTGATTATTGTCTCCCTCTAAAAAAGTCTTGATAACCTATTCTAAGTCAAAGTCAAAATCATTTATTTCAATTAGACCAGAAAGGCACTTTTGAACGTCAACTAAAAAAATTCAAGTGAAGCTATTTGCTCATTCCAAGGTGCAGATTCCTATGGAGAAGAACGAGCAAGGAACTGCATAGGTTACTTTTTTACAATCAGGTTCACAATACAATTCTCTAGTTACATAGTTTTGATGTTCTTCTCTGAAACATGCCCAACAAAGCTAGAATGACAACAATACGAATCCTAATCCGTGGAGCTCTAAAACTTAATACATACTAGCTACTATAAAAAAACTAACTTAATCTAGTATGTCAATAATTTTTTGATAGATTCCTTTTTGAGATTATTGTAAGTGATTTACCTTGTGAGCCCTAATGGATGCACCCTCGGAGCAGGCAAGCGTGACGTCGACCAGGCTCTCGTCGTGCAGCAACTGGCTGAATACTCCCAGCAGGTTGCTCTGATGATTGTTCCACCTTAGGCAATAGTGCTCACTTCCCATGTCTGAGCTAGCTCCCGCCGCTGTAACATATTAATTAACATTTTAATTCTTAATTCTAAATTATTATTAGAATTCTGTCTTTCATCATCTAAATTATCATCATCATCATCATAATCAACTCCTTCCTGTCCACTTCTGGATATATGCCCCTTCAATAATACGCCACCGAGCTCGATCTTCAAGCTCTTCGGATCCAAATAAATCACTTTAATCGAAGTTGATTAATAACACTTTCTATGATTTAGTAAAAAACTTGGTAAGATTAGATACCAACACTAGGTAGGTACAGCTTTGGAGGCTCCGGAGCAGGTCTCCTTTCGAGGACCTGATGCCTCCATACTGCTGTTGAGGGTGGCAGCCGGGGTGGTTTAGTGAGGTATAAATCCCACACTCCCTAGTCTTTTATCCCAAAAAAGGCTAGGCGTGTTTTGAAGGTTTCGAAAAAAGGAAGGTACAGTTTAGCTGTGACCTATTCGGTTTTGCAGAAGAACGTACCTACTCGAAAACAATCACCACTAAAACTCGCCACTGATCGTAAGTATCTACCAATCAAGTAAGAAGATAACACTCGATCCATGTAAAAATTTAAAAGGGGGAATGGTGCCTATGAACCAGGTAGGTTTCCAAAATCTCGTGATAACCATTTAACCTAAAAAGGTAGGTAAGCGGATGAAGTAATTCGAAACCATTAATTTAATTGTGTATAAAAAAGACCTAGCAAATACATCTTCTACCATAACACAACATCACGCCTTTTATCCACGAAGGGGTAGGCAGAGGTGCATATTATGCCACTGTACAATGTAACACCCACTTTTCACGATTAATGTTATGAGTCCCATGTAATAGAAGGTGAGCTTATTGCCATATACCAGACACAATTCCAGGCCCCGTGCTACTATTTTTTAAAAACCTGGTAATTATTTGCCCGACCCGTGAATCGAACCCGAGTCGCTCTCGCGACCACTCGACTAACGAGGCAGTCTTCTACCACACACGCATATTTCAATTTCCAAAACATCAGCAATTTTATTGACATTAGTTTAATGAAAATGACCTACACCAACATTATATAAGATACTAAGTAGCACTCCCGAAAAGTCCACACTAAGATTGTCAACCAAAACAAATAAAATAATCTCGAAATATTTCGCATCAGCTTCAGAACACAGATAAATGTGAATTTAAAAAAAAACATCACGTGGATGAGTCTATGTATGGCAATGATAACAGATTGAAGCATGCACATAAGTATGCTGTGTACCTATGTATAATTATAATGTTCATATACACTAAAATCTGTACCTACATGTCGTTAAGCTAACCTCCGCTACACTTCATAGCGGTGAATAAAAATAATTGCGGTAACACGGGTTTTTACTGCTTATTATTTGCTAATGCACAAAACATGTGCTTCAAGTGTGTCGTTAGGATCTAAGTGCTAGCTAAATTTTAAATTAAGAAGATGTTTTTTTTAAACATAAATAAGTATCCTCAAATTTGTACGTCACTGCCAAAGTAAAAAGTTTGCATTACTCTCGTTGCATAGTCCCAGCCCTAGTGCAATTGGTACTTAGGTAGTTAGTACTCATAGTTATCGTTACACGTGGATATTTACGTCTGCTACAGACTTAGCCGTTATCAATTTTAAAGGCCTATTTTCAACACCAGTCACGACTGATTATTCATTTATCGCTTATTAACTTATACATACAATACACCAACACATACATGTTAAATCATCCACGAACTAACATATAAATACCGACAAAAGGCATTGTGTCTAGGCATAGTATTAATGTATATGTGAACATAAACTGTTCAGTCTGCGACCTCGAAAACATCATGGAATAATATGAATTAATTTTGTTGCAAACAGCCTTGAAAGGTGCTTTAAAATATTGCATTAATATCACAATCGATAAAATCCTTTGAGAAGATTCATATCATCTGAAAATCGCTTTCACTTTGATTGATTGACATGTTTTTCGGAATGTTCTGAATAAAATATAGGTACAGTTTACCTTAGCGGGCAACGTAATGCACAGTAGCAGATAGATGAACTTGACATTGAATTTCCTGTTGCACCCGCCGTTAAGTACATGAACCTACCTACCCCGCAAGCAACAGCCGGAACACTCAGATTTGCTAATAAGTACAAAACGCCACTTATATATTATTTTTTATTCTGTGATTACTGCTTCGCGCCTACATGCGCGAAGATAAATATAGCTGCGAGTGTACCTAGTAGTTAAACGTAGGTGTTGTGCGCACGCGTGCGGCCGCGACGCAGTCAAGATCAAGGGCGCACGATTGCGCAAGAGTTGGCGGTCGCACCGCACTGCAACTCGGTGTGATGTCATCGGTCCGTCTGTCTCCCCCCACTCCCTCGCTTCTCGCATCACACGCTCGTTGTAAAGGCCGCGGACGCGGAACATTCTATTTTAAATTTTTGACCGTACGTTTTGTGTTTAGATCTTTTTTTGCAAAATACTAAGTCCTTTTCCCATCGCTCCCATCAGTTCTCAGAAGACGTCATATCATTGTTCTAGACTTTTTAAATCGCTATACATTATGAGGCACAGGCATGCTGTATTGATGGTATCTTGAACAATTTGAAGTAATTTTCAGGACAGATAAACTGCACCTTATTCTATGTCACTTCCTACTATATTTCTTTGTAATATCTAAATGGCTCAAAGCTGAAAGATAAGTACAGACCTACCACAAACTACCTAAATAAGTTTGTAGAATTTTTCATTTATCTAGGCTTTAGGCATCTTTATGATGATAATACATAACTCCAATCTATCACATTATCAGGACATTTTGATGATATAAACGGCTCTGCAATCTTGTGACCTTCCTAAAATGCACTTGATAAAAATGCAACAGATTACTGATAACTTCTGCGTAGCGGAGTTTTGATGTTATCGCTTTAGATACAATCGACTAATGGCACAAATTCGTGCGTTCTGTTCATAAATTATATCAAAATAAAAATCTAGGAAACCCAATCTTTATCGGCTTTGCTTTACTGGTTAAAATCAGTTTGTTGATGAAATAAACCATGAAATTGTGTAGACTCTTGTGACGAAGATAGGAATAGTGTAAAAATGAAATGTGACAAAGAAATATTGGTATTGTGATTTATACTTTTAAGCATCTTAAAATGAGCTGTTTATTTCGCAGGAAACCTGTCATGAAGTTAACACATTATCAAAGTAACAAGATAATATCATGCCCGAGGAGATGTTGTTTAGTTAACTGTATTAATTTAGGTGAAACTGAATGTTACCCTGAGGAACTCAAGGAGCTCTTAATAGAGAATTTAAAAATCAAGAAACACTTTTAAGTTTTCCCGTAACCTACTTGGCGATTCCTTCTTTTAACCGCTTGAATATTTAATAAAACTTTGACATTTTTACACAAATAAACAATATTCTTTACTAAAACTAATAAAGAAATGCGCTTTAAACTGTCAAACACCATGCGGTCACCGGTGACCGCAGCCTATTGTTCTTTGATTGTGTCTATAATGACGGTGCTCGACGAGTTAAAATATAAAGATTTCTATTGAAAGTAAAATAATACAAAAATGTCTAATTGTACCTATAAAACATTTTACTCGATGCGTGGTGGTAAAAATTATTTGTTCATTGGATATACCTTACAGCTAATTGCTATCTGACTGAACTTGTGTATGCTGGCCTCATAATGATTATAATTAGTAGTGGATTATCTACAAAATACTTATTTATTTGTATGTAATATTGTTGTTTATTAAAGGGTTTTTATGTTCGAATATGGAACTTACCAATTCATTGGACGTTTCATATAAGTTTATTTATCATGGGGTCCTATTTATGTGCAATAGTTATTAAAGGTTTGGTTTAGCTTCCTGATTGTGTTTTGTCTGACTGTATAAGAAATTGATCTATGTTCTGTTATCTGGAGCTCAAAACACTCTTGATTGATAAATTTTGGATGTAAAACTATATGTACCGAGTATATGGTCCAAGTTACCGTGTTGTCCAGGGCAAACAAAATTAATGTGATCCCTGATAAGATTAATGGGTATTTAAATAAGTCTTCAAATAAAATCCCCTAGATTATAATATGTGTAATTAGGACTATTTTTAATATCGACACTGCATTAAATGATTGTAATCTTCAACCTCTAGCTGTCTTTAGCGTTGGACTGAATTTGAGGACATCTGGGCTCAAAAGTAATAGAGGCAACATAGGCTACAACAAATTCTTTAGCAGTTAAAAAGTAGTACAACTAAATAATATAATAATTATTCCCATTTCATATTTACACATACTAACTTAACACAACTGACATAATATATTGATTGAATTGATATATATACATATTTTTTTAAGGGGGGAAAGTCATCGAGTGTCAGACTCTTACTGACTAAAAACCACCCCGTTCCTTCTCCTGCACGTCGAGCCGGAGCCCCGGTAACCCGTTAGGTTCTCCGCGACATATAATAATATTATAATGATAATGATAGGCTTAGGCCTATAGCGAACATACATTTGTATGTACATACAATGACAATAAAACATATACCTAACCTAACCTAACTTCTCAATTCATATCCAATTGCCGTCTCATCCACTTGCTAGTCAATACGCCTAAACACACACTAACAATATTAACATTATGCGAATTCAAATTATATCAAACAATATTACCTATGTCAACGCCTAACAAAGGACGAAAAACATTACGCAAATAATCCCTATATGAAAAGTATATTTATAAAGTCTTACTCGGAAACAATAAATAGGTACTAATAATAATAATAAAACCATTTTTAAAACGAAACAAAAAATATAAGTCGTCGATATCCAATAGGAAGCAAGATTAGCGCTTAGCTGAAATGCTAGCACACATTTGTAGACCTAACTAGGTATAGTTGTGACCTTCGCCGCACAATAGACTAGCTAACATGTTTAAAGGAGAGGACACACAGGCGACGATACATTGTGACTCTTTTGTGTGTATGTAGGTTTAATTAAACGTTGTAGTGTTGTGGTCATCTATTATTTTTGAAAGATGATTTAATATGTATGTATGCACGTCAGTAATTTCGATTCGACTATAAACTTTCGAAGGTGTTACAAATGGATGCATTAAAAATTAGTTTCTGCTAGTCGCTTCGTCTGTGTTACTGAAATAAAAAAGTACTTAACTGCTTCTACAATGTGCATTCTATCGAATCTGCTCATCCGTTTTAACGTCACTAATACCCGAGCGTACGGCGCGTCGCGTTCCGCGCGCGCCTCAAAGAGCCATCAGACCACCACAGATGGGGCCCAATACGGCCGATGCCGATTCGGAGTCGCGGAGAACCTAACGGGTAACCGGGGCTCCGGCTCGACGTGCAGGAGAAGGAACGGGGTGGTTTTTAGTCAGTAAGAGTCTGACACTCCCTCCCGCCTCACCCAGGCGGGAGTAGTCATTCGATGATTTTCCCCCCTTAATAAAAAAAAAATATGCATATAATATAAACTTTAGCGTTCATTTTTTGACTATATATATTAAACTACGGTTCTAATTGGATAAATATTCAGTAAAATAGTTTATATTTAATTTATTTGATAAGTAAATTAGGTATGCAGTTAAGTATTTTAGTTAGAAATTTCGAATATTTTGAGAATTAAAATAAATTTACAGTTCTGATAATAAATACGACCCAAATTAATATAGTTGCATATTCAGCAGGAACTTGTATAGGAAAATATGATAGAAAATATATTTCCTTGTTTTCATTTTCCTTTACCTAGTCAGTATTTTTGAAATTTAAAAGTGCTTATTTTAAATTCATGTGATGACGTTAATATAAATAATTTTAGACTTAAGCACTTCTCTAACATTTATTTGATTTGCATATAGGCTTCATCAACCTTTATATGATATTGAGAGAAATTTTGGAGAGTGACTAAATAAAAGATGTACCTATGTACCGTGTACTGGATCATAGCATTATTACAAAGAATAATAATATGAAAAATAAGTTTATAAAGAGATGTCGTTTGGTAGGTTATAATTAAAAAATAAGCCATAGGTATCGTGCCAATCATAAATAGCGTAGCTTGGGATAAGGACATGAAGAAGAAGAAGAAAAAGAAGGAGGGAGAAACATCTTTTTACATCGTAATATACGTTCGAACCGAAAATATAGAATTTTGCATTACGCAATTCATGAATAATAATAGAGGTAATAATTCAGGGCACCTTGAGGCGAGGTGACGGGCATTAGCGATCCCGCGGGCTACCATCATCCCGAGTGCTCCAGGGAGAAGTCACCGTTCCTTCTTCTCCGGCTTGCCTTAATTGGCTGGCTGGAGTGAACAATGACAAGGAACAGGTCTCCCACCTCTGGCTTGCCTTCATTGGCCGTCCAGAGTGGAGTCGCGAGAGCAGTGATCCTGCTCGGAGGGTAAGAAACTATTCGTAAGTCGCGAGTGGGCCAGGGATGCAGGAGGCTTCGGCTGGAGCAGATGATCTGAGTAGAAAGCGGTGGTAGTTTCTTAACCCTTCAGCCACTCACATTCTCGTTGCCCCTATGTTGCTATATCTAGCAACCATTCCCGGGGCCCGGTCGGTGAGTTGGCGAGTCTCCGTCTGCCATTTTTACGTGTAAAAATTACATTGTTTCGGCAGGTGCCATAGTCATCCATAGTTCCCAATTTACCAGTCCACAGCAACCCATCCATAGCCCTACCATTTTTTTTTCCATTATTCACAATAGTCCTACACTAACCGGGGACTGTCCTTGGGTGCATTTCCATAGTGCATACAGGGATAGTCGCCGGTTTGTGTCTCCATTACATTTAGATTAAAGTTGTCTAAAGGGCCTCTGCGCAGTTGGCTTCGGGCCCTCCCAAATGACCGGGACCCTGTGGTCCCGTGAATGGTAAAGACATACATAATAATAACTTTATTCACCAAAAATAAAAGAAGTTACACAGTTTAAAACATATGAGCCAGTAACAGATTTCATATATGTATACAGTTATTGTGTCCTTGCTGTAGCTTCTGTTGCTGAACTAGGTTCATGACCTGTGTTTCAGCAATCAGTGCCTCTACCCTTGGAGATTATACAAGATAATTGTACACAAAACATAATTGTGATAAAGAAATACAATGAAATTGAAGTTTATTTGACTTAGTCTATACTTCTTAGCAAAATGCAATGAAAACAAATATTAGTGACGTATATGTATGTGTGTGTGTTTGCGCGTGTGTGTGAGTGTATGTGTGTGATGTATGTTTATGAATGAGAAAGAGTATGAGCGTAACTCGGATATAGGTTGATTCCCACTAGATCCGTTTAATTTATTTTAACAGACTGCGCAAGTATTTTTATAAATGTTTTATTTTATTTTGGAGTCAGTAAAAGATTTTCTGTCTCTTCATAGGACAATTTACAAAGCCAGTTGAACAATGATTTTTTGAGAGTATACCGATCCATTGGGTATATCGATAGTATTCTGTTTATTTTGTTGTACATAAGTGGTCCAAGAATAGGATAAAATCGACGAAAAAAATTTGTTTTTGCAGTCAGTGTCCTGTCGCACACAGCATAAGCTCTACGCTTCTGTTGTGAAGTCTGTTTGAAATCAATCATAACGTGTTGTTTCATAGTGAGATTAAGTATAAATAGCTGACGCACCGACAAGACTTCACAGTACTCATATAGTTGTTTCGTAGGGAAGCGGAAAGGCTTAAAGGTGCACATTTTAAGTATAGTTCTCTGAGCCACCTCTAGTGGTTTTATAGTGGTCTTGGGTGCACCACCCCATACAGTAATACAATACGTGATTAGTGATTGACAAAGAGCAAAATAGATTTGCTTAAGCAAGTGAGGTTCGACTACATGCCTAAGAGTTTTAAAAACATATATATCAATTTGCGTATCCTTTTACTTACTGTGTGTATATTATGTGTTTTGAAGTTAAAGCATTCGTCTATTAAGACCCCAAGATATTTTATTGTTTTGACACGCTCTAGTACCTGGCAATGACACTGCGACACATTTGTTGATTTGCGTTGACAGCGGTTGTGTGCTATTAGATTTAAATCGACATTGGGTGCACGAATTGAGAAACATATGTACTTAGTCTTCTCTGTATTTAATGTGAGAATATTATTATGAAGCCAGTCCTTAACCATGCAGACACCCCTTCTGTGCTAGTTTATAGGCCTCATCCCACGTAGTACTAGTAAAGATCAAAACTGTATCGGCTGCATATGAAATCATTTTTCCCGGAAAATCCTTGAGGCGCAGAAGGTCATTTATGTATATAAGAAACAAGGTGGGCCCCAGGACGCTACCCTGAGGCACACCGTACGTCACAGGCAAATCATCACTCGAATGATCACCAATACGAATAAATTGTGTTCTATCAGACAAATAATCAGATAATAAGGATAGTTGCTTGTCTCTGATGCCCATTCTGTTCAATTTTTTTAGCAGTCTTGGAATTGAGACCGTATCAAAGGCCTTCGATAAGTCCAAAAATACCGAGACACATTTTTTACCTTGATCCATATTTCTTGTAATATACTCCGTAAGAACACTCACGGCATCATCAGTACCTTTGCCCCGACGAAAACCATATTGTTGATCAGTTAGAAGATTATTGTTTTCAAGATAGTTTACGATTCTATTATTTATAATTTTTTCTAACACCTTTGAGAGACTTGGTAAAATGGATATGGGCCTATAATTTTCTAAACAGTCTCTTTAAAAACTGGAGTTATTCTAGACCTTTTTAAGTTTCTGGGAAAAACACCTTTCTCCAGACATTTGTTAAAGACGTACGTAAGATGTGGCACTAAGATGTTTTTGCATTCTTTTAAAAGCCCTGTTGAGATGTTATCCCACCCCGCTGAACTACTATTTTTAAGGTTTAACTCGTCGAGTACCGGTTTTGTAGACACAATTATAGAACAATAGGTTGCGGTCACCGGTGACCGCTTGGTATTTGACAGTTTAAAATTATTTGTTCGAGTTCTTCCTCATCAGTGTCCAAGAGAACAAAAGAGTTCGCACTGCCATTGCCATTAGTCTCAATATCCAGACTACAACTAGATGAAACAATTTTCTCCGCTAGTGATTTACCAACATTAACAAAATATTTATTAACTTCATTTACCGCCTGTTGTGGAGACTGTGATACATTAAGCAGCTCTTTGGGATAGGATAAATCTTTTTTTATATTACTAATATTTTTTATTATGTCCCATATTTTTTATTGTCCTTTCCTGCTTTTAGAATTAATTGCTTTTCATAATCTCGCTTTACTTTTTTTAGAATTTTACAACAGAAGTTTCTAGAGGTATATCGTGTATACGTCGTTTTGAGGATCATATTATCAGGACTAGACTTAGACTTCATATGTAATTTATCACGGTTATGCATACATCGTAACAGTCCTTGTGTTATCCACGGTTTTACAGTCCTCTTGCGGCGCGACAGGGTACTGGTACTTGAATTATTGTTTATAGCTATTATGATATTATGAATGATATAACTGATTGTTTCATTACAGTTGTCAATTTGGTAGATTTTATCAAAATTTATGTTATTTACATCATTAATTAGATTAGCTTTATTACCTCTAATTTTTGTGTATGTAAAAGATGCAGTATTGCGACTTTGATTCTCCAATAGGCACCAAATTACTGATTTGTGGTCAGTGAGAGTAGATTGTGGTACTATAACCCATGATGGTACTTTACATTTCAACATGACATGGTCAATACAAGTTCCACTTAAGTCACGAGTTACAAAATTATGAGCTGGCAATACACCATGATAGGCCAATAATACCAGGTATTGATCCAATATCTCAGAGCTATCAGAAATTATGTTTATGTTGATATCTCCTATGATAGCAATATTTTTAAATCCCAATAAACTCTTCAAATATTCATCAAGCGACGATAGAAAAGGGCTTAAGTCGCAATATGAAGGTGACCGATATATCGCCAATATTGCTGTATCTTGTTTTCCTATCTTAATAACCAGACAATTACAATCCTGAATGAGGTTCTTCAATAGTAAAATCCAACTCTTCCTTCACATATACAACTACACCATCATTTTTCATAGGGTTAAGCGAGGTTGCACAATAATGGTATCCATCTAGAGATGGAATCACCGAGACACAGGACAGCCAATATGTAAACCTACGTTTGTCTACTTATAAAAACAATAGTTTCTAAGTCTCTAATAATGTTTTTGTTGAGGCAATCAGTGTATCCTTGTCTGAACGATGCAGTTCGAGTGATCCTATGTTAATATAATGGTACATTAGGAGTATTTCGCACTTATATGTCACTTCATACATTTTGCGTGTGCATAATGTCATATAGATGTCTATCTAGCGTACCTAGGTATGTCGTCACGTGCACCGATATAAGTATGACCAATAAAATTGAGTGTTCTATAGTAAGTGCGAATAGTATAAAGTTACTACTTCCTTGATGCTTGTGGATTTGCAGGTGATTTGTTAAACTTCATGTTTATTTCTTGCTAGATAAAGTACATCACGTTCGCATATAAATAACTTCAAATCAAATGTTTAACTTACTCAGTGTGTAAAATAAATATCCTATTCACTTCATCCAATTGATATCATCCCCCACGATCACAAATTAAATATTATAAAATTCTAAAACAAAACAATTAAACGGGAAACGCGTGCCTATGTACACAGAGGATCATTATTCATAATAAATCCATTAAACATTTTCTATTTTTGTTCCGTGCCAATCAATAGGGTGACGTCACTCGTTGTCCTGAAACTGCAATGTGTAGCAATGGCCTTACATAACACGCGCGGATCGGATCGCGCTGCGTGGGGATCAAGGTCACGCGAAAATGCCCGTTGCACGTCCGCGTCGCGCGCCTACCGTCCCTCGTCCGTTGATCGTCGGTCTCTCAGATATCCTAGTACTCGACACGTTATATGGCAAGATTTTGTCGAAGCCGGGGCAATATTTCCTCTTTATTTTATGGTTATTGTCAATGTTTAGTTTTAATTGGAAGGAAATAAAGTAGTAATGCAATCATAACACAGTGGGGGAACTTGACCCACCAGGACAAAATCTTACCGAGATAGTAGCGGAGGACGATACGATTCCTTGTCCTGACGCCGACGCTGACTGAGCCACCAATGTCGCTAACGCACAAGCATCCGGTTGCACCTAAATCCATAATACCTAACTCCCAGTCCACTCTTATCAAAAATGCTGCTATCAGTTTTATTTTGTTCTGGGTTTTTGTTAAATGCGTTTTCCGCAATGGTCCGTTGCTACAATAAGATTCAACAGCCATGAAAATAAATTGCTATTATGTTATTTATTATAATATATTTGTAGTATAGGTGTAATCGAATGTTTTAATATACCTGGTTTTGGTTTGCAAAAGCCATAAAGTTTTTTACTTTTAATTTCCTGAATTTAAAACACGAAGTATAGTAAAAAAAAGATAAATATGTAGGTACTCTTGTTTACAGGTGCCAAAAGTCAAAAGAACTTAAGATAATACCTGTGATTACATTGCATAATAAATTGCATAGTTTTATAACCAAAATAAAAATATGCGCGAGCAAATCAGTCACATTTAAACAGCTGTTCCAAACTCTACGTCAAAAAATATCATGCACATCACGCGCGTTCTCTATCTAGAATCCAAAAGCCATCGCAATTTTTATCTTATACAAAAGTCAATGTACTACCACACACATTAAAACATCCGTCACCTTCAGCGTCCGTTGTACAAATGGGCACTTCATATCTTCATAGAGGCTACGAAATTAGAGCAAGTCGAAGCGATCTTTATAAGTGAGTAATGACTGTGGCAGGGCGCATGTCGTGTTCTCCACGATTTTCATTCACCATTTACGGGAAGTATTATCAATAGACGCATATATAACGTCATGGGTTCGGTTCCAAGAAGACACATGAGTTGGGATACAACTAGACAGGAAAGTACCTATCTAACTAATAGGAGTTTGTCATAGTATCCAGGGCACATATTGTTTAGAAAGTATAAATTAGGATTATTTTCAAATTATCCATCAGGTATGGAAAAATATCGGTCAGAAAAGGACCTAATAATATTGCTTCCAGATCGGCCAGTTGGAAGCGACCTGCATTCAGTGGTTATAGATCCATAAGAATCTCGTATCTAGTGAAATTCTGGATATTATGTTTTCGGCTTACTCACGTAACTGTTTCACAAAGAACTCGACTAGACCATAATATATGAAGTGTAATGAAAGGCCATGTCACGCGATAGATGTACTTCCTATCAATGTGTGTGTATTCATCATGTAAATCTATAGTAGCCAGGTGCCACAATCGTTGTTACAAGAGACTATGGTCCGCCTTTTTTTTATCGTCCTTGATAAATACATATAGGCCAATTTTAACTGGCTACACAGCAATTTATCATTACGCTTAGTTAGTCCGGATGTATGATAACAGATGTAATCAAGAATATTATCGTCTGGGTACTACCGACTGATCCGTAAGAGATTGACCTTGGACATAAATTTGACGCTAAAACTTAAGTACCTAATAGGTCATTTCGGAACTGGTTTATTGACAACCTGATATTACATTATGTGATTATCTATCAAAAAGGAAGGTATTTAGTATAATGTCCATAGCAACTGGAAAACGTGAGGTAATAAGTAATAATCATATATACTTATACATAGGGAATGTAGACTTAAATAAATCAAATAAAAATGTACGATTGCAATTAGCAAATCTGGATTCCACATTGGATTGGACGGGTGACAACAGGGGTTATTATTACCGGCTAATAATAATAATCGATAATAATATCGACTACCTGTGTCTACTATTATTCACATATTATTAAATATCACATAAAAAATCAGTAGTTTGTTAAAAATTCGCAACCAGCATGATTGGCCTTGGTTCTAATCACTTCCAGACTAGCCGGGCAACGACTGACATGCAGTTGGCGGTATTTGCATTTTCTGAAGGTTGCTCGTTTTATACGCGTATCTAATAAAAAATGGTCAAGTGTGAGCTGGCCTTTATACAAGGTGTAGTTTTGAAACCACGGCATTTCTCGGGGGCATGTCACAGAAGTCATAAAATAGTTAAAAATACGGCTATAATAAATCGTTAAGTTCGACAGTATTTCAGAATAAGCGACAGCAATGTTTCTTATTTAAATTTTATGGAATTAAGAATAGTTACAAGACGGCGGCGTGTACCTCTAGTTCGCACTTACGGATTTCCGTAATTTACAGAAAAATGAAAAATATTTACCTACTTACAATTTTTTTATTGATTCGGACTCAGAATCGATAGCCGAGTTACCTCCTAGAAAATGACGCGGCTTTAAAACAACAACTTGTATACTAAAGATAGGCCGTAGGTGGAGACTTGCAAGAAAAGGCCTGATATACATATTACCTATGTATAAAATAAAAAACTATTGTTTTATTCATTTGTTTTCTTGTATTGTATGGAAAACTGGTTTTGATAGGTAATAGTTTGTTACTTTGTATTTGATAAAAACCGAATAATATTAAGAATTGTAGAATTTACATAACAAAACATCACGCTTTTTATGCCCGAAGTTGTAGACAGAGGTGCACATTACGGCACTTAATGCCACTGTACAATGTAACACCCACTTTATTAAGAACCAAATAATACTTTGTCCGATCCGGGAATCGAACCCGAAAGCCTTTGCCCGGCAGTCGTACTTTACGACCACACGGCCAACGAGGCAGTCGGTATAGATTTTAATTTTATAAATCCTTATCTAATCAAAAGTTATGTAGAATATATTAGTATAAAGTATTCAATTGTAAATTAGTTTTAAATACAATAAAATTTAAATAGAAGGCGAGCAGGAAATGACGTTCGAATTTGGAACATGCCGAGCCCACGTCGCGTAACTTCGCCAATGTTCGTCAACGAAACCTACACGTAATGCATAAGTGTAATACCATTTGGAACACCAAAATTATTTACAACGTCATAATTTTTATTTATCAGAGGGATCGACAGAGGCATACAATATACAGTATCTACAAGAAAAGATTATAGGGGTACAATTTTTTATAAAAGGTCAATAACGCACGATTACTCTTTTGGTGTTGCTATATCTATGGGAGTCGTTAATCGCTTATCATCAGGTTATTCGTCATTACATTTTTTAGGAACGTTATCCTATGTTACATTTTATCCTGTTTAGTGTATGCGTTTACGACCGTACAATTTTACATACAGTCTACACCTAGATCTAGAACAACAATTTATTGATCATACAAAAAATTAGTCCCTATACCCTATGAATATCATCAGACCACCACAGATGGGGCCCAATAGGGCCGAGCCTAACGGGAACCGGGTCCGGCTCACGTGCAGAAGGAACGGGTGGTTTTAGTCAGAGTCTGACACTCCCGCCCACCCAGGCGGGGGCAGTCATTCGATGATTTTCCCCCTTAAAAAAAAAAAAAAAAAATGCCTATGAATATAGAAGTCGCACACACGTTACGTGGTTATCGGTCACCCAGCGGCTACCCAAGCTATGTAGTCATAATTTAACTCAATTACAATATAAATAAAACTCAAAATCGATATCGTAGTCTAGCACGTTTACCTTTTTATATGAACTTTAAAGACACATCTAATAAACACGGCTCCTGCACGATTTAAGCACGGTTCCATCACGGGGTTTTTTGCTTTGGAAACAGCACAAACAATACGCGCGGGTGGCGCGCTTACAGCTTATTCATATCGATGTTATGAAATATGTCATACAACATACGATTTAAAGTTCATATTTAAATGACAAATTAATTGCTAGGTTGGAGCCGATGTGCGATGACTTTATAACAACTGTGACTGCTTATCATTTTCCCAGCTTAATCATTATTGGTACTATCCTTCTATGATCATTGTGGTGCAGTGGAAAATGGCATCAGCAGAGCGAGTCGAGCCTGCACGATATGCGTTGCTTTTACATCAATTATTTATATGAGAAGTAATTATGAATTACATGCTTTATTACGTGGGCGTTAAAGATTATTTTCCGGAATAAAGAGATTTACGGATTGGGGATTTGTAATCTATTTATTTCGACATGAAGTACATATATATGTATATACCAGTAAATTCTCGCTTATAAACTATATAATAGACAAATTGGTAACTCGTGTTTTAACGACAAATTGATTACGTGTGTAAATAAGATTGTAAGTATTGGATAGGTGTACATGAACCCTATTAAGATACAACAAGAAACGTACAGACATACAGTCATACACATTTAAAAAATTTAAATTATTAATATTTGTACTTGTACACCAGTCATGGTTAAGCATGTTGATACCAACAATACTGTACATCTATAGTAAACATTCATTTTTGCATGTATTATTATAGATGGGAAAATCATTTACGGTTTACTCAGACCACAAACCATTGGAGAATATGCACCATGCTATTTGTTATATGGAACTGATGCTACAGTCTTACCAAATGAGCTACGCCAAGAACGCATACATAGTGACTGGATCAGAGATAAAGAAATAGCGTTTAATAATGCTTTGAAATCACACTACTATAACAAAATGCGTTATGATAGAAAAAGAAAAAAGAGAGAATTTATAGTTGGAGATGTGATAGAAAATGGAAATAAAATAAATCGGAAAAAGCTGGATGAACTAAGAATTGGACCATATAAAATAATAGAAAAAAAATCAAATACAATTTATAAGATAGATACAGGACACAGGAAGACTGAGTCAAATCTATTTCATATATCAAAACTAATTCCAGTACGTATAGAAAAGGATCAAGATAAGGAAGAAACAAGTGAAGAAGAGATGGAAGAAGAAGTAAGCTTAGGCCCTGAGAGAAAATTCACTGGTGAATTTTCTTCCTCGGGAGGGTAGATGTAAAGAAAAAGGTTTTCTTAATTTTTTAATTGACTACTTTGTCAAATAGTCTTTGTTACATACAGTGAACTAAGAGTTTATAACCTATACATATTTTGGCAAATAAAACGATCTTTATCTTTATCTTTATCTAAAACTATAACTACACATTTTGTAATGTAATTAGGTAAGTATTGGGTACAACGGAGATGACTCTATTTGATAAAATAACAGCATTCTTACGCAAACTAAAAATCCAGACTCCCTGTCAACCTCCCTGCCTCCCTCAACTTTGAACTTAGCAATTGAACGACCTAACTCAACCAAAAAATAAAATAAAACTCTGTTCAATTTTTCAAGTAATTTATTTGACTACCTCTAGATACTATAGAGAAAATAGTCGCTCAGGTTGAATCGAAAAGCTCGTAAATTTATGAATTAAAAGAAAATTGTAAGTACCTACTTAAGTTAAATAATGAATACTGATTATATTTACAATGTAGGTATAATGAGTGCAACTAGAACCTCCCTGAGTGCCAGTGCTACGTGGTCGCTGAACTCCGGCCATTCAACCTCAACATTTCACTATCTTGTCGACTAACTAATCAATACAGATGCTATTTTGATCAAAGACTTCGCTTATGAGTAGACAACAAAGAAAAAGGTTCTTATGTGAAAATAAACTCTAACAATTACAAATTAAAGTTACAATTTCTTAAATTGTGATACTGAACAAAATGTTTTCTAAATAATAAAATACATATATACATACATATACATGACATCACGCCTTTTATCCCCGGAGAGGTGGGCAGAGGTGTACTTTACGGCACTTACTTCCACTGTACAATGTAACACCCACTTTTCACTTTCATGTTAGGAGTCCCATGTAATCGGGGGTGAGCCTATTGCCATCTAACGGGAACAATTCCAAAATCCGTGGTACTACTGAGAATTTTTGAAAAACCCAGCAATACTTCGCCCGACCCGGGAATCGAACCCCTTGCCCGGCAGTCGCACTTACGACCACTCGGCCAACGGGGCAGTCAAACAATAAAATATGGGTGTTTTTCTGATGGGTGGAACATATGATAAACTTCTTTGTCGTAGCACTGTCTCGTAGCACTTTCGTAAGTGCTACGTGGCGTAGTACATAATTATAACTCGATATTTAATACAAGATTATTTTTTTAATTTTGTTAATTGTCTTTTTTATACTCGTAATTGAAGAGATATCCTTTTCTTTCTTTTCAATACAATTTGTGATTACAATAATTATATTTCTATTGCTATTGTAAATACTTAAAAATAATGTTAATTGCACGAAGTAGTATTCTTTCACTTTTTTAAACAGCTTCAAAAGACAAGAGCTTATTGTTTAAACGAAAGGTCATCAAAATACAAGACTGTTTAGAAATTTCATATTAATTTCTCATTTCTAAGTCAAGGATAAATTATTAAATTATGAACCCACTGTTCATTGTTTTATATTTGCTATACAAGAACTGTGCATCTGTGATAAAATTAATTTAAATGTTAAGAATAATAAAAATCCAAAACTTTACACTGTATGGAGTTATCCAAGAGCCTATTGTAAAAAAAAACTAAAACCAACGATTATCGTCACAACTACTCAAAATTTAAAAAACAAACAATAAAAACAATTACATTCTGCTAAACGAAAAAGACTGGCACAAATTAATTGAAACAAATAGGTACTAAGAGATGCCAAATTTGAAAAAAGAAACATTTTATAGGTGCAAAACGTAGATTAAGAGGTGTCATAGAAGTGACATGAAAAATAAAATATTACAATACGTATGAGTATAATGATGTATGTAGCTTCAGATCTAGCTACAAAAACCAGTATAAATTGAGTGTTGAACGTGTGAAAAAATCAGACAAACTGAGACCAAGATATTCAGGTTCGTCTAGTTTCACGTGTACACAAATAACGCGGGCGGGGCATATATTGCGCCTACACACGATTTTTGCACGGAACCCCGCCTATCCGACATCGTTGCAATAAATTTACTATTATTGTAGGAAACCTATGTCACAGGCTTGGGCTTGACATCAAGATATCTAATTTATGTTCCCCTATATTGATACAGTTTGATGAATCACACGACTTTGTCGAAGATTTCTCATGAAATAATGTTTGTTAAAGTTTTTTTCGGTTTATTCTCATATCTATAGTATAAATACAGTTATCGTTATGGAAGGGGGTAGATAAATGCATGCATGGTCGATGTCACATACATTCGTACGTTATTCAAAATATGATTAGATTGCGTTAATTAGCAGCTGGACTTTAATCTAGAATTACAGAAGGCATTGCTTCTTAGAATTCGTTTAGGGAATTTTATTTTCTGTTTGTAAGAGAATAATTATAAGTGGTAGAAAAACTATGTATAAGTGGCAATTACTGTTTACATTTCAATGCTCAGCATCTAAAAAGATCAACCTGTAGATGAAATAATATTCATTTCTGAAGAACGTCAATTAGATTTTTGTGTTACTATGCAGTTATTAATGTGTTGTATACTGTATATAACATTATGTAATACTTTACATATTAAAAATATCATCATGGTCATCGTCATGACGCCTTTTATTCCCGAAGGGGGAGGCAGAGGTGCACATTACGGCATTTAATACCACTGTACAATGTAACACCCACTTTTCACTATTTAAGTATATTATGAGTCCCATGTTATAGAGGGGTGAGCCTATTGCCATATACTGGGCACAATTTCAGACTCCGTGCTACTACTGAGATTTTTTTAAAACCCAGTAATAATTTGCCCGACTCGGCAATCGAACCATTTGCCAGCAGAATAGAATAGCATTGGTCAGCAGTCGCACTTGTGACCACTCGGCCAACGAATCAGTCAGTCAGGTCAGGTCTATTAATCAGAAGTTATAAAAATTATGATCTACGTACCAGAAATCTGATTTGACTAATAGCGTCGAAGCGTCAAATGTTATTAAAAACTTCATCCTCTCACCATTTGTAAAAATAATTTATAGTCTAGACATTTTGTGTATGTATGTGTTACATACATGTATTCGTATAAAAGAGTATAATAGACATTATTTACTTAAACCATGTATATAATTATTATAAAACGTATATATTTTAATTTTAATTAATTTAATCAAAACTAGTAACTACATATTATTTTGCAACAAAGTGAGGAAACAAAGAAAAATAAAGAGTATTTTGATGTTTTAAGAACTTTTATTTCAGGTTTATTCACTGCTAATATAAAGATGTCTAACGTACATTCTAATTTCAAGCACAAAAGCATGCTTTAGTTAAGCACTTGTCCCTTAATAGCATATATATGTTATTCAAAATTAGAACATTTCTGAACATTCTAAACAAAAAGCCATTTTTTTTAAATGCCATTTTGGACACTGGCATTTTCTCCTGTATCGTGACTGCGTTTACAAACATACAAATTCCCAAACACCCAGACCCGAAACAGCAATTTATGGATCACACAAAGAGTTGTTCCGTACAGGAATCGAATCGCGGCACGCTGCATGGGAGCCGGTTGCCCAGCCACCGCACCAACCATGCAGTCATTTTGAAACATGCTATTTTAGAACACATGTAACAATACCTTTACGGCGCCAGCATAAGGCTACAGTATGATAAGTTAACATCACAGTGGTCGCGGACCATGTTGGAAGCTTTATACAGCTTCCAACATGGTCCACTATTTTTTTATTTTGTCATCTAATAAAACAATACGTAGATAAAACTAATCAAAGTTTAGGAGTGGGAGCTAAAACGTCACTTCTACGTATAAAATGTACACAGAAGTGACGTCATGCGACATTTCAAATCAATATATCATCGAAAGTATTCGTTTCTGTAAGAAAATAAAAAATACATGTCTAATGAATTAGAATAAAAAAATAGACATCTACCCTATTACACCATCATATTCAAGGAGCCTTTGACAACTACAGTAGGTACTATAAAGTTATGGTATTCATAGATAAGCTATATGTAAACCGATATGTATTCGAATGCAAACTTATTCGTATACTAGGCTCTACTATCCTACTTTTATTATAAATGCGATAATAAATGTTTCTTTGTTTGTTTGTTGGTTCTGTCCTTCACACCAAAACAATCGAAGGGATCGGTATGAAATGTGAAACACAGCGAGGGGCACTGGGATGCCGTCTCCTCCTTCTGCGAAGCAGTCATGCTAGCTAAGGAGGAGGCGGAGCGCGTGAGGGAACGAACCTCCTCACGACCCGGCCGTCGCGAGAGACACTCCGGGCGTCGGGGATCGCGAGACGATCTCCGGCCACCGTAAGCACGGGCCTGCGGACGGCGAGCACGGGTGACTCGCCGCCCGACCAGAACCAGGCCCGAGCGTACGGCGCGTCGCGTTCCGCGCGCGCCTCAAGGAGCCATCAGACCACCACAGATGGGGCCTAACAGGGCTGACGCCGATACGGAGCCGCGGAAGACTTAACGGGTTGCCGGGGCTCCGGCTCGAAGTGCAGGAGTAGGAACGGGGTGGTTTTTAGTCAGTAAGAGTCTGACACTCCCTCCCGCCTCACCCGGGCGGGAGAAGTCATTGGATGATTTTCCCCCCTCAAAAAAAAAAAAAAAGGGGTAGGTTATGGTCTAGATATACACACGGGCTACTTTTTTACACGGGAAACCCAGCGAATTCGCTGCCAGAAGTTACAGATCATTTAAAAAACTTTAAAGCTCTTCTCTATAATTGATATTCTTTTGATTATGAAATCTAATTAGTCGTGCACTTTTAATAGCAGTTTTGTAGAATATTAGTACATAATAAAACTTTATACCTATGTCCTGGTTTAGACAGATTTATAACCTACCACAAAACTAGTATTTGTCGTGTATAGTTTAATAATATTTTATGTTTATCTAGAAACATGAGAACTGCCTTCTTGATACTTGATTTGAAAAGGAAAAATTTAAAGAATTATTAAAGTTTTCGATTTTAATTTTCTTGGATGTAGAGGTATTTAAATTGTTTTATGAATAACTTAACTTCTTGGCATACATTCCGAAAAGGGGAACATATAAGTGCAACCATTGATATATTAGGGGAATTACGAATTGGAAGTTGTGTGTCTATTTGTATAAGCAATCTCTATCTAAATTATCAAAGTATATTTTTATGTGGAGTGAAAAAATGCATCTGTTGATTTTTTATCTGATAGAGATTATAATAAATCAATACTACAGATATTTATTATAAAAGTAAAGATAAAATACAATATTTTATAATATAATATAATATATATGCTTTTTATCCCCGAAGAGATAGGCAGAGGTGTACATTACGGCACTTAATGCCATTGTACAACGTAACAAATCAAATAAAAAATATTCATATAAAAACTAAAAATAATATCTATTTACCTCTATATTTTCGTAGACAAATTACACATTATCTAAATTAAAATCGAGAGAAATAAAAAAAATATCTATTAAGAAAACCGAGGTTATGAAAAAATAATGTTTAATAATTTCGACTAACGCTTTGTTCCAGTCAATGAATGCGTACTTTATATGAAATAGGATAACTGACAAAAACGTCTAACTCTATGTATACGTAGCTAACTGCGAAGATTTCGGTTGGGTTTTTTTGTTTATACTCTGGCGCGTAAAACCTGTCTAGCCAGACGAAACTTAGACTAAACTATAGCTGTTTTAGTCCGGTATATTTGAAATTTTGCACGAAACACCGATTTTATCAATTTGTAGTTAATATTTTAAGCGAATTTTAAACCGATGCAATGTGTTTTGTTTTTCTGCCTCGTTGGCCGAGTGGTCGCAAGTGCGACTGCCTGACAAGGGGTCTTAGGTTCGATTTCCGGGTCGAGCAAAGTACCTATTGCTGGGTTTTCAAAAATCTCAGTAGTAGCACGGAGTCTGGAAATGGGCCCGGTATATGGCAATAGGCTCACCCCCTATTACATGGGACTCATAACATAAATAGTGAAAAGTGGGTGTCACATTGTATAATGGCATTAAATGCCGTAGTGTGCACCTCTGCCTACCCCTTCGGGATTAAAAGGCGTGATGTTATATCTTAATGTTTCTTTTTTACGTGAATATAAGTAAAAAATATAGACTAATTTGTACCTAATTCAATTATGCATATATGTCATTTACCATTACGTTTGGACACTTAGATACAAAATGGAACTTGTCATTAAGATTATTAGATGTGGCTTATTGATGGCTTCCTTTACTTTATTGCAAGTTTTAAGGATTCCAAATATTTCTTCTAAAAACACATCAACAAGATTGTAAGTAGGTGTTACAAAAATTCGTATCTAAAGACCAGTTTTAAGCACTATTACTTCTTTATAAAATCTCGTTTGCTTAGTTATTCGCGAATATCAGAATATGGGCCATAAATTAACTAATTTATTAATTCGAAAATCTAATATTATATACGTTTTTAGTTAGGAAACCGATTCTTGCTTCTTTAGTAAGTGCTGTGTTATTATTTTTAAATTATAGATCAACATCTCAGTTATGGAATTCCCAAATATTAGAACAGCAAAAAATTGTTCAAGTGAGGTCATTGCGCTAGATATTCTATGAGCAATAGAAGGCACTTCTTGTATTTACTGGAAGTAGATCTTTGTTTTGTATTATTGTGATAATATTATGTGCAAAATGTAGGTACGGATGCTTTGTACACCTGAGAATGAAAATGAATTATGGGTCATACTAGGCACAAATCATCAAGGAGATAACCTATACTTTTTTCTATATTAATTTGTATTAATAATCAATGTACTTTTCTTTCAATTGATCCATAAAAGTTAAGCTACTGCTCATTTTATTAAGGCTTATAATCCCTTGCCTTAAGGCAGTCTGGCGAAAATGTATTACAGTGGATGTTTTTTTTTCAGTTTTGTTTTTTACATTTGTGTAAACATTACATAATGGGAGTCGTTCACATTATTTATTTTAAAGTTCAATAGACATTAAGCAAGTTGTTGTTTGTTTAATTGGTCGAGATGAACTACTTATAAGTTTTTAGGCTTATCATAGTCTAAAAAATTATAAGTATAAGTATTGATTATGCGAATCATTTTATGTAAACATTCCGTAACTATCTTAAAAGCTGGATATGGGTCTAGCATCTAACGAAATTATGTATCATATTTAGGTGGTACCAGGCTTTAAACTGTCAAACACCAAGCGGTCACCGGTGACCGCAACCTATTGTTCTATAATTGTGTCTACAAAACCGGTACTCGACGAGTTAAAATAAGTAATCGGTCTATTAAAATACTAACTTTAAGCCGGATCTGATTAAGACTTACTGTAATTTGTACCATTAGATCGTGGTAGCCCGGAGGTTAAGACGGCTTCTTATGTATGAGGGTGCGGGTTCTAAACCTAACGATGTCAAGAAGGACATCGTGAGGAAACCTGGGCGTATAATATCTAATCATAAATTTGAAATCGGCAACCCGCAATGAGCAAGCGTGGTGATTAATGATCAAACCTTCTCCATATGTGAAGAGGCTTTGCTCAGCAGTGGGCACTGAAAGGCTGCGGATAAAGGAAAACCTCAAAAGAAAAAAGACTAATTGGGTTTTATGGCAGACAGATAACAATACACATTTTTGTATATAATGTACTAATTTAACAAAAACAAAAAAATCAGTACAAATAATACAATAAGTACTTAGCGATAGCGCTACATTTGATGTAAAAATGAAAATAAATACTTTGATAAAAATTATTGATAAGCTCCCTGACCCTATTTAATGATTTAGTTTTATATAGAAGTGGCAAGTTATATAAATTGTTACATTATAACTATGTAAGTAATATAATTTTATGAAAAGGATTTGTTTATGTGAATTTTATTGCCGGGTTATGTTAACTTAATGAAATGAAATAACATGCATCTGATTTTCAACATAAATGAGTATCTATATGATAAACCTGATTGAAAATCCATATTTATGTTGAAAAGCAGTTTTTTTTTAGTTTTAAAGTTAAGGAAACAAAATACAACAAGGGTCGCTGTCGAGTCTCAATGTTATCTGCTGAACATAGGAAGGTCTCATGATGAATGACTTCCATATCTCCGGGTAGAAGCGATGGTGCCAGTGGCATTACTACAGGACGGCAAGTCAGCAAATAGCCATGGGCTGCTGGGGAGCTGCAAGGGACCACGTTCAGAAGTTTCCATCTGAACTTCTCGTTTTTTATTGAGAACGGAGGCCCTTTGCCATGAGCCTCGAACAGTATACGTACTCCACTGGTTGGTACTCTATAGTTTCTGCCTATCCTATGTAACAAATACATATAAAATAGTTTAACACAACTAACACGTTATTTCTCGCAACCTAATACATGGAACTCAGAACATAAATAGTGAAAAGTGGGTGTTACATTGTACAGTGGCATTAAATGCCGTGATATGCACCTCTGCCTACCCCTTCGCGGATAAAAAGTCGTGATATTATGTTACACGTTATTTAAATCATCACTCAACAATACATAGAGCTACTGCAAACAGAATTATGTAACTACAGATGCTCTCGTGCACCTGTGTGCGTGTAAGACAAGAAAAATACAGGCTCGTGATTTACGCACACACACGCAGTGTCGGAATGGCGTCGTTATAGAGATGCGAATAGGTGCTTGTGAAAACAATGATGAAGTTTTTTTTTTAATTAGAAATATAGTCTAGTCAGGTTGACTCTTGAACTTGTAGGATGTAAAAGGCTTTCACGGTCTTTATTGAATCTATATTTAACTAGAATAGAACTGCTTATTACCCACGTACATACTTTGTTGTTATACCAACTTTTGTTTTATGACTGTACTGGAATGACACGAGCCTACAGATTAGACCGAAAAATACCCAATTTCATAACAATAAATTTGAAAAACTGAAAAATCTGATATTATAGGTATACATTTTTGTGTGAGATAATGAGGATTCAGTGATTGGGGAGATTGGGGAAGGGGGAGGGGGGTATTTGGACCTCCGGTTACCTCACTCACAGGACGAAACACAACGCAAGCGTTGATTCACGTCGGTTTTCTGTGAGGCCGTGGTATCATACGGTCGAGCCAGCCCATTCGTGCCGAAGTATGGCTCTACTACACTAGAGACGATGTCATCGAAATGGCCTATATTAGGAACTTGTAAGTTGTAACCCCTAGATTGTGGGACAGGCTAAGCTTAGTTATGGCTTAATGCAAAACGTCTTACTAGGTATTACTAAGAATTTCGATAATAGAAAAACATAAGTAGGTAATAGTCACTTTGTTCAGTACAAGAATTGAACTCAAACCCCCTTGTTTAACCACTCAATCAACCGTCTAATTATATAAAAGTTCACCGCAATTACACACAATGCGTAATTGTAATGAACGCGTATAGACAGTGATGGACAATTAGCAACTAAAGCATCAATATGTAGTTTTTATATATTGATTTTCCATGAATCGAGTCGGTACTTGAATCGATTAGAATCTTATTTTACTCGATTTGCATATTTAAAGTTATGACATTACAATAACGTGAGTTTGCATACTGTGTTCTGAACTTTGTTTGTTTGAATAGAGGACCACAATATAGAACAAATAAAAGTTCATCATGTTTGAACGTGATAGTTCGACGATTATTGTTATGTAGTGATGCGCGTTTTTAGTATGATTTATTAAGAAAATAGTCGATTTTAAACATAATAATATATTATCTATGGAAATTAGAACTTTTTATTAAACCGTGTAATTTAATAATGCTGTTAATTAATATTATAAGAAAATCATAGTAACAATTTTACGACTGTTTAAAAAGTAATTAATTTGATAATTAATTTGTTTTCTTAAGCAAATATAAGTATTCTAAAAGCTAAGTCTTATTACTATGTCATTAAAGTTATGATCTAAAAATAATATTGTCACCAGCTGTTAGAGGGAGGAAAATATCGTTATAAAAGTCAAGGGTTAATAAACAAAGTTTGTGATGCCAGCGCCACCTGTCGGATCCGGTGTGAACATGTGCCGTTTTGCTGTCTTTTAATAATTAGGTACACTTTAGTTGAATAGTGGAATTTTACTATACGTGACTCCACTGTTAGCAAAGTAATTGTGATGCGGGGTTGCTATGCAATATGTTAGCAGTTCCATTTCAGTAGATACAGGACCAATCTCTACAGGATTTAATTTTTTTTTTTCTAAGTAAATAATCTTTATTCATCAAATTTACAAATTAATATACCTACACTAGATAAATAATTTATTATTATTCCTACATTATACATATGATGCATTTGTATTCAAGTTAATTGAATAAATAAATATATACAACTTAAAATATAACTAACTAAAAACTAAAATATTTACACCTTAAAAAAAGGAATAAAAATAAAAATTCAAATCATCAAACAAAATTAAATCAAATATTATTTGTAAGTCTATGTAGATGTTTATATTCCAACAGTGGTAATAAAATAAAAATCATAGGAAGCAAAAAGATTTACTCAAATGCCAAAGATGATTCGAAGATAACGCTGTCCAGACAAATAAAAAAACAGACAAACAAGCCCTTTTCTGTCATAATACCTAAACAAACGATTTATAATAAACACTACAACATACTTACCTATTAAAACTTAATATATTATAGGTCTTACGTAATGGCTTAGGTAGTACTCATAATTTATTTAAACCCAGCAATGTCATGGATTTTCCTGAGTACCTAATGGTCTTCGGACAACCTTTTTATATAATATAACGGTACTTTTAGTGCGATTGTTTAATCAATACTACATAGCAACCTCTAAGAACTTAATAGTACCTTCATTTCAGTTCAGACTGCACTGTTGGCGCGGGGGCTCGGCAACCGGCTGCCGCGCTACGTGTAGCGGGTTCGATTGCCCCACGGAGCAACTCTTTGTGTGATCCTCAAATTGTTAACGCACCCACGACACAGGAGAAAATCCTAGTGTGAGGCATGTTTTTTTTAAATAAAAATTTCTTTCAAAAAAAATTGTGTCGAAAAATTCTGTCCGCCTTTTTTCAACGTCCTTGGCACTTACTTATGCAAGCACACTGATTGACGGCCGAAGGATTAATATTGTTCATTAATCAGATCATAATACAGGTGGTTTTAAATTTTTGACAGAAACTGCACTTAATAAATGTCAAAAATCGACCCCAAGCTTTGGATTACAAACCTTATTGGCTGGAGATAGGTCATTAGACTATTAGACTCATAAGACTACTGCTAAACTTAATAGTTACATTAATTATGTACAACTCCATCTATGTTTTTCCCCCAAAAGTTCGATGTCAGGTAAGCTTTACTCGTATTATTTATCGCTAGTCATGGTACAAGTCCCATGGGGCATTAGGTGAATCATCATAAATATAAAGATTGCTCATCGCCACATTGAAGTGTTAGTTAACTCAGACACTGCGCACTTCGATCCTAATACTATGTACATACGGCCACACATCAATATATACAACACCAGTTTATCCTGGTGTCGCGTCGCATCATCTTTCCGCACATTTAACGTTCAGTTTATACTGGTTATTTAAAGCTATTATGTATAGCCGTGTGTACAATCAATAAAATAGCTGCATTTTTGTAGTCTGCCTATTTTCCTCCACTTAGTCAAAACAAAACAATTGCCCCACACTAGGACTTTCTCCTGTGTTGTGGGTGCGTTTACAAACATACAAGTTCACATACACATCACACCCAGACCCGAAACAACAATTTGTGGATCACACAAAGTGTTGTTCCGTGCGGGAATCGAACCCGCGACACGTTGCACGGCAGCCGGTTGCCGAGCCACCGCACCAACCATGCATTAAACGTTAACGTTTAGTTACGTTTTCTTTTCAACTATAGATTAGTAGTAGATTTACTGCGATCCACCGCCATCTTAATGTATTAATTAAAAATGTAACTGTCCAAGGCCATTTAAACGCACAATAATATAAAAAATTCCATCATAATTGGTCCATTCGTTTAGGCGCAGTTCCGTGACATTTAATGTCACACAAATCAACATGCAAATTGATTTGAGAGAAATATCGCGAATAAAATATTTGTTTAGTAGATACCTACATATGCGTAGTACTAATAGACTAAACTAGAATGACAAATTCATCGTCTGCACAGATATCGCAAAAAAAACGTAACACAATGAATAGTCAGCTCGCTAGATGTTACGAAGGTTAGTGTTCCACGTCATAGGCTTTTTGTACGGCAACCGACATCATCTCGACCCGCTAGCCTTGAGATTTTTTAGTGTTCTATCATGACATTAGGTACCTGGTTTCTCCAACTATTTTTTATTAGCAAATATTAGACCTTATTGCCTCAACTTAGACGGACAATCAACGTGCTTGCAGAGTCCTCCAAAATTTAATTCTCGTTATATTGCGGAAATTTATTAATATGCAGCAATTTTGCTGAGGTTGTTCTATAAATAGCGAAAAAAAATGTTATATCTATTTTTACATATATATCGTGGTGTCCCGACCATCGAATTGATTATGTTAGACGGAATTGGCAAAAAACGGAACTAAAATAATTTTAGGCCGTTGCCCGCAGTCTCAACAATTGTCACGTTGTGCGCCGTCTGTCCTTTAAATTGGTGCAATAAACGCGCCCTTCAATAGACATCAACGGGCGCGCCTCGTAGGGATACAATTATTATTATTCACTATTTATTTTATTATAATAAATATATTTATTTGTTGTAGATCATAATTTTCGGTGAATTACGTTTACCTTACTGTTCAAAGTCAAAGTCAAAGCATTTATTTCAATTAAACCATAGTTTGGTACTTTTGAAAAGTCAACAAATACAAAATAAATAATAGTCTGTCAGTCAGTCCGTCAGTGAAGCTAGGTAAAGCTAGGTGCTCATTCCAAAACGTAGATTCGAATGGAGAAGAACGAGCAAGAAACTCCATTCGTTACTCTTTTAAAAAAGTATGTTCTACAATGTCTCTGATACATATTTCAATACTGTACGCATATGTAAGAACAATGCAAAGACACGCTTGACGCATTATACTAATAACTTACTAAAATAAAAAAAAAATAAAAATCTTAAGTCTAACATGGTGCTCACATATGCATACTGACAATCCATACAAATAATTCTTCTATACAAGAAAAAGGAAACTCTTTGTTTCAATAAAGAAAGAAATGCTCGATGCAATAAGGAAGCTAGATTTTCTACATCAGAATTAAAGTATTAAATTATGTATTATATTACCTACTATTGGAATTTAACTACTGACTACATTTGAGTATTGTCCAGTGGAGCCGAACCAACATGCTGCCAAGCATTCTTATCTTCAAGATAATCTGTCAGTGTGTAGTAAGCTTGATTACATAATTCGCGCTTAATATATGTTTTAAATTTACTTTCATTGAGATCTAGTATGCTATTTGGTATTTTATAAAGGATTTCTGTACTTTGGACAGTCTGAATTGCGGTATAGCTAACTTATTTTTGCCTCTAGTATTAAAATTGTGTCTATCGGTTCTTTTTTCAAACAATTGCCTATTTTTCCTTACATACATTATATTTTCATATATATATTGACAGGGCACCGTTAAAATATTTATCGTTTTAAACAATTCTCTCAGCGATTCGCAACGGCGTAAGTTATATATTGCTCGGATAGCCCGCTTTTGCAGAATAAATATTGATTCTATTTCTGCAGCTCGACCCCACAACAAAATGCCCTACGACATAATGCTGTGGAAATAACTAAAATAGACAAGCCTAGCTGTATCTATGTCCGTGAGCTGTCTAATCTGTCTAACTGCAAAAGCAGCTGAGCTCAATCTCCCCGAAAGCGCCATTATATGCGGACCCCATTGTAGCCTACTGTCTAACGTAATGAATAAAAACACCGTCTCGTCGACAAATTCTAACTTTTGACCGTTCAAAACAATATCACAATCGTTACTACGCACGTTTGGTAAACTGAATTTAATACATTTTATGCACTTCAAGAATGGAGCTGTTTACGTCGCCAAGATTATTTGTACGTCGATCTACTTTAAAAATTAATGATGTATCATCTGAAAAAAGCACCATTCTTGGTTCGTTTTTAAATATAAATGGCAAATCATTTATATACACTAAAAAGAGAAAGGGACCCAATATTGAACCTTGAGGAACGCCCATATTCATCCTAGAGCCCTGTGAGTTAATACCGTTAACATGAACCTTTAACTGTTTTTCTTCTAAATAAGATTTCATAAGACGGAGCGCAGAGTTTCTTATCCCGTAGTGATCTAATTTCAGCAAAAGTGTTTCGTGGTCAAAGCAATCAAATGCTTTTGAGAGGTCACAAAAGACACCAATAGCATCCTGTGCTTCCTCCCAAGCGCCAAATATTTCCTTAATCAAAGTGACACCGGCGTCAGTTGTGCAACGACCTTTAGTGAAACCGTATTGTTGTTGGTGAAAGATGGAATGTTTATTAAAATGATGAAGCATCCGAGACAGCATCAACTTTTCAAAGACTTTGCTGAGAACCGGTAAAACAGACACTGGCCTATAGTTGTTAGGTTCTTTAGTGTCACCACTTTTAAATAGTGGGATAACCTTCATTAGGTCAGGGAAAACACCGTCATCTACACATTTTACTACACATGTTACTTTTTAATTTAAGTAAACTGTAAATTATTTTCGTTGAACATAATTACTTTAAATAAATCCTAAAAATGTATTGCTGTTGATTTTAAGGATAATTTTGGTACCTTATCGATGAAAGTAAATTATGAAATACTTAATTCCTTGATAACCATTTTTCGTTTAGTTGAAAATGAAACAAAATGTATCTAAATATTAATATCTAAATGATTCTTGAACGCAATCAATTACCTCATCATGAAATAAATCTGAGTTAAAAAAATACTAGCATCTGATAAAGGCAATAAAAATACGTAGATACGGTAAAACTAATTAAACACGGAACAATTTATTTATTTAATATATGCTATAATATGCATGACGTTTGTTCGTCACAAAACTCATAAAATCCTTGAACAATCCTAAATGTCGAGTGCAGTCGCGTAAATTCAAATTATGCTTTTGAAAACCAAATGTGCAAATGTTGAGGTAGGTTTCTTAGCAAAAAATATTACCATTATCATTTTCATGTATGCAAAAATTGTATAATATAACTCTTCCGTATTTTACAAAATAATATAATATGTAAAATATTATCTATTGTCTTTTGTTTATTTATTATTCAGTGTATTCTTTAAGTTTTTGCATAGGGTTGAATAGAACAAAAAGTAATAATATATTACAGGCGTTTGGTCGAAAGGTGGCATGTTTATTCTACCTCTAGTATATAAAATGGACAATAAGAAAATATTTAAGTTTATGTAAAATTTATTTTATAAACAAAACTATGAATAGATTAATAAAATGGAACTAGTGTGATTTTATCTTCCTGTTATTGAATCTATATAAATAAAAATTAATTTCCATCCTCTAGTCTCGCCAAAACTGGAGAACGGGTGCATAGATTTGGCTAATATTGGCCTTGAAAAGTCCAAGGAAGGGTTAAAAGGTGAAAGAAAAACAAATTTAGGCGATACGAACTACGAAGTATGGTGGGTCAGCTGATTGTTAATAAATTTATTACGAATTTATTATACGCCGAGTTTTGGTTACGACAGTGGCCATCATAGTCTCATAATTAGGTCAGCTTAGGATTTATAGCGTCTTATATAATAACACACGTTAAAAACACTAAAGTAAAACTATAATTTAATTTGGTTTCAAAAGAGTTCCAATTAATCACTGTTTTATAAAAACTTCGGAAATAAAAGTCTTTTGGACATGCCCCTAAACATTATTACTAACGACTATAATTAAAATGTTTAATTAAACTGAATAAATAAATTAGCAATAAAAATAAATTTATTTGAAATATTATAAAAGTATTACGCTGTGACGCTATAATGTAGCAACATTTTAAATTTTATCCATTTACTTAGTTAGACTATGCGAATAAATTTACAAACAAAATGGCGGATGCATCTATTTAAATTTCAAAACTAGTTTCAGGTTTTTTGTCATTTCATGTTTTTAATCTGCACTCAATTGATAAAAGAAGTTATTGTGTGACCAGTATCTCTATAATATGCAATTAGGAAACTTGTTTTGTAACACTGTATACGTATAGATATATCTACACATCCATAACAATATATGAGGAAAATGAATGTGATAAATTGGGAATAGAGGTTAAACCGATGAATCGATTATTCGATTTATAAATCCTCAAAACAGTGAAGAAAACCAAGTACACTGCCGTCGATATTACATCGCTAGATCATTCATCTAATCGTAGTATTTTATATAACCTCTATACGATACGACATAGAATGATTTCTATAAATCCAAGAACTATAGTCATAAAATGATCGATCACTGCAATAACAATTATCCAAGAGGACTCTGAGACAAAAAGCCAGCGAGTTACCGAGAACTTCATACATGGAACTTTAGTTAAATACGTGTGGAACGAGGTACTAATCTAATGGCGGGAAGGCAATTGTACCGACACACACATGCGATACTACAATCGAATTCAAGTTTGTCTACACTCCAGACCGACTAATTTCGTTTGAAGTATACCACTCTATTCGATGTCACTCCTCTTGACGCAAACGTTACGTAAGTGCGAATAAAAATTCGGTTCAAAAATATCTAATTTCAATTTCAAATGCAAATGTTTCTTGATCAAAATTGCAAGTTTAAAAAAAAACTAATGTTTTGGTTTTTTTCTTTAATTAGTTAATGTTTTGAATCTTTTTTTTGGATTGTGGGTGTGTCTAAATAACTAAAAACAGGATATATAATTTTGATCACTTAAGCGATTCAAATTCATGCAAAAACAGTTAGAGGTACGTAACATTCGGTTTTCAAAAATAATGCTTAATACAATTAATCACAAACTGATGGCAAAAAAGAAAACGATTAATGTGTCACTCACTTTTTAATTCTGAATCAGATTAAAATCTGTTCAAAAATGAGTTTGCTGAAATATAATTGCTGTCAGCCAAAGCAACAAACAGTATTCCTTTGTCTAGCTCTGAATGTAATTGTAAAATATTGTAGGTATTGCATTTAAAAATACAATAAATCGAAAAAGAAAACGCGACGCAAGTAGTTATATCGTCGCTGAAACCTGCCAACGGTTTATTCAGGTTATCATTTTTTTATCAATGCACCAATTCGGTGTGGAATTATCTAGCGTTTCGCATGCGTTCAAGGGTAAAGTCTGCGGCCGGACGCACACACATGCATAGACGGTGATGTATGTGTGTAGACTTGTATGAGCGCTATATACCTAGGCCTATTGTGGAGTGCATACATGTGTTGGTGTTTGTTAGTGTGAGTGCGTCAGCGGCGGCGGGTAAGTTTTTCGCTTGCAGATATAGTTGCTATGCCCGAAATATAACACGGATGAATTTCGCGTCAATGTTAATTGCTAGGCATTACAGAACGGCGTCGGCGCCGATGTCAGCCGGCAGGCAACGCAAGCGCACCGCCCGCGCATTTTAGATAATGTGCGTTAACTATTCTCTTCCTATGACATTTACAGCGTTGAAAAGATTTTTGTAGTGATTTTTTATTATAAAATGTCTGTCATATTAAACTGTGTATGTTTTTTTTAATCAATGTGAATGAAATGAGACGATCGAGCGTGGCTTTATTGGTTCTCAGTCACACTTTACATGAAGCGATTAGACATATTATGAACACTAGACATTTACTGATATAAATTCTTTAATCCATACCTATCCAAAATTTTTCCGTTCACTATTTGGTGTAGGTAACTTTATACACACCATAATGAACAGTTACTAGGCTAACATTGTTATAGGTATTTTCCGATATAATAGGATGCAATTGTGTATATAATAAGGTTGTTTCTAATAGCGGACGGGCAGTTCATCACGGTGTTTGTTTTCGTTCACACCTTTCCTGTCCCACGACCGTGTTCTGATGTAATTTATTTATACATACTGAAAATACTTGATAAACATATGCTTAGGTAGTACGGAAATAGGATAATAAATGCATTTTACATAATATACGTGTATATGTTGGTTTTGTGGTTTCATCCGGTAAAAGGAAAAGTTAATATAGTGAACATGGAGAGAAGTTTATTTGGCATTAATCGTACCTATAACAAATATGTAGTATCTACTTACTAACATCTCCCTGTTAGTACTCTTTTTAGTGATTTTCCGCGTCTAAGGATGCATCCACGTGGCCAATGCCACTGCGCATTTGCGGAGCATAAATACTTGCAATTGCAATAGAACTTAAGACCCACCGCTCAGGTGTAAGCTTTTGTAATAACTCGACCACCAAGATAGTTAACGAATTACTAAATACTGATAAACGTATAATATGTATACTATATAAACGTATAATATATATGCACATAACAAAGTTGTTATCAATCGGCATAAGTATCGGTTTCTAAGATAATCTACGCGTGACAATAATTGCAAATTTATTTTTAGTGAAGTAATAAGTGATTACTCAATACTGCAATTAACATGAATTATTATTGAATTCATTCTCTCTGTAAATACTGTTATTTATTACTCGGTTAACCACCTACCTAATTGTTTGTTATTTTTTCTTAATCCGGTGTTGTTGTTCAGAATTCTTATTTTGCGAATATTCTTTGAAAAATTATTCGTGCGAATCTGTTGATTGGAATAGTAATTTCTGTTTTATGACTTTCGATTTACTCAATGCTATACATTTATTAAACACCAAATCCTTTCGACCGATCTTTTTTTATAAGAAAACACTAAAAAATTGAGTTTGACTGCACAATTGGTGTGGTAGCTAAACAATTGACTTCCGTGCAATGTGTCGTGGGTTCCACAAATTGTTGTTCCGGGTTGGGTATCGTGTGTATGTAAAATTGTATGTTTATGTGTGTGTAATCCTATACCGCGGCAACGTTTTCTTACTCATTTCACTACTTTAGTGTAGATGAATCAGAAGGTATCATCTTTATAATATGTGATATGTCTACTGCTAAACAAAAGACTCTCACAAATGGTTTCTCGTATACCTCATGCTTGACACACAGATTAGTAATGGCAGTAAAACAACATATATCGATAAATGCTTTACGATTAAAGATAGTATCATCGTTGCCATCGTCATGTTATCCATCGTATGTCTATTTCTTGACATAGGACTGCCCAATAACTTCTAGACCGGGTGAAAGTAACCTGCATCCACCGGCACGTTTAAGATACATCCAGATCCAATTAAGAGATAAGATCAAGTGGACATTTTTTTAATCTTGCTATCGGGGAAGAACAGACAGTGTTTGATAACAAATTATTTATGAATTATTAGACCTATGTTCTGCCAATCTTAATTCTTGATAATAGGTTGATTTTTAATTATCAGATAATATAACTTATCCACGAAATCAATTATGAAGTGACAGAATTTTATGCGAATTGAATTGATAATGACATTACTGACCTTTCATCAATATTTTTGTGTTGGTATTAAATTTCGTAATGCAATAAAAATACATAATATATTTACATTTTTATACCTCTGAGCGACTAGCAGTCAACGGATAGGTATAGACAGAACTTATATTTGCAGGAACTTGAAACTTGGTACGCAGGTTACTTAGGATGTTTAGAAGGGTACCAACAGGATTTTTGTTTTTTTTTTATATATGTAGGAATTTTTTATGTTGTGATTAAAGATAATGTTTATGCACGGACGAAGACGTGGTTAAAGTTAGACACAACTAATGTTATAAATGAGAAATTAACATAACATAACATCACGCCTTTTATCCCCGAAGGGGTAGGCAGAGGTGCACATTATGGCACTTAATGCCACTGTACAATGTAACACCCACTTTTCACTATTTATGTTATGAGTCCCATGTAATAGGGGGTGAGCCTATTGCCATATACCGGGCACATTTCCAGACTCCGTGCTACTACTGAGGTTTTTACAAACCCAGTAATACTTTGCCCGACCCGGGAATCGAACCCGAGACCCCTTGCCCGGCAGTCGCACTTGCGACCACTCGGCCAATGAGGCAGTCTAAATGAGAAATTAAGTTTGTTTGTTATCTCTCCGTTTCATCTACTCAAACATACTTCTTGACATTTTGCATACAAGACTAATTTACGCGGGTAAAGGCAACGTTTATATAAAAACATGAAACCGATGAACCCAGACGAGACTTTTCGTAGAATAGTTAACGAAAGGTCTTTAAACTGAGTTATAATTGACTCTTATATTGATCTCAGTTCTCTACACTTACTGCCCTTCGTCTACCTCAAGGACTGTCAAAGATCCTTTGATTAATAATTGTACCATTTTATCAAAAATAAAAATTAGTTTTTTGATATCACAAACGCCTAAAGTCTAGACGGTTCATGACGTCGGCGCTAAACTATTTTATTGTAATCAAAGACAGCATAGAGTAAATATTGACAACTTAATAAGTAACTATGATAGATTTAATCAAGATAAACCAATTTCGGTTTGTTTGGTAATAAATATTTTTTCCTCCAATTTCGCGGAATCAGAAAACAAAGAAAGAAATTAAAAAACAAAAGTGAGCAAGCCTTCAAAACTATTAAAAGATCAAGCAAAGTTAGACAGCTAAATTGTCCATAGACTCGTCGAATTTGAAGCTAAAAACGCAAGAGTCTAGACTCACGCCTTCGGCTCTATAGTTTTTTAATTACATGGTTAATTTTACGTGAAAAGCGGCTGCGTTTTATCTTAGAAGAAACGTAATCGACCAATGCACGGACGATAATATTAGACGTATTGTTTGAAACGCATGAAAACCGATCGATAGAAAAAATCAGACCAACGAACGCAATGTTCTGACTGGATAACTTATGCATAGTTATAAACTATTATTATTTACACCTACGTACACACATGTCGACATAACGTTTATAAGTGGGTAGTAGCTATATATATATATATGTATATATATATATATATATATATACTTATATATATTTATATTATTCGTAGCTATTCAAAAAGTATGTTTAGAATAAGATATAACTAAATACTTGTTACGCTTAGATCATAGATAAAAATGCATCTTGAGACTATAATTCGCCAATTACATCATTTAGCGAAAATATTGCTATATTAGTTTTAGATAAAAAGTATTTACAAAAGAGTCTTTGTTGTTTCAGATACATCGCAAATTAAGCATTAATCTAAATCCTACTAACTGTAATTCAATAATTAATGCATTTTAAACAAAGGTTATCGTGGATAGCTGCGATAAGATCTATGTTTATTATTTTTATCAACTTTTTTTGTGTTTCAAATCACACGTAGAAGCTGTAGTTGTAAGCACATCTGTGCATAATTGCTACGAGAAACATCTAATCGGAATTTAAAGACTCAGTAGTAGTCACATTTACACCTACGATATTTAGAAGAATATTCTTCTATGTTACATTATATGACATCACACTTTTTATCCCCGAAAGTGCTCATTACCGCATTTAATGCCACTGTACACCCACTTTTCACTATTCATGTCATGAGTCCCATGTAAAAGGGGGCGAGCCTATTGCCATATATCGGGCACAATTCTAGACTCCGTGCTACTACTGAGATTGTTTTTAAATACCCAGTAATACTTTACCGGACACGGGAATCGAACCCGAGACCCCTTGCCAGGCACACTTGCGACCACATGGCCAACGAGGCAGTTTAGTTAATTTCCTTCTATTCCGTCCTAAAACGGTGATAAATTGATATCCAAACTCATTTTTAACAAAATACGTACCTATGTATGCTAAACTAAAACTCTTCGACAGAGTTTGACACAAATATCCGCCGTATGCATTAAGTTTTTATAATTTATCGCTACGGTTACAAGCATACATAAGGATGCATTGAATTAACCTGTACCTACCTATTGTCGGCACTTTTTTGATCGATAACCTTAAATAAATACTTTTTACTGTCGTAAAATATCCAGTGTGTACGCAATCTTTGGAAACTTACTTACATAATTCTGGATGTAATTCCGGTGTAAACAGAATAATTAATCTCTTGGATAATTTTCTGATTTGGACGACATATAATAATGATAACCACGCTAGTAAATGTATGCAGAAGTAATTGCCGCGGCGATTGCATTTGTTGATTTAAAGTAAAGTTGACTAACAAGCTTCATTACTATTAGTTCCGGATACTTTTACGTTTTCAAAGGAACCGATATTCTGAAATGTATTGAAAGAACATTATAATCAATTATTATGTATTTCGGTTTACTCACGTAATTATTTGACGAAGGACTGGACTATTTTAAAGCCATGCCTGAGGCTCATATTCATGAGCAACACTCCGCGTTCCTCGTCAAATAATTACGTGAGTAAGTCGAAAAACATAATAATTATTATTAATCTAGACGAAAGTTATAATATAAAAATAGTATAATTATATTATTATAGGAATATACTAAGAGTTTATGAACTGAATGAAATGAAAGAACTTTAAAGAAGATATTGCTCAATCTGATACAACATTTTGCAACAGAAAATTCATAAACAATCAAAAATATTGCTTGAAGTATTGTTTTCTAGGTATGAAGCGATAAATAGTAATCAGTATAGATACCAATAAATTAATTCCTTACGTGTAAAATTACTTAGAAATTACTATTAAAGTCCCTTCTTAATCAAAACTTCACAAAGACATTGGGAATTAAATTATAATTGTACAACATAAGAATAGGGTGTTCTAAAATTAAGAATAATTGTAAAGGGTATAATTTCTATAATTTTATAGTCAGTTATTGTAATGAATAGGCTTATTGTTTGTCTATTTCATTATTTCATTTTCATACCCTGTCTCATATATTTCAATATTTCACTGTTATGTTGAACACTTAATTAATTTTGGTGACTATATTTTGAATTTATTTCCTTAGTTTTCTTACAATGATATTCGAATTGATTTACTCGTAAACTTAATTGTATTATATCATCAATCTTTATTGCATGTATTTTGTTTCTAACCATACATTTTCTAATTGTATGATAATAGTTTTGCGGAATACAGGACCTTTTTCATAGAGTAATAAAAGAATCAAAGCTACACTTGTTGAACGTCTTTTTTTTTCATTTTCTTTTACGTTTTTTTTTACAAACTAATACCTTTTTCGCTCATTTACCTGACTATAAAATGTTAGTAATTTTTATTTTATCTAACACAAGTTTTTATACAAATAAAAAGTTAGGTGGTGAATTAATTCGAATATTACGTAAGAATAGTATTAAACCTGTATCCTATCTATTGTGGTTAACAAATTATCTTCTTACTTAGTAATTCATATAAAATTTAAGGAAATCTGTATATTTTCTCACGTCTAAAAGTTAAAACTTTTAGGTACTAACTTAATGACCCGTAATTATAAGTATTTAACTAAAATTAAATGCATTTTTTTATGGCATAAGCCGGTAAATGAGCAAATGGGTACCTGGTGGTAAAAATTGCTGCCGACTATTGACACCTGAAACACCAAAGTCGTTACAAGTGCGTTACCGGCCTTGGGAATTAGAAATTTTAGGATTGTTGGGGATTCCGGGAATGGAAGACTGGGGAAGGGACTGGGGAAGGAGGTGGGTTGTAATTGGGCATCCGATAACCTCATTCACACGACGTACTATATATTACAAATTTATGATAAATTACAGACAATTTTTGCACTACTCATAGCAGTTAGAATCAACTGAGTAATTTTTATGTCGGTCCTATCTCTCATCTTTTAATTAGTAAATTATCATAAGGTATACCTAATCCTAATATTAATATATAAGCTATACCTATCTACTAATAAGGTATATATACTATTTTAATTTAAAATATCATTCTAATATAATTATTAATATGCAACGAGATCTTTATATGTTCCTAATTAAAATAACAGCACATATTTTATTATTACCAGGAAATATTTGACTTATCTAAACCTACTATATAGGATACCTATATAGGATATACCATATATATATATGCTGATTAGCAGTCGCTCCATGCAATATTAACTAATGGTTTGTACCTTCTACAAAACTTACAAAATATGATTTCTATATATTATGACTTTTCTTCTTTAAACTGTCAAACATCAAAGCGGTCACCGGTGACCGCAACCTATTGTTCTATAATTGTGTCTATAATGACGGTACTCGACGAGTTAAATAATCATCTGATGCCTTACTAGTGATGAAATGTAATAAAAATTTGAATTTGAATTTAGAATTAGATTGAAAAATATTATGTTTTAAACAAGAAAAAATAGTTAAACAAAACAGAAAGGGACCAATGATCGACATTTTTATATCTAAGAGAGAAAAAGAAAAACAATTCAGCTATAATACGGTTTCATTGTACCATAAACAGTATAGAGGTAGACCTATAATATTCTACTAGATATTTATATTAAAAGCTTTTTAAAAAAAAACAAAACTTATTGAAAAATAACAATATATAACAACAAAATGCGTGACAAAAGTATAAAGTATACAATTAATTTCTGATAAAAGATGAAACAAAGCGGCTCCATAGCCGTAGCCGTTGGAACAAAAAATGTATAGAGTCTTCACTATTATGGTTCTAAGAAAGTTTAGGAACATTAAGCAGTAATGTGCTGCGAAGAAGAAAGTATTCAGGATATTTATAGATTATCATACTAAAAGATAGTGATTAGTTAGAGATTTTTTACAACTTATATTTCGTTAATATTTATGTTGATAACTGTATATAAATGTGGTCCATATATCTCATTTAATGTTTGTTCAATAATAATTGAACGTTTGTTACCTATTTCTCTTGCAATTAATATTGTTTGGTCTCTGTATCGCTAAGGTTTGGTTGGTAGACGATACCCATGGCATAAAGCCCGCCTTCTGTACAGATTTCAGTATGCTTACGGCATTTCAAATAAATACAGTACATATTTCCAATGCATCCATTATCCATAGTATAGTAGCGAATATTTCTTATAGAAAAAGATAATTTATATACGACCAGTATTAACAAACATTAATTAATCGTTGTCGTATAAAAAGAGACATACTTTATACATTTATACGATTTCTAATAAATATAAAACGGAGATGTATAAAAAAGTTAAATAGTAATTTAACTGTGATTGCTTCCATTGCAAATAAATTTAAGCTATATTACTATATATTATGTATATTATTTTTATGGTATGTATACTAAGAAAACCAAATAGATTTTTTGTTATAGACTTTGATTGATTTTGTCTTTTTAAAGACTGAATTTTCGGCAAAATTTTATAAAACATACTTAGACTTATAATCCAGGTTAAGAATAAAGATATTTGATTCTAATGTGTACTGTTAACAATATGTACAGCAAGAGCCGTAATAAAATAAATAATATTAAAAATAAAACTATAATAAGTTAGAAGCTTTCAAAATTAAGCGCTGTACAAGAGTAAGAGAGACCTTTCCTAGGGTAAACTCTAACTAAACTAACCTTTCTTTAAGGTAACCTCAAATTATCAATTATTTGAACTATTCATTAAAAACCGGTAGGTAAGGTGTCCTATTTTATTTAAACGCGCAAACAATTATTGTTTATAACAAAGATATAAGTATTTTTATGTAACAAACGTTACATTGAAGATTATTCAACTTATTTGTGTGTAAAGTTATACCTCTAATAATATAGGTAATAATAATCTTCGCTTTTCCTTCTTGTTAATAAATAAGTAAATCTTTCAAGAGCCTAAGAATTTGTTACACTTATGCTTATTATCAGGTATAGTTTTCGTCTGCTGTCCGAATTGAACTATGAAAGGTTTTTACAAGCATACAAAGTAATAACATGTTTGTTTATCATTTTAAATTAAGCATGAGTTATTAAAGAGTTCTTTTTTAAATAGAAAAATGGTGTTGTTACAAAAATTTAACGTTAAGAGCTGATATTGCTTTTAACTTTACAGTATCTATCTATAAGTATAGTTAATATTACAATTGATTAGTTTTCTAAAAGAAAATCCTCCATCTCTTTATATTTATCCATAATTATTATAAAAACGGTTGAAACTTTTAAGTGAAGTTGTAGTTTGTATTCAAGACAATGTATTCTGTTTATAATAAGTTACTCGTACATACGGAAAATGTTTAGGTGCATTTATAATTATCCGCCATTATAAAATAAAAACAACATAAATTAGGCTAATATTGAGGATACACAAAGAAAATTCCGTTTCCTATTCGCAACTTTTTTCTAAAGTTTAGTGCTACGCGCGCATTTCCGCTGTTCTTTCTGCCATCCGTAATGCAATTTTGTATCGATAAAATTATTTAAACAAAGGGTAAAACCATCGCTTCATAGGCTGAGGACATTTTTTCCGATTCCTAGTGTCACGCGATGTATGGAGCGGACAAAGGCTGCCTTTTAAATATTTACTGTACGTGCGATCCTCGTACCCCCGCATGTGCGACACGCACAGCGGGCGCCACTAGTTGCCACCTGCGTGCATCTCTTAATTCCATCTATTTCTCTACTTACTGATTAACTATAAAAATATTAATATATCCACTGTTTTTATATTTGTGTCAGTAAACAAAAACTAAATCTAATCGAATTTCACCGCATACTCCGGTAAGACGGTACGTTATTGTCCACACTGACTCACGAACACATTTTTTATATAAAACTCATCTATGCTTACATAAATGTTGATACAGGCTACTATAAAAAACGAAATCTCAGACAATCTAATTGTACGAAGGACTAAAAACCAGTTTGGCACTAAATACACAAAGGCGGGAAAACGATTCCTGATGCAACAAGAAGGCGGATATCAACGTTCTTCAGCGCGTCACATACGTGCGACACTCCAGTTTGTAGGATTTTCTTCAGGATGCAACAGACAAGTTTTCGGGAAACTGTGGCCCAAGGGCGGCCTGTTGGAATTTTACATGAGTCAGTGGCGAGTGGGTTCTCACATGTTTTCGACCTACCTATGTGTTACTGTAGTGTGCGCGTACAGCTGAAGTACAGGGGTGCGCTAGGGCGCGCTGGATCGTCGGCGGGCGGCGCACTAACACTCACATTCAAATATTCGTCTAACCTTGATGCGAATCGGCGCACTCCGGGTTCCATCCGACGACTGTCGTCAATACAGACGGACTGAAGGGCTCGCTTCAGGTGTAACAGTGAAAGTGACACTGATGAGGATTAGTTGCGGATCGCGGGAAGGTGTCGCGGCGCGGGCGTCGGCGTCGGCGTGAAGCCGGGCGGCAGGCGCATCGGCGCGCCGCCACCGGCGGAGTGGTCGCGGGGCTGCGGCGCGGCGGCCGCGCTACATGTCACTGTGCGGCGAGCGCGCTCCTCGCGCCGTGGTCACCGACTCTCAGTGGCGTCGCCGTCCTACTGTCTGCCCGTCGGCCGGGACGGCGGCGCGCGTTGCACCGCCCCGCTGCACTCCGCCTGCCCCCCTGGCGCTATGCCCCCCTCGCTCGGCCCCCCTCCTCCCGTCGCACTACACCCGCCCCGCCCCGAAGAATTTTCCGCATCGGGCGGGAAAAATCGATTGTGCAGCGAGCCCCGAATAATTTCGGCAAGACGCACGGCGCCCTTGCGTCCTCTCCGGCGGCCGACGTTGCCGCCGCGACGGTCAAGCGCATCGCCTTTCACTGTGCAACGTCGCCGAGCCCGCACGCTGTCCGCCGACACTTAGCTGCAATGCTATCTCTTACTATTATGCGTTTATATAACATCACTGATATTAATAATATCATTGTTATTGTCAAGGTTAGATAAAAACATTAAGATATAAGACGGCATATTTTTATCATTTCCAAAAAGCCGATAATAAGTTACCTTAAACTAGTGCACATGTATTTAAAAACAAAATATGTTACTTTAAAATTTTGTCTAAATGACCAATAAATACTGAAATGGGCAGTCGCATGCAACTTTCTTATTTCTAAAATCGATGATCATCTCAACTAACTAATAATGCTAATGCAATGGGTTCTTGTCTCATAATAAAACCGTTTATTTTTGGAATCAAGAACCACCAAAATGAATTAAACACATTCAAAACCTAGTTTTTAATCAACTATTACAGTTTAGCACTTCTTACAAAACACTAAAATACTTAAAATAGATACAAAAAGTAGAACAAGTAACAGAACTATTCTTACCTGTAACGAAAGTAGGCTTTGTTCTCTATGAAGTAAGTTAACAACTCGTTTACATTTACATAAACTAAAGCTAAAGCATAAAAAATATATGAATAATATTTTTTTATTAATATGAGTACGAAGGTGTGTTTGTTTATCTTTCTTAGGCGCACACCGGAGCGACTAATCGTATGGATTTTGTGTCTGGAGATAGTTGGAAGGCTTACACATAGGCTATCGTTTTCCTTTCACTGTGCGAGCAAAACCGCAAGTACCTACAAATTGTGAATTAAAACAACTGTATCTAACTAAAAATAACAAAAATAAGTTAGTTATTACTATTCTTTTCAAAGTACAGGTGAAGGACTTTGTTATTAATTTAATTTTTTATTCTTAATAAAAATGTCGCCTAACACTAGGATTTTCTCCTGTGTGGTGAGTGCGTATACAAACATACAAGTTCACATACACATGACACCCAGACCCGAAACAACAATTTGTTGATCACACTAAGTGTTGTTCCGTGCGGGAATCGAACCCGCGACACGTTGCTCGGCAGCCGGTTGCCCAGGCACCGCACTAACTGTGCAGTCAATTTTCTTGTTTTTATTTAATCTTATATCTTATACAAAACGGAAGAGTTTATTTGTTTGTTTGTTTGTTTGTTTGAACGCGCTAATCTCCGTAACTACAAGTCTGATTTGAATAATTCTTTTTGTGTTGGATAACACGATATCGAGGATGGCTATAGGCTATAAAACATCACGCGACAACCAATAGGAGCTGACCAGAGCGTGTGAAACCGCGCGGAAGTAGCTTGTTTTATTATATATTTGTAAATATTTAATAAATAATAATAAAAAAATTATATGTTTGACTGGAATTAAAATCCTGCTTGTCAAAAAATTTGTTTTAAGTGTAAAATATTTGAATTTTATCGTGCCATAAAATTTTTTTTTTCATCCATTCATCTTGGTGTAGGTACCTACTTTGACTACTAAAGTTAACAAGTTCCCGGGAAAATTTTTAATTTTACAAGCAATTTAATTATCTCTTAGGAATATAAGTAATATCTCATTCTTAGTTTCACACTTTCAAAACTGGAAGGTTAGTGCCAGTGGCTCATTGATGGGTTTCCTTGCAACATATCAATCATGTCGAATTTGATTCGCCTCCCAAGACTACTGACTTACTATTTTGGAAGAGTCCCTTAGTCCCATAAAGGGCTATTACGGGATGTCGAATAAAATTTTGAAGTGTCCGTTCATAAATTTTTATTAATACGTTAATTTATTTCAAATAAATCCAGTCATTAATCCTTCGTCACTGACCTTAAACTCAAGTTAACACTATTTCAGGAAAAAATATAGATACTTAAGAGAAATCATTTGTTTTTACTTCTATTATTACAAAATTTTATAAATCCAAAAAAACTGACGGCATTACGCCACAATAATCAAAAAACTGTTATTTAAAATTCTCGATTTCTTACTCAATATTTTAGTTTAATTCGTTAATTATCGCGACATGATTGCGCCAGCGCAGCGCAGCCTGTAAAAATTGCGTCGCTGATTGGCTACCAACACCAACGACGATTGGTGAAGACAAATCCAGAAATACTGAGTAAGCAATGTCGTCTTACTTACCTATTATAAATTATTATATTTCTTAGAAACCTTACTGATGAAGATATGTGTTTTTGCATAGTTGCTCTAGTGACGTTTATGACTATGAACTATTTCTGTATCGTAACAACAAAATTTTCGATAGATTTTCAGTATACAAAAGAGGTGCTATTGATAATTTTATTCTAGACAAAATCTCTCCAAGGCAGTTTGTGTATCTGAGTAGAAAGCAGGTTAACAATGGCTTCAATAATTTTTTTATGGTTTAATTTAGGTTGATTAAAAAGGAATCATAATATACATATGTCTATATAACTTTATATAAGATTACATTATTTATGACATTACTAGCTTTTACCCGCGGCTTCACAAAAGGATAAAAAGTAGCCTATGTGATATTTACCAATACACACAGCGCCATCTATACCAATACTTTTATTTTCCCTCGGGAATGTCAAATTTTTCCGGGATAAAAAGTACCCTATTATTTAATCCAATCTTCTAACTTTACGTCTGCAAAAATCCAAGCAATCGGTTCAGTAGTTATGACTTGAAAGCGGAAGAAACAAACAAACTCATTTTCCAATTTATAATATTAGTAAGGATTTTACACGACTTAGAAAGTTAATAAAAAAATAGTATTTAATTTTGAAATTTACATGTCACATGTTTTTTGTTTTTAAAACTTTTTTAATTATATGATACAAATTTATTCTAGCCTAGAGCATAGGACCCAACTGTAGGTACTACAAAAGAAACTTATTGAAGGTTCGTTTTCTTTTTTTTCCTCACCGCTAAGGCTTATACTGGTGGTTATTTATTTTCCAAGTGATAACAACCTTTTTAGTCAAGTATCACATAACATAATAAAAAATTTTTTTTATCATTTGACGTGCTCTTTTCAAAATCTTTTGACATTAAAGACTATAAAATAGGGTAATTTTTAGCAATAAGAATATAATTTACTGTGCATTATACAGTTCTAACCTAGAAAAGTCATTTAAAATAGTACATGAAATATTATTACATTGCGTTTCAACGATTCACGTCAAAAATTTAAACGTAGTTCGTAATAAATTTTAAGGCAAGCACATTTCTAATTCTAAGAATATTACAACAGTTGTTCGGTGTTGTGTTTCGTATTTATAATACTTGAGTACCGAAGTGTTTATAAATGCTGATTTTTATTCCATTATAAGTACTCACTAGGTACCTACTTATGGATCTTTTAAGCGCTCTTATTGGTTAATTATCTTTTATTAATAGACACTTTTTGAGAACATTAAATGTGGTATTTGAGGGTGTCATTAAGAAACCCTATTAAACTATACTGTGTTCGTATTACTTTTTTAATTATTATACATATTTGTAAAAAGCAATTGGACATTATAATGACTATATTCAAGCAAAATTGATATTTAAAAAGTCAGCTAATGAGTGGATTTGATTATTAATAATAGTAAAGTTAATGAAAAATGAAAAGAAATAATTACATACATGTTATATTAGAATGAATTAATTATTGAGTAAATAATTCATTCATTAGTTATGATTATATGTACTATGTATAAATTGTACATTTATACAAAAACGGGGTAGACAGGAGTAATTATTGTGTTGTTTACCTTATCCAACCTGAGAATTCAATCGAAAACGAACCTTAGCAGTTCCTCTGTAATGTCAAAATCAAACCATTGATTTCAATTAATTCTTATTAGGGCACTTTTGAAACGTCAAAAATTTTATTGTCCATCCGTCTGTCTGTCTGGAAGAGAAGAACGAGAAACTCAATCACTAGTAATATATTTTAATGTTGGTATTTTAACTATTAGTTGCCAATAGAGTAGCCTAAAACTGTGGAGTATGTTTTTATTTTAGTGCCATTTTGAAGTTTTGTAAATACTTACGTTTAATTGGTCGATTGCTTGAAAGTACAAGTGTTACGTCACATCAAAGCCCGTATCATACAAAAATATTTTTCCATTGTTCTAGAGGTACACACCCGAACCTAAAAAATGGTCTAATACTTTTTTTAACATAATGGATATATTAACAATAAAAATCGATTTTGTAAACTCCCATTATTATTATTGCGAGGGCCTGAAATTGTCCTCTATGTTTTGAAGGCAAGTAGTGATGATTCACCGGTTCTGGCTCACGCGTTTGACAGGTCAAATCCGGGAGAATCACTCGCACCAATCCTAAAAAAAAAAAAAAAAAAAAAAAAAAAAAAAAAAAAAAAAAGGTTTTGGCATGCTCTGATCACGTTTCTGCAGTCCTTTTTTGCGTAGGATGCGTGGTTCTGGAGTTATGCAAATCAATTGCAAATCCATTTATTGTTATCTCATTCATTTCCGGTGCTCCTGACCCTCATCAACGCTCCATTGTTATTATCTATACTTCGAACACCCTTTTGGCGTTCTTATCTATTACTCACTGGTAACCCTCATTATCTTTCATTTCCTATGTCATCAATAAAACACAATCATTCATTTTAATTTTATAATTAATTTATTACTTTTTTCTACAAAATATGAGTGGAACATCTCGTCCACAAAAATATCATTGTACAGTGTGTTCCCTGTAAATATGTTCGTAAAACTATGCATTGAACATCCCTGAAACTTAAATAGCAAATACATTAAGCAATATTCACCACAAACTGAAGTCCAATCATTCTGAATCCTATCAACATTCCAGTCCCATCTCTTACAATTCCTTTTCAAAAACTGAAGATGATATCGCTCAGGTGTTCGTCCATATGAATCAAAATATTGACCGATGCCATTCGCATCGATATGTACAGCTATCCAGTGTGACCCTGGTTTATCATCCGCATCCAAATTGCATATTATATACGTTGGTACATGTGTATACATAGGTAGTCTATTAGCAGCATAAACATTATTTTCTAGACTGACATGAATCTTTTTCATATGCTTTTGTAATTCTAGTGTGTCCATGATATTACTGTTATTAACAAATTATTACAGTACTAATCTATTCAATGGTTGTCATACGAATGTTCAATTATAGTGATTTGTAAATATTAAATATCGCATTCTTTTGGGAATCACAAAACAAGTTCATGCCTGTTGCGATGTGCGATAAATTTGTTGACTCATAGAGTTCAGATAAGAATGGTGCTATATAAGATCGAACAGTTGCAGTCATGCAGTCAGTCTATGGTCGTTTGACCACAGTGGATTGTGTACGTCTACCAATACTACGTTTGTGTTACTTACTTCAACGCATCAATGGTCATGGAGGTAAGTGTTTATTCTATTGACAAACTTACTTGTATTTCTGTTGTTGTTTCCTAACGTGTGTGTGTCAGATTAAGTGTAAACAAATTGATATTAACGTGATAACTCTGTTGTTGCAGAGATCATTCAACTTCGCAGACGATAATGAAAATACCTATAAACAGTATTACTACTCGCCACTCTCTCCCCAACACGAAGAAGAGAGTGATGACATGGTCGTTATTAACACAGACGATGGAGGAAAAAGGAAATCGCAACCGATTGATCAATTTTTTGAAGTGACACCAAAAATAAAAAGGAAGAAGCTGCTATCGTCGACTGTGGCACGAGCTGCTAGAGATGGCGTATCATACATCTCTACAAATTCTGACGACGGAGACCAAGCGACGCATCTCATAAAAATTGAAATGTATGATATGAAGAAACTATCCAAGATTCCAATTAGTGATCACTGGAAGCACGCTACCACGAGGATTAAATATTACGTAAAGAATAATAAGGATAGCATCTACGACAACACAAACGGTCTCGTATACAATATTACAAAGACAATAGCAGAAAGTGAAAAAGTTAAAAAATACTTTTTTAACAATGACACTCATTAGTGGATTAGTGAATGTGATTCTGTTTACTTAAAGTACTTCTGTGTACTCATTAGATTTTTAGATGACTTTCCTAGCAAAACACTTAACTGTTACTTACTGTGCTACATACTTTTTTCTTTATTATAAAAATGGAAAACTTCAGTGAAATATGCATCAGTTCTTTCTTTTCCGCACCCATTGAGGAGAATATAGAACAATCCAACAGTGAATTCAATCAGGAGCTGTCTAAAGTTTGTGATGAAATGGAGAAGCGTGAAAATAAATGGATTTGCAATAACTCCAGAACCACGCATCCTACGCAAAAAAGGACTGCAGAAACGTGATCAGAGCATGCCAAAACTTTTTTTTTTTTTTTTTTTTTTTTTTTTTTTTTTTTAGGATTGGTGCGACTGATTCTCCCGGATTTGACCTGTCAAACGCGTGAGCCAGAACCGGTGAATCATCACTGTGAAGATGTGAAAGCAATAGTTAAAAAAAATAGTTTCCAAAAATGTCCCGTTCCATTATCAGATGAAGAGAAAATTAAAATTTCAAATTCAAACATATGTCATATTTGTGAAACTGAGTTAAATGAAGATCTTTTTTACGATTTTCATTGGCACACTGGTAGTTTTAGGGGTGTTGCACATCAAGTGTGTAGTTCTAAGTACAGAACCCCTCGTCATATCCCAATATTTTTACATAACCTCAGTCACTACGATGCTCATTTCATTGTCCATGCATTAAACCTCGATGATAACAAAGTTGAAGTTATTCCACAAAACAAAGAACGATACATATCATTTTCAAAACAGTTAACAATAAATAATCAACCAGTAAGTTTAAGATTCGTAGATTCACTGAAATTTTTATCGTGTAGTTTAGATCAACTAGCTAAAAATCTTAATGATGATCAGTTTACAGAATTAAAAAGGAACTATCCTAATAATGAAGATTTTTCACGTTTAAGACGGAAAGGTATTTATCCTTATGAATTTATGTGTAATAGTGATTGCTTGAAACATCCATCACTTCCTGATCAACACCAATTTTATAGTTCACTCACAGATTCAAATATTTCAAATGATGATTATAATCACGCAAAAGATATTTGGCAACATTTTAAGTGTAGTAGTATGTCTGATTATTCCAATTTATATTTAAAAACTGATGTTTTACTTTTGACTGATGTATTCGAAAACTTTAGAAAGCTTTGTATAAAAACTTATGGACTAGATCCTGCTCATTACTATACTGCCCCAGGTTTAAGTTGGGATGCAATGTTAAAATTTACAAAAATAGAATTAGAATTATTAACAGACTATGACAAAGTTGCTTTTTTTAAAGCTGGTATTAGAGGGGGTATATCTCAGTGTAGCAATCGTTTTGCTAGAGCAAATAATAAATTCATGGAAGATTATGATAGCGAAAAACCTAATTCATATCTCACATATTTTGATGCGAATAATTTATATGGTTGGGCAATGTCTCAATCTCTTCCTGTTGGTGGTTTTGAATGGGTAGATTCTAATACAGATTATAATGTTTCGGATAACTCTGATTTCGGTTATGTTTTAGAAGTTGATTTGGAATATCCTGATGAACTTCATGATTTGCATTCTGACTTTCCGTTATGTCCTGAAAACATATGTGTGGGTAATACTAAAGAATCTAAATTAGTTCCTAATTTAAATAATAAAAATAAATACATCATTCATTACAGGAATTTAAAACAATGCGTTGAAATGGGGATTAAATTAATGAAAGTACATAGAATTTTAAAATTTAAACAGAGTTCTTGGTTAAAGAAATACATAGACTTAAATACTAGTTTGAGAACGTTAGCTACATCAAACTTTGAAAAAGACTTTTTTAAATTAATGAATAATTCTGTCTTCGGTAAGACTATGGAAAATATTGAAAAAAGAGTAAACGTTAAACTACTAACTCACTGGGATAATCGTGGTAAAGTTTTAGGTGCTCAGGATTGGATTGCAAAACCAGAATTCCATAGTTTATCAATATTTTCAGAACATTTAGTCGCAATACAATTACGGAAAACAAAGTTAATTTATGATAAACCGATTTATTTAGGATTTTGTATTTTAGATATATCTAAGACCCTTATGTATGAATTTCATTATAACTACATGATTAAAAAGTTTCATAATAAAATTAAGTTATTGTACACCGATACCGATAGTTTGATAAATCAAATTTTTACAGATAATTTTTATGAGGATATAAAACAGATCTACTTCACTATTTCGATACATCAGATTACCCGGAAAATAATATTTACGGATATCCAAAAATAAATAAAAAAAAGTTAGGTTTTTTTAAAGATGAGAATAATGGTAAAGTATTGAAGGAATTTGTAGGGTTGCGATCAAAAATGTATGCCTTAGAAATAGAAGATAAATTTATAGCAAAAGCAAAAGGAGTTAACAAAAGTGTTACCAAAAAAATGAATATGGAAAATTACAAATCGTGTTTGTTTAATAAAAATGTATTATATTGTAGTATGCTTCGATTTAAGTCAATCAAACACACTATTTTTACACAAAAAATAAATAAAACATCTTTGTCATATAATGATACCAAACGATGTATTATGGACAACAACATTGATACATTGGCTTGGGGACATTATAAATTACGTTAAGTGTAATACTTTTATTTCTGTGTGTATATACAAAATTTGTTTTGATTGCAAAATTATGATATTACTATAATATTATTTAAAATTTATTGTTTGATTGTAAATAGTGCAAAAAATAATTGTAGTTTTTATTTCTGATAAGTACTAAATGTATTAGAAATAGTATACAAAACATTCTGTTTTTCGCAAATTATATGTTTTAGGTATATAATTTTGTCAATATATAGTAATTTTACACCGACATTTTCATTTTTATTTCATCCCTTTAAAACTCTAGACGTGTGAAATGTATCACTTTATCCATCCGTTTACTGCTATTGTGGCAGGACCAAGTGGATGTGGGAAGTCAAATTTTGTAACAAATTTCATAAAATCAGTTAAAGAAATATGTAATTGTGATTTTAATCAGATCACATGGTGCTTTGATGAAATGCAGCCTTTATATAATTTACCAAATGTTAACTATCATCAAGGAATTCCAAATCTTAATATGTTTGATGGTGAAAACCCACACCTTATTATTATTGATGATCTAATGAGAGAGTCTGATGGAAGAATTGTGGATATATTTACAAAAGGTAGTCATCACAGGAATCTTAGTGTATTTTATTTAACACAAAATTTATTTCATCAAGGTAAAGGTCAAAGAGACATTTCTTTAAACTCAAGTTATATAATTTATTTTAAAAACCCTCGAGATAAAACTCAAATAAGATATTTAGCACGTCAAGTGTCACCAGATAACCCAAAATTCATTGAAGACGCCTACAGGGATGCAACTTTCGAAGCGCATGGATATTTAATGATAGATTTAAAACAGAATACAAATGATTTTTGTCGTATCAAGACAAATGTATTCCCATTTAATGGTTACTGCACAGTCTACGTCCCCACGAAAGAGTTTAAATACACCAAGAATCAAACAATTCAAATCATTTCTAAATGATGCATCGTCGACTCACCACGCATAAACATTTGCTAAACGCTTTGCATACGCTTAAACCAAAATATCAAAGAGCGTTACTTAAAACGTGTGATGAAGAAGAAATAAATTGTATTTGTGAATGTATTCATAACGTTTTACAAGGAAAGATACCTCTCAAAGATCAAGATAAACAAAAATTGAATAAACACAAAAATATACTCCGTAAACTGGTGCATAAGTGTACACATAAACTAAGAAAAAATATTATTATACAAAAAGGAGGGGCTTTCTTACCAATAATATTAGGTGCAATATTGAGTGGATTAGTAAGTGGACTAGCCAGTTAACATGGAAAATGCTAAGAAAATGATACTTATTGAACCTGGATTGATTGAAAAATTAAAACAAGAAAATAAGGTTACTAGTAATTTGTCTCGACTAGATATTGAAATGCAAAATATTATGAATAGTAAGACGGAAGACCGAAAGAAGTGGATGTTATATTTACAAACACTACAAAGATACCTTCACTTTACCGAAGAGGATCGTCAACCACTCAGATTACCAATTTATTCTGATACATCTAATGAAGATTCAAATGGATCTAAAATTGGTTTTAAAAATAAAGATAGAGATCTAAAAAGTTCAGTTGATGCTGAATCTTTGTTAGAGGAGAAAGGATCTATTAAAAGTATAGAAAGTGAAGCAAATCCACTGTATTCACCAACACAAATACTCAGTTTAATTCCAAAAACTTATAATAAAAAAGGTGAGTCATTATTAAACTTAATTGGAATAAGTAAAAGTAAAATACGTTGGGACAATGAAGGCACAGTCATAATTGATAATGAAAAAATTCCAGGAAGTAATATTGTTGATTTAATAAATGATTCACTTAGACCCTTAAAAAAAGTGATCCGATAGGGTGGGATAGATTTGCTAAAGCATTAAAAGATATTAAAGTACCACTTACTTATATTGGAAATCCAAAGAGATGTGAGTTTATTAACCAACTTCAAGCAAAAGATCTGAACAAAACCTCTGAGATTGAAGTTCAAGAGTTTTCTACACCGAGCAGTGGAGATAAAAGATCTATAACTAAAATACGTAAAAAGATCGATTGGGAAAAATGGACCCCGTACTAGAAGAAATTAACAGGATTTATTATGATCCATCTAACCCCGCTGGTTTTGGTAGTATTGATAAATTATCAAAAGCTATGAAGGAGAAAATGGATAAAAAGCAAGTAAAGGAATGGTTACAATCACAAGAAACATATACACTACATAAACCCATTCGGAAAAAAATCCCGCGTAATAGGTACATTCTATCAAACATTAATGAGTTGTGGCAAGCTGATTTAAGTGATATGCGAACTTATGCTCAATATAATGATGGTTTCAACTACATACTTTGTGTTATTGATGTATTTAGTAAATATGCTTTTGCAAGACCAATGAAAAAGAAAAACTCAGAAACAACTAAAGAATGTTTTGAAAGTATATTTACTGAAAGTAATTCAACACCTACTCACATACAATCTGATAAAGGTACAGAATTTATTTCAAAAGATGTACAAAAATACTTTAAATCCAAAAAGATAAATTACTATACCACTAACAATCCTGATATTAAGGCTAGTATTGTTGAACGATTTCAAAGAACTCTAAAAATGAAAATGTGGCGTTATTTCACTCATAATAATACTTATAGATATGTCGATGTTTTACAAGATTTAATATACTCTTATAATCACAGCATTCACTCGAGTATTAAGATGTGCCCATGTGATGTAAGTTCCAACAATATTATGACAGTTTGGACTAATCTTTATGATAGAGGATCAAACAAACTTTCTTTAGAAAATTCTAAACCAAATTTCAACGTGGGTGATTATGTTCGAATAACTAAATATAAACATGTTTTTCAAAAAGGATATGAATCCAATTGGAGTGATGAAATATTTATTATATCTTCAATAATTGATAGATCTCCATGGATTGTTTATACAATAACTGATTTACAAAATGAACCAATAGTTGGTACTTTTTATGAAAGAGAATTACAGAAGGTCACTTACAACCCCACTTCACAATATAAAATAGATAAAATAATTGGCACTCGTTATTCGGGTAACAGAAAAGAAGTATTAGTGAAGTGGAGAGGTTATCCAGATAAATTTAACAGTTGGATTTTAGCTTCTAGTTTACAAGAAATATGAATAAAGAAAGTTTTTATTTAACTTTGCTCAGCAATAGTTCAATGGAATACTTTCCTGATAACAAGACCACAAATTTTTCAACAAAATTACCAAAAGCTATGAAATTAGAAGGTGAATGGTCGGTTGGAGTTGTCGAGTTTCAATATCCATGCACCATGTTTACTGTTCAAGATCATGAAAATGTTGTATACATCACAAAAACCATGATAATGCCTAATGAAGATAAACCATCAACAGTGTACTACAAAAAACATATTCCCGCTACCAACTACGATAACGTTGAACATATTTTAAAAACGTTAAATAGTATCAGAGAGAACTTGAAATTTCGTTATGATGAAATAACAAAATTTGTGTCTGTTTCTGTTTTGGATAAAAATATAACTTCCATAACATTATCACCCAAATTAAGTTTACAACTAGGTTATGAACCAAATACAAATCTCCTAGACAGAAATTTTGGGAAGTGTCCTGCTAATTTACACTTAGGGTTACCATCACAACTATTTCTATATTGCGATATTATCGATCCTCAGATTGTGGGTGATGTTATGACTCCGCTATTAAGAGTCATTTCATTAGATCCTTCAAAATACATTTATGGTGCGAATAAAATGCACATTTTCTCTCCACCTCACTACTTACCTGTTATGCGAAGAGAGTTCGATACGTTAGAAATAGATATAAGATCGAGCACAGGACAAAAAATCCCATTCCAGTTTGGAACCGTGTGTATTAAACTACATTTCCACAAATTATAATAATGTATTCTCATCAGGATCATCATAAATGTCCATACGAAAATTATTATTCTCATCAAGCTGGATCAGGAGTTGGAGTAATTTATAAGGGTTCACCATACCAACGTGGTCATGGTATTGGGAGCTTCTTAGGAGGGTTATTTAGATCAGTTTTACCTTTACTTTCAAGTGGTGTTCGAGTGGTTGGTAAGGAGGCATTAAATGCTGGAGTAGGACTTTTATCAGATATGGTTCAAGCCCGTCCTATGGAAGCCTCAATAAAAAATCGTCTAAAGCAAGTTAGTACGAACTTAAAACGAAAGGCTGATGACAAAATTGATCGATTTAACATGACAGGATCTGGGTATATAACTAAAAGAAAACGATTGGCCTCGTTCATTCCACCACTAACAGCGAAAGTGAAAGCTACGAAAAAACTTGGTCGAAAACCAAAAAACATCAAAGATATATTTTCAAATTAAGTATGTCTTTCCTTCATAATCATTCTTGTGAGTGCGTTAAGTCAGAATTAGATTTGTTTGCATTACCGTCTACACAAACAAGCATTGAAAATGGATTGTGGATTCATTATAAACCAATTTCATCTCTTGCTGATGATGGACCTATCGAGTTTCAAGTTCCTGGAACAAGCGACGACTACATAGATTTGTCTCATACATTACTCCACATAAAGGCAAAAGTATTAAATCAAGATTCAACAAACTTGATATCAGCTACAGCAGTAGCACCTGTAAATAATTGGTTGCATTCACTTTTTAGTCAACTCGATATCTATTTAAACCAAAAACTTGTGTCACCACCTAATAATACCTATGCTTATCGAGCATACATGGAAACCCTTTTAAACTATGCACCTGCTGCTAAACAATCTCATCTTACTTGTAGTCTTTGGTATGATGATACAGCAGGAAAAATGGATTCCACAGATGGTAAAAACATTGGATTTGTTAAAAGACAGGAATTAGTTAATGAAAGCAGGGAAGTAGAAATGATTGGTCATCTTCATGGTGATATTTTCAATCAAGATAAATTTTTAATTAATGGCGTTGAAATGAGTGTAAAATTAGTTCGGTCAAGAGAGAGTTTTAATTTAATTGCTGGATCAAATGATGTAAAGTTTAAAGTTTGCATTACGGATGCAACTCTTATTGTTCGAAGAGCACGAATTAATCCAAGTGTATTACTCGCACATCAGAAAGTTTTAGCTTCTACCACTGCTAAATATCCTATAACTCGTGCTGAAGTTAAAGTTTTAACTATTCCATCGGGTGTTCAAGGGAAAACTCTTGATAATATATTCTTAGGACAGGTACCCAAAAGATGTATTATTGGTTTTGTGAATAATTCCGCATTTAATGGTTCACTTACTAAAAATCCATTTAACTTTGAAAACTATGGTATTAACTCTTTCAGCTTATATATTGATGGTCAACAAATACCTTCCAAAGCTTTGCAACCATCTTTTAATAATAATATGTTTACATCAGCATATCATACTCTATTCTCGGGGACTGGTATTCACTTTCTTAATGAAGGAAATGCAATCTCTCGTGAACAGTATGCCAAAGGTTACTGTCTTTTAGCATTTGATTTAACTCCTGATTTATCAGCTAACTCATCAGCCCATTGGAATCTCATAAAGCATGGTAGTGTAAGATTAGAAGTACGATTTGAATCCTCACTAATACAAACAATTAACTGTATTGTTTATGCTGAGTTTGACAATATTATTGAAATAGATAAAAATCGAAATGTTACTGTAGACTATAGTAGTTAGGATTATAATGTGTGTTGTGTTTTCGATATATGTGTTATGCTTAATGCATTTTTGTGTGTGTGTAACTAAATGTAACATTATAAAATTAATAAAACAAATTATATGCAATATATTATTTTTTATTTCTTTATATACCTCCCCTATTTAATCTTAAACAAAACACTGTTCGAGTTTAAACTTTACATAAGCACATTGACTAAACCACTGAACATGCTGCTGCCAAGGATCATCGTCATCTTCCCAATCTTTTAAACCACCACCACAATGGAAACACTTGGTCCTGTCTCCATAGCCAGTATAAAAGAAACCGGCTTCTGCAAGATCTTCAGGCTTCTGCTGCATAACGAGAGGCCAGTTTTCGAAACTCATCAATCGTCTAGATTTTGAACTGAAAAATGGATATTCAGCTCTTAGGTACTGCATATTCTTCACTTTTTCTTCTCCAATCAATTTTGTAGTTTTGTTTTTCCATGAAGTGTTCTGTACACGTATACCGCACTCATCTCTTCCTTCTGCTATTGTTTTTCTCTCAGCATCACAAGGCGACAGCTCCTTGGATCTAATGAGTACACAGAAGTACTTTAAGTAAACAGAATCACATTCACTAATCCACTAATGAGTGTCATTGTTAAAAAAGTATTTTTTAACTTTTTCACTTTCTGCTATTGTCTTTGTAATATTGTATACGAGACCGTTTGTGTTGTCGTAGATGCTATCCTTATTATTCTTTACGTAATATTTAATCCTCGTGGTAGCGTGCTTCCAGTGATCACTAATTGGAATCTTGGATAGTTTCTTCATATCATACATTTCAATTTTTATGAGATGCGTCGCTTGGTCTCCGTCGTCAGAATTTGTAGAGATGTATGATACGCCATCTCTAGCAGCTCGTGCCACAGTCGACGATAGCAGCTTCTTCCTTTTTATTTTTGGTGTCACTTCAAAAAATTGATCAATCGGTTGCGATTTCCTTTTTCCTCCATCGTCTGTGTTAATAACGACCATGTCATCACTCTCTTCTTCGTGTTGGGGAGAGAGTGGCGAGTAGTAATACTGTTTATAGGTATTTTCATTATCGTCTGCGAAGTTGAATGATCTCTGCAACAACAGAGTTATCACGTTAATATCAATTTGTTTACACTTAATCTGACACACACACGTTAGGAAACAACAACAGAAATACAAGTAAGTTTGTCAATAGAATAAACACTTACCTCCATGACCATTGATGCGTTGAAGTAAGTAACACAAACGTAGTATTGGTAGACGTACACAATCCACTGTGGTCAAACGACCATAGACTGACTGCATGACTGCAACTGTTCGATCTTATATAGCACCATTCTTATCTGAACTCTATGAGTCAACAAATTTATCGCACATCGCAACAGGCATGAACTTGTTTTGTGATTCCCAAAAGAATGCGATATTTAATATTTACAAATCACTATAATTGAACATTCGTATGACAACCATTGAATAGATTAGTACTGTAATAATTTGTTAATAACAGTAATATCATGGACACACTAGAATTACAAAAGCATATGAAAAAGATTCATGTCAGTCTAGAAAATAATGTTTATGCTGCTAATAGACTACCTATGTATACACATGTACCAACGTATATAATATGCAATTTGGATGCGGATGATAAACCAGGGTCACACTGGATAGCTGTACATATCGATGCGAATGGCATCGGTCAATATTTTGATTCATATGGACGAACACCTGAGCGATATCATCTTCAGTTTTTGAAAAGGAATTGTAAGAGATGGGACTGGAATGTTGATAGGATTCAGAATGATTGGACTTCAGTTTGTGGTGAATATTGCTTAATGTATTTGCTATTTAAGTTTCAGGGATGTTCAATGCATAGTTTTACGAACATATTTACAGGGAACACACTGTACAATGATATTTTTGTGGACGAGATGTTCCACTCATATTTTGTAGAAAAAAGTAATAAATTAATTATAAAATTAAAATGAATGATTGTGTTTTATTGATGACATAGGAAATGAAAGATAATGAGGGTTACCAGTGAGTAATAGATAAGAACGCCAAAAGGGTGTTCGAAGTATAGATAAGAACAATGGAGCGTTGATGAGGGTCAGGAGCACCGGAAATGAATGAGATAACAATAAATGGATTTGCAATTGATTTGCATAACTCCAGAACCACGCATCCTACGCAAAAAAGGACTGCAGAAACGTGATCAGAGCATGCCAAAACTTTTTTTTTTTTTTTTTTTTTTTTTTTTTTTTTTTTTTAGGATTGGTGCGACTGATTCTCCCGGATTTGACCTGTCAAACGCGTGAGCCAGAACCGGTGAATCATCACTACTAAGGCAGAATTAAAAGTAAACTTTAAAATTAGACACTAGTAAGTATAAAAAAAAGAAAAACCTCATTAGTATTATACTTTTTATATCTACCAATTACATACTCACAACAAATATAGGCACACAATAACAAAACTTTTCTTAAATTTAAATATGTCATATATTAAGTTTTAAAACGAAAAAAAGGTGATAACACACCTGCAACTACATACAGTATATATAGGTACATGTTACCAACCCCGCAATGGCTTAGTCACCGCTTTGCTTAAGGGGTTGACGATCCCTGTACATGATATTATTAGTTCACAGGTGGATGCTGCCCCCTCTAGCGAAACCCCCTTAAAGACACCCATGGGAAAATACAGGGTGATACTATTTAGATATTAGAGGTAGATGCAACTTACACTTAGGAGCAGAAAAACGAAGCCACTGGTGAATTTGTTTCTCATATATATATTGATAAATAATTTCTGATACAAGTATTTGGTAATTGGTAGCGTATTTCGTATAATAGTCAATTTAGTTACCTTTAGACTGAAAATATTTTTTGGAAATTTTTTTTTTAAATATGCAGGTCACGCTAAGATGAAAAAAACGCTAGTTGTTCCGTATCTTTGCTTCCAAGTGTAGATTGTAATATAAGTTTGTTAGTTTCATTAAATGTTGTGTTGTAGTTTACTTATGAATTTTTTTTGGTAACCGAGCAGACAGATCATCTGATGGTAAGCAATCGGCGTCGCCCATGGACACCTGGAACAACAGAGGAGTTTCAAGTGCGTTACCGATCTTTTGGGGTATAGGAATTTGCGGATTGTTGGAGATTGAATTAGGGTGGGGCATTATTGTGGCTACGGTAACCTCACTCACACGATGAAACACAACGTAAGCGTTGTTTTACGTCGGTTTTCTGTGAGGCCGTGGTATCACGCCGGTCAAGCCAGCCCATTCGTGCCGAAGCATGGCTCTCCCTGTATTAAAATGTAACATAATATAATATGTTCCTTCCAGAAGTGTTAAGTAAACATCTACTTATAGAAATTAACAACGATCGACTTATCGTTAGATATTATGTTATGAGTTCCATATTTTATAGATAGCGACCCTATTGCCATAGATCATACAGAATTCAAAACTCCGCGCTACTAAGAGGATTATCCAAAAACTGATAAAATCCCAAAGTTACTTTGCCCAATCCAGGAATCAAACTTCAGATTAATACCTCGACAGTTGCACTCGCAGTCACTCATGTAATCGTATGTAAAAAGTTTGGATGGGGTCATTGCTCTATCTTACAAACTTTCCGTAGATTGTTCAAATTACAGACGGATCAAATATTTATTTGTTCTATACACATTTTTCGCGAGTCTACATCATGTGTATGGGTCTGAATAACTAAGTACATATTATGTTATTTGCAAATAAAATGTACATGCGTACATAACCTTATACTTGTCTCCCATGGGGGTAGGCAGAGACTATGGAACGCCAATTGCTACGATTCTTTCGACACGACCTTTCGCTTTATCAACAGTCATCACTCATCAATATTTTTAATGAAATTATTTTTAAATAAATTATATTTCAGCCAATAAGGCTGACATAATTTTAATCTCTTAGCGGTGCGTACGTATTTTTTCGTGTTTATATCATAGGATTTTTCATGTAGCATATCTGTCATAGCATAGATGACATGAATCTCTACGTATTTAAGGCTGAAATAAGTACCCTAATAGCTATCCAAATTGATTAGATAAATGCATAAGATTAATGCAACATAGCACAACAAACTTGTAGTAGTACTTAGTTGTTAAACTTTAGTTCAAGCATCACGTTAAGATGTTGGCGAGCAAAACTTCCATCGCCGTGCGTAGTGAGATCTACTTTGACAAATTATCACTAATACCTTTCAGTGAATGCACGCAGCATGTACCTACCTGTTATTTCAGGGTATAACGTAATAGCAATCGGTTTTCTATGTTATAGGCTTTGGGTTAATTCAAGATTAAACTTCAAAATAAAAAATAAAATAAAAGATTAATATTAATATATCATTTGCAATTTGAATGAGAAGAACATTTCCCCATACTAGGATTTTCTCCTGTGTCGTGGGTGCGTTTACAAATATACAATTTTACATACATATGACACCCAGACACGAAACCGCAATTTGTGGATCACACAAACAATTGTTCCGAATGTGTGGGAATCGAACCTTCTACACGTAGCGCGGCATCCAGTTGCCCAGCCACCGCACCAACCGTGGGATGCTGTGATCTAGACTTCAAACCCTGATACAGTCACACCCTAGCAAAAACACAATTGTAATCACAAATTTCTTCGTCGTGTGAGTGAGGTTACCGGAGGCCTAATTACTAGACATCGGATAGTTTGTAAGCTTTGTTATCACCGAGATATATCAAAATTATAAAAAAATTAAATAGTAACAGAAAAAAGACTGCCTCGTTAGCCGAGTGGTCGCGAGTGCGACTGCCGGGCAAGGGGTCTCGGGTTCGATTCCCGGGTCGGGCAAAGTATTACTGGATTTTTAAAAAAAATTTCAGTAGTAGCACGGAGTCTGGAAATGTGCCCGGTATATGGCAATAGGCTCACCCCCTATTACATGGGACTCATAACATAAATAGTGAAAAGTGGGTGTTACTTCTGTGTACACCTCTGCCTACCCTTTCGGGGATAAAAGGCGTGATGTTATGATGATGATGATAACAGAAAAATTCCAATGCATTACAAAATTCTTTTATAAAACATTTCATAGAAAATTGTTTGAAAGTCCTGGAAGTTTTGTCAATACTATAAAAAGTATGACAAAGGATGGTTACGTAGAACCAGTGCATACCTCTTTCATTTTACTCTCTCGTAGCTCGTAGCCTTTTCTTTTGTCAAAACAACTTCCAATTCACAAAGATAGTGAAGGATATTGGTGTTTCGGTCATGTTTTCGTTGGTTTTTCATTTTTATTTAAGATTAATTTTATAAATAATGTACAAATAAAAAGTCAATAAAATAATAAATTAAATCACAAAATTTTTACAGAAAATATTTAAATCATAATTTTATTAAAACAGTGTATAGTTATTGTTTTCGCCTGAAATTTTGTCGTTTTAAGAAATTTAACAGGATTTTGGATAGACCTATATTGTCATACCTACACTTTCAACTTCTGATGACTTGCTATGCACATACCTCTACATAATCAACAACACGGCAAAAGGATTTCTTTCTGCTATTATCATCATTATCATCATCATCATCATCATCATCATCATCATCATCATCATCATCATCATCATCATCGCCATCATACCACTACCACCTTCATCATAACCACGTTCATCATCGCCACCTTCATTATCACCACCTTTATCATCATCATCACCACCATCATCATCACCACCACCATCATCATCTTCCTCATCACCACGATCACCACCAACAGCTTCACTAAATCACCATTATCATTTTCATGATCACCACCATCATTAATATCATCATCATCATCATCATCACCATCAACAATAATAATATTGTGATGATGGTGATGATAACATCACCATCATCAACATCATTATCACCATCATCAATATCATCATCATCAATATCATCATCATTAACATCACCATCAACAATATCACTATCACCATTATCATCACCATTGTCATCTACACGATTATCACCAATATCATTATCATCGACATCACCATTATCATTAATGTCATCATCATAAACATCAACAATATCATCAATATCGTCATCAGCCTGAAAACTTTCACTGCTATGCAGAACATTGATTCGTAGTTTAACATAGCCAACGACACGACAACAATACGATACAACATCTGGTCTGTGATTAGTCTGTGAATTAGACGTTGCAATTCCTAGTTAGAGCTTACAATAGCATCATTATACCTCTAAATAGTTACAAAGAAAATGTAAGAAATACAATCCGAAAGTAATCAGACAGGAACCGCTATTGAATAGAAATAAAGTAAATATTTCTACGTCAATTATACTCAAAGAATCAGCACAACGACTCCGAATCGGCATCGGCCCTATTGGGCCCCATCTGTGGTGGTCTGATGGCTCTTTGAGGCGCGCGCGGAACGCGACGCGCCGTACGCTCGGGTCTGTTTCTGGTCGGACGGGGAGCCACCCATGCTCGCCGTCCGCAGGCCCGCGCTTACGGTGGCCGGAGATCGTCTCGCGATCCCCGACGCCCGGTGTGTCTTTCGCGATGGCTGGGTTGCGAGGAGGCAGCGCTTTGCTGCCTCACGCGTCCCGCCTCCTCCTTAGCCAGCATGACTGCTTCGCAAAAGGAGGAGACGGCATCCCAATCCCTCTCGCTCCGCATCATGGCCTGCACTAGGCCCGGACGCGAGAGGTCGCCATCGCCGATCACTTCCCTGAGGGCACGGCGGTGCTCAGCCCACGCAGGGCATTCTCCCACTGTGTGTTCCACCGTGTCCTCAGGGCGGTCCTCGCAGTGATGACACCTGGGCGTTTCCTCCCGCCCCATCAGACACAGGTACCTCCCGAAACTTCCATGTCCGGTGAGGACCTGCGTCAGGCGGTAGGTGAGGACGCCGTAGCGTCTCTCAAGCCACTCCTCAAAGAGGGGACTTACCGCTGCAATGGCAGTTCTATGGAACTACCTCAAAATAAACTGTATTTATGTTTGTATATTTGTTTTGCATAGAATCTAAATCTTTTGGCATGATATTAGAGGTATAATTGATGTAGCCCGTATAATTATTTTAAGAATGTAATTATTATATTTGTTTAAACATAATTCAAAAGTTAAAGGGAAAAATGAAAATTGAATCAAGCTTAGTCATAGCTTGATTCAATTTTCAGCTCAATTATTAATATATTATTTTTGTATAATATAACTGCAACAACCTTTTCTTAGTCCTTGCTGAAATGTTATATATGACTACTAAATGTTATACACGTTACTCTTACTGAAAAAAACTAAGTGACTTTAATTTTCATGATTTAGAGGTAATTATTAAAAAACTATTCACTTTTTTATCAGCAACAACAATATTTTTTTCACACATACATCTTTACAAGTTCTTCCTATATACGTTAAAGGTTAACTAAACAAGTAGTAAATCAAAGTGTTCAACTGTAAAAACACCCATTTACAGGAAATGTAGGTACAGGTTCAGTGTAACAAATAAGGTTTTTTAAACATTACAAGAAGGTTCAATATTGCATTTCACATGTAGAGGTATAAACATGTAGTTTCTAAATGAAATTCACTTAAAATTGTGAAATTACGTTACATCAATAAATTAAACTAAACGTAGTTTAATTTATTGATGTAACGTAATTTTAAAAAACAGGTTTTTCTTTGTAACTAACATAACGATGTTAGTTACAAAGAAAAACCTGTTTTTGAAAAACATGTTAATATGAAAACAGTTTCGAAGTGAGAATTTATGATACATCTGTATAATAAAATTCAATAAAAAAAAACAAAAACAGCTATCTTTGCAGAAAAGATGATCTTAAAAACCTGAAGTTTTCTATTCTAAGATTTAAAAAAAATACTAAGAAAGCGGTAGAAAACTTCTAACAATAATGATTATTTTTGTTTGCGTACTGGCTTATTATGATAATACAACTTACGCATTTTTTTAAACGAAGATCCAAGTAAATAACAACAAAGAAAGTACAGTAGAAACTAACGAGGCGTTTAAAAACATCTTAATGATGCTCTTTATAATAATTCTATAGAACAAGTTTAAAATTGTTCCAAGTTCGATATATCTAATCTTTGTAGAAAAATTTATAAAAATCACTAGTATTTACAAGTTCTCAATAACAGATGCAACAATTTCGATACAACTGGTTAATAAATACCTAGATGAAAAAATCAATGCAGCAATCGACACAAACTCTTGGGATGCCAAAAAATATTCCACGTACATTATGATACAAAAAAATCTAGAGTGTAGACACAACCTTATTTGACGAAGAAAAAACATTGTAAGCTTTGCATACAATTTTGAAATATAGAAAAAATATTGGACAGTTTGAGATATATCTTGTTATACCTCACATTTATTATCAAAAACAAGATATATTCATTCACTTTAATTGCACGTTGCTTGCTTATTACGGGAGACGGTGCTAAGGTGTCCATTTCTAAAGGCACGGTACCCACTAAGTCAGCAGAACTGCGTCAAAGGAAACGTGCACTGGATGGCATCGACCAGATTGTATTAAGTTTTATCAGATTAAACTGATTACTTTCCGGCTTTGAAAATTGAAAGCACCGAAATCTGTCTTCGATTTATTGCGTTAATAGTGTAGTCCGTGATTTCCTTAAGTTTTATTTTAAACATAATGTATCTTCCAAATATTTCGCTAATATGATGAAGACTAGTTCTCCAAAATGAAAAATTACACTAAACTATTTTAACTGTAAACCAAAAGGCACTTCTTGCATTCATGTGGTTTCTGGTTTCATCCTTGTTGGCCGCCATAAAAAAAAACCTTCTACAGATAACATAAATAAAAATGGAAAAACATTACTTGAACTTCTGCAAAGATTTTTTTCTAGATAAACCAGCTCAATAATTTCTCTATTTCCTATAAATACAGAGACAGATTTCTATTTTCAGATCATGTTTCAGGCGTGGTAGTACATTGTACATGTTTATACATTTCGAAGCAGGAATTATTTTTCATACACATTCCAGAACGTCCACCCACAAGGCAGACAAATGACCTGTAAAAGGTTACAGCGAGCCACCTGATCTGGAGGTTAATGGGGAAGGCCTATGTAATGTACAATTATAAGTCTAGTAGAGTAATCATTTAAAATTTTACTTTGCCAAACTCTGTTTAAACAAAATCTTTAATAATAAAATAAATTTTAAAAACCCTAATTAAGCTCGGTAAACCCCTTTTTAATTTGAATATTAAGTAGCTGCACTTCATATAAAACAGATTCAATAAAAGGATAACTAAAATAATTTGTATTGCGTTTTTTATTACGTACAATCACTTAAACTAGAAAATTGTGAGCAACAAATTAATTGTTAATTAATACAAAGTCCCCTAATAAATTAATCACGAGTCTACAATATGATACAGTTATCTATCTACAAACCGAACATAATCAAATCGGTCATTATTGTAGTCGGCATAAACATTAACCTAGGCAAATACAATTAAAGTTGGTTATTCTTATTAATCGGAGTGTGTAGGTCGCGTCTAACGTTCACGTTGCACCTTCAGCGGCCGCCCGTCGGAATGTTTTTTTGCGTCGCGTCTACTTCTTACCGCTTAAAAAGCGTGTTAGGCAACGTTTTTTCTACTCGCCAGTCGCGTCGTGACCTCGGCTGACATTAAAAATGGTTATGGCTCGCGCACACGTGCTACTTTCTGCTGAAACCAACTTTATAAGATGTCTCGTCTCCATATCAGTAAGATTCAGACGGTTTGTTCCACGTCAGACGTCTGAGCCGAATGTAATGTGCACTTGTTCTAACAAACGTTTTGGCAGACGGAAAAAATAAAGGTCTTGAATCCTTTGTGTGGCCGTCTCCTTATAATCCATGTTGCTTTATGTTTTGACATTCATTATTTCAAGCGTTCACTGGTCGGTCTAGACTGGGCTTTTAGGCTTGTTCAGTGGTAACGTGTTATTTCTTTTCAGTGTTGGGATATTTTTAGCAATTTCTCTTTTTCTCCTTCTTACTTTTTCTGTGGGTTTTTAGGAGCAGGTACTTTTATTTTTGCTGTCTAAAGTTTTTCCAGCGGGCAGTAAGACTGTCTGCACCCACCTTTATCTAGTTTTATTATTAGTGCTCAAATCAAGGCATGGTGCATATATATACTACATAATGACTGCGCGGTTGGGGTGAAGGCTAGAACACTGGCTGTCGTGCAACGTGGAGGGCATTCGATTCCCGCACGGAGTAACTCATTGTATGACCTACAAAATGTTTTTTGGACGTGGATGTCATGTGCATGTGAAATTGTATGTTTATAAATGCAACCACGACACAAAAACTTTTTCTTAAAAAAAATATCTTGCGTAAAAAATATTTAGTGCATTTTGTACAAATTTAGTATTGCTTTATTTTTATTGGGAATTAAATTTATTCCGAATTACAAAACATAATGCACCTAAATTATTCAAATTATTCATACTAAGCATAATTGCACAGTTTTAAATGTTTATACAAATAGGTTTTTATTCAAAATTATACAAAAAATAGAGAGGTTGATTTTTGAAAAATTTGCAATGTTTTCAAATCGATTTTGGTTATATTTTAATATACCGGTCATAATATCTATAATTATACAATATTTTGATAAGCTTATAATATTAATTCAATTTACCTCTATATACCTAACAAAGATTAAGGAAAATAATTTACATTAAATCCTATTAACAATATTAGGTGGATTTGAAGAGGATATCGTCTGTTTTTTTCTAATATAAAATGAAGATGTAAAAACATTTTTTTTTACCATATCGAACCATTAATGCCGCGATTTATTCCAAAATCACGTGACTGATCTTTATAATATCACCTATATCACATAGGTATCACTACTTTACTTAGTTAACTATTATTCTTACTATAGGTAGGAGGAATTTTAAGAACATTTCTTTAACTAGGGCCTACATTAAACAAGGAGTCAATGACATATTGAGGAAAACTTTCCGATGCTTGTCTATAAAGAGCATAAAATCTACGTGACGAATCCGATGATTTAGCACTACGGTTTGTATTACTTCAATATGACTCACGTTACCGGTATTCAAGTTATAATTAAGATTTATTTTTAATTAAGTATTATTTTTATAAATTATATATATTACTTATACTATAATTATATAATAATGTCAATGTTATATAAAAGATTTTTTATTGTTGTTTATAAAATTATCGTTATGACGGAGATGTGTTATTAAATATTTTCAGTACGAACTTGCGTCGTGATCTATAGATAGTTATACAGCCAAAGTACTAGACAAATTCATAGACAGACGTACAAGGCCAGACTATCTTTGCTGGTCAACGACCCCATGTTTCGACGTCTGTAAGGCAACAGCCGTTAAGCAAAAAAAGAATTAAAAAGCGCAAGTTTGTAAACCGTCTGCATTCAAGCCGAAATATTTGTTTTAAACTTAAATTGATAATCATGCTAATTTGATTTTAATTGCTAATTAATTTAGAGAATGTAATCCAATGATTGATTTTTCAAGATTTCTACTCTTCAGTAAAAATATAGAAACTTTCATTGTGTACATTTAAGCTATGGTGAAATAATTTCTTAAATCAATAGTAATTCATTTTTTTATAAAAATGCTCGACTAAAATTAACGTTGACCTTGAAAATGGTACAAAAAATTAAAATCTATGTCACAATAAAATACATAAAATTACAGCTTAATTTTCTACCTCTATAGATAACACAAAATTGTTGCTAAGGAAGTTAAATACTCCTCTATTGATCACAATATAAATATTCAATTCAAAAACAATAATTCCTTTTTTTATAATCGTAGACAACAAAGCAGACGGTGCATCAGAACTAGTCATATTATCCGTTCGTGCTTATAATATCAAACGTTGATCAAAATCTATTGGCAAAACTAATTTATATAGTGTCAATAATAATACAATAGATATTGATAAGTCAGGCGGTTGAATAGCGTATGTGTGCGAAGAACTTGTGAGTATAATATAGGTATATACATATATATATATATTGAAGGAATTTTGTTACTATCTTAGTTTTGTTAATGGGTTTATCCGAGATAAAGTTTAATTTCTCTCATACTTTACCATCTATCGACTAGTGGTCTGAAAGCTTTTCTGCTTAACACGTTAAACGCCATGGGGGTCACCGGTGACCGGCGTTAGCGGAGGATTTACCTTCAACAGTTTTTTATTGGCAGTCAAAGTCTTAAGTAGCTAAGCTTGTAGTTTTAATAAAATACAATTTTGGACAATTAATTCAGAAACTACTTTTAGGTCATAACTATTTATAATAACTATCCCAAAATTAATTTATTAGGCAAACCAACAGGCAGAATTACTCTCTTCTGAATATCCATTTTCACATAAACTTTAAAATTGATTCTATTTTTATCGTCACCCCGACCGAACTATGTAAATTATACTTAAATAAAATAATATATATAACGTATGGAGGACAGATGACAATCTTGTTATAAAATATTGACATTTTATCTAATTTAGTGGTATCTAGTCAAGAGTCACCCCAACCTAGTTCTGTAAAGGATAAAGAAGATGTATTACTTATTATAATTAACTTAAGTATTACTGGGTTTTTTATTTTTTAATCTCAATAGTAGCACAGAGTCTGGAAATGTGCCCGGTATATGACAATAGACTCCTCCTATTACATGGGACTCATAACGTTAATAGTAAAAAGTGGGTGTCACTTCTGTGTGCACCTATATGTTATGTAATTAACTTAATTTAAGTTATAATCATGAAGTTATACAAAAGAAACCTAGTTCACGTGCACCAATGTGGCTACCTAAGCATGTTGTAACTGATCCAATTGGCTTAAGGATACGAGTAGAACCTGAAGCATAGCTTGATTAGTTAATCTAATAACCACTGTTATATGCACCCGGCTCACCCCAACATGCAATGACCTTACAATATAATTAATTAATTTACACAATAACTCATAATTGGCTTGCTTACAGTCATAAAAAGAGTTAATAAAAAATCCAATTTCCCTTCTTTTCTATAAAATCCTAATTGGTTTGTATTGAGGGTACAAGCAGGGTTCGAATGGTAAAGAAAATTTTTAAAAGGCTTGCCGTCAATTTCGCTTTACTCTGTCTAGCGTCAAAAGTTTATTATTTTTTAAGACCTAGTCTTTCAGTATGCTTTGATAGAAGAATTTAATTAATCAGCGAGTATAATGAAAGTTGAAAACTCAATAACAATTTGCTCGAAGACTATTTCTGCTCAACAGTCAGACTCGACCAACGAGGTAGGATTTATAATAAAAGATGATTATGCACTAAATTAATATTGTAAAGGCGACATCTTAGAGATAAACCTTCGCTACTAAGTACAACAATAACACACGTGTCCAACAGATTTACTGACTGACGAATTGGCGAATGTTTGTACACCAGTGTAAACTTATGCGCGCCTAGTAACTCCGCAGCGATAAGTACCGGTAATAACAAGACAATTACAATTTATTATTCTTAGATTAAAGTCGCAAGTTAATGCATCTATATACAAGACGTTAAATGTACGATATTTCCATGTAACTCGCCTTTCTAATTCTCCATTTGATAGAGATTATAAGTCATATACACTCCATTTATCTCTGTCTATCCCCATTACATATTTCAGGTTTTCTAGCTAGTCATTTTTCGAATTTTGCATTTGACCAAATTAAAATGACCAATGACCATAAAGTATGCTTGCATCTGGTCCGTGCTGGTTGCGGACGCCACCGCAGACGCATCTAATAGACTATATTATTAAATAATTTTATAACGTCCGAGTGGCCGCAAATGTATTCAAGTGGGTCGCCAGACGCATTAGCGCGAATTCCTAAAACCGACTAGACGTGTTCATATGGCTTCTTTTGTTAGATGTTTTTCGGTCTGTCTCGCCGGCCACAAAGCCTTGGAGGTCGACTCACACGTCGGCGGCCTGTTCAGAAAAGCCTGGCGTTTTGTACTCGCAGGCGTAACACAATTATTCCAACGTAACGTTTGTCATACGTAACGGACGCGCGGAGAGACCTCATGCTCACAAAAGAAATAGCCGCTAAAATATAATGTATTCGCCAGACGGTTGCATATATTTTGCAAGTGTGAAACCTGTTTGTATCGCAAAAACTATGATGAATAATAACAAAAATGTATTCCTCTTATTATTGAAGTAGCGATGCGACGTGTGAATAGACTAACGCAACAAGGTAACCGAATATGAAACGATGCAAAACCTGAAGTAATTATAACCTATGATCAACGACTCACCTGCAGACTGCAGACGATAGAAAATAACAGATTTTTTATTTGGAAAGAGATAAATATTTCTAATGCCTGACGGGCATACTACTTTAATTAATGAAACTGACACTAGATCCCAGACGGAAATCATTAGGTGCCTCTTCGTATGCATTTGTCTTATTGCCTGAATTGCAAATTAGATTACAAAAAATCTTTGATGAGTTCTTTTGTTAGTGATGTGTCTATCTATTTAAAAGAACTGGCTGTAATATGCAATATCACCCTTTCTACAATCAAATTCAAAATAAAATTGGAGTTGCAGTGTCAAGTTGAATCCAGTACGTGATTCGGGTAGTATCTTTTCGTAGGTAGGTGAGTGAATATTTTATCGGTGTGCTCGACTGCAGTGTCACTAAAATAGCCACGACACAGTGATAAGAGCATCGTGACACCTGCGTTCGCGAATTATCAAGAATAATGTGGCCATCCATGACTACATGCAGGCTTGTTTAAACAGCATAGGCCTTCAGTTACAGATGTTCGTCTGAAGCAAACATTTTATTTTAATTTTTGTTTAATAGTGCTGTGACAGGTGTTTTCGAATAATAGGAGTATAATAAGGATAAATGTTAACCTTGTACGGTAATTTTGGTGATACAGGAGGCTTATAATTTGAATGAACGAATGTGTATATTTAAAATGCAATATAATATAAACATATACCTCTATATATCTGTTCAAAATTTCTGTAAAATTTGCATTAAAAAATGTATAGCTGTCGGATTTTTTAGTTATCTATACAAATAAATAAAATTGGAATGTCTGTTTGGAATATTGAAATAATCGCTTTTCTCTACATGCATATCACTTTTTATAATTTATGTTTGTCTATCTGCCTGTTTGTACTAGTTAATCTCTGGAATGACTCGACAGATTTTGACGGGACTGTTACTGACAGGCAACTAATTTACTAATTAGTCCCATAGGTTACAATTATTTTAGAAAACGCAGACGCATTTGCGGGTTCAGCTAGTTTTATAATAAAACAATATTATTATGAGGTAAATTCATAGAATATAACTGTGTCCTTTTAAATTAAAGTAAATTTTCATGATATTTAGGTCTTCATACCGTGTTTTTTTTAAATAATTCGCTACTGTTGAGCCCGTTACTCAATTTTTGCGAGACCCAAGGACAGAATAGGGGTGGTAATAAATTTAACTTTAGCTATCACTCATTCTGTTCTAAGTGCTATCCTTAAAAAGTCCTCAAAAGGCTAAACAAATACAAACGCCGCTTCAGTAAAAAGATATTGCAACTCAATACTGACCCAGTAACAATTGTGTACAGATATGCAACTTCGCAGACTTAGTCTGGCGGCGGCTAACTTTCAATGAAATTGCTAGCTTTAGATGTAGATTTAGATAAACGTTTTTTGTTCAAACTTTGTTTATGGCATGTGTTGTTTGAAGAGACGCCGAAACTAAGTTCGAATTATGGGCTTTTTATAGTGTTTAGTAGAATATCTTGGGAAGTAGGTTATAATCCTTTTTTGCTAAGTCGAATTTCAGATAAGAATATATTTAGGATATATATCTATAATTATATCGGATCTGGATGTGATGTATATTAAATTAGTTCTAAATAAATTTATCATGCGTATATATTTCTTAAAAGAAACTGTTCGATTCATAAGCTATAATTATACTGAATAAATTCTAACTGTGCTCAATGTTATTTATAAACAATTTTGAATTGCTAAATGATGACGTTGCGTCAACAAACTCAAAAAAATATATATATACCTCTATAAAAAACGAAACTAAGCTCGCTTTAAGGTACTAAGGTAAGGCTACCTCAATTAAATATACCTCTTTTTTAACTTATGAAGGTTATTTGTGCGCAAATTCATGATTATTTTTAGACACCGCCGTCTCTAAAAATAGAATGTATATACGTATAAAATATTGCTTCAATATAGCCATGACTAGTTAAGGTTTGCATCTAATTAAAATAGACTTAAATAAAATTTTTTGCTACTTGATTCTAAGTTGACATTGAACCTAAATTCCTCTGTAGGTACATTTTTCTAATAAATTACTTCAATAAAGTATTTTATGTTAGTGGATGGTAGACTACAGCACATGTCGCCCTATCAGTAAGAACGACCTTGCCTTTGTAACTCCATTATCTCTCGATGCGTGCACCTACTTAAGGTGCAGCACTCGGTCACCCTTATTATCGTCCAAACAAAATTACTTTTTCTGTTTCAAAGTACGCAATAAGCTTAATGTTTGAGCCAAAATTAGAAATACCTCTAGAAAGGATTGGTGGACGAACTACCTTGGACACTCTTTGGTGCAGCTAAATATTTTTAACACATGTAAACAACTTGCCTTCAACTTCAAAATCATATATTATGTATAAAATGCAACAAGACGTATATTAAAATGATAATGCGACCCCAAAATGTCTTTCAAGATTTGCGTAACGGTAACGCAGCAGACATATTGTTCTAAACCGCACTCATGAATCGTGTGACGTCACAAGTGAAAAAGCGGGAAATAAAATGCAAAGCTGCGAACATGTGAGCGGCTCGTATGGAAAACGAAAGTCTTTCGACTCGAGTTTCATTCAGGCGAAGTTGGCTCGCTCGCGGGTGCGACGACAATGTCGGAAGTAACTGAGCACACAAAACAAATGGACATGACAATATCTCTCATAACTTCACAATTACAAAAAATTCCAAAGTGACATCTCTCTAATCTCAGTATCTTCACAAATACAGATTCAACCTTCAACCAAATTCAAAAATCACAATGAATTAATTAACATTTATTCTACAAACAGGCCAGAAAATACATTTCTATTTTGTTTTTACAAGATTTTTTGCAAAGCATGTAATGAATAACTGTGCGAATTTGAATAATTAACACGTGACCCGGTAAAAATTAAAGTGATCTACACTATTCCTTTCCTAATTTAAATTTGTATCAATATGTATGCAACGATGTAAATACTAAATATATGGCTGATGTAAAAGGTGTTTGGTACTTTGACCAAGACCAAAAAAGTTATAATTTTCTATAAATTTTATTATAAGCATTGAAATCAATATTTCAACAACGTATAGCCACAAAAACCTAATTTAATAGTTAAATTATTGTGAAATAGGCGAATTTATATTCGGGTTATGAATTTTAAGTCCAAAAGTAATAATTTGCGTAATATTAAAATAAATAATACGTTACTATCTAGCTAAGTAATTACATTATACAAAAATAGGCAATTCATCAACAGCCTATAAATGCCCACTGCTGAGCAAAGCCTCTTCTCACACGGAGAAGGTTAGAGCATTAATCACCACGCTTGCTCAATGCGGGTTGGCTATTTCAAACTTATAATTAGAAATTGTAAGTTCAGGTTTCCTCACGATGTTTTTCCTTCACCGTTTGTCAGTTGTCACTTGTCACTTAGTCATATTTACCAATGAAAATTCTTCATATCGTTATAAAAACACATAGGTACATTACACTTATTTCCGTACATTGTATAATAATATTTAAAACAGTCTCCAGTCATTATACATTTCTCGATATAGCACTTGAAAATATTAACCAAAATTCAATAAGCCCGCAATGTATTGCGTACAAACGTCAGTTTAGGCCAAAATGGCGCGCGTATAATGATTTGACACTGTTTATTATACGATTCAAAGTCTACTCAATTCTGAATGGATTAGTTTTGCTTTTTGTTATTTCGATGACATTTAGAAATGAACCTTGCAGTAAAAAAATACAGTTGAATTGAGAAATTCTTAATTTTTTCAACTTAAAGAAAGTAACAGTGAATAATTGTATGGCGTTTTCCTTATAGATATTATGATAATAATTATAATAATATATTATAATAATATTTAGAATGAAGGAACGTCTACGTGAAGTCTGGCAAAAGTGTTATTTTGTCTGTGTAGACAGACATTAAAAATCCTGTCAATAAAGTGACCAAGTGACTAAGTGACTTAATAGTACCAACCCACGAATGAAAAGATGTTCATATCGTAGACTTTATTTAAATCCATAAGAGGTATCAAGAGGACAATTCCAGCGGTGCATATATAATACTGAAACCTGCTTTTAGTCAAAAATTAAGTCTATCAAATAGTGACTGAGTTTAATACCAGTATAAAGCGCAGAATCACAAGAATGCGTGAACCCAAAAATTCAATAGAATCAGGTGCTATCCGCAGCGTAGTGTACCTCTAGTAATGAGATCTTAGCATACACAGGCACAGGCAGTGGAAAACGAACTTTGTTTTACACTGCGTATTGATGTAGTAACAACTTATTCGAATTCCAATCGAATTGATAAACGTTAGACTAATTTTACAAGGTCAAAGTTTCTAGCAACAGTTAATGTACTAAACTTTAAAACAATAGTTTAAGCAATAACATAAATGACGACTTAACTAAAATACAAAACAAAGTCATAGGTCAATTTGAATTGTAGGCTGAAATATATTAAACTTACTTGTATGAACGACTAAACAAAGTAGGTTCATTTGAATTACAGTTATAAATTTACTTGAACCTAAACATACATATCTATATCATTTAAAAAAAATATGAGTTATACAGGCTGTCCCTGAAGTCGACGACCAAACGGAACCAGGTGATCGAGAAGGTTCGGGACAGTTAAAATATAAAAAAGATCACGAAAAAGTACACCCTTGCGACAGTCTTTAATACATAAGTCATTCTAATTTAAAAACTATCTGACTTGAATTTTTTATATGTTTCTGATAACTGTAGGAACCTGTATAGCTATTGATAACTTTTATATATCGGGACTAATAACTTGCTCTGACTACACTAGAAGTGCTGCTTTCCACTTATCATATTTCTCAATTCCCTAATTTATACAAACTAGTCCCAACAAAAACTAACATACAAACAAATATAGATATATAAAAACATATAGAAAGACAAAGTGTTTATAGAGACCTCCAGTATCAAGGATTTTAGACCAGCTCCCTGAGCACTGCACCGGTTGACTTCATAAATAACTACCACCTCGTCTCCGTCTAATTTAGTGCATTCGTTCGATAGTTGTTATTCAAGACGAAATAGATGAATAAAATTGTTGAGCAAAAAAGCTTTTGAAACAAGTAATAGAACTGTCAAATTTCTTCTAAGAAATCTGTACGATTTTCTTAGAAAAATTGACAATACTTTCTTGTGATATTTTTTATAAACCGTACAAAATTACAAATGAATTCTGCAGAAATTGGTTTTGTTTGTTAAATAGAAGGCTATTTTGTTTTCAGAAGGTGCTTAGTACTACAGTAAAAGGGGGGTCAGGTTATGATGGTTATCTTCTTTCAATTATAACTTAAGATAGAAATATAAACCAAATAACATGAAACTAGAAGCAGCATCCTATCTTTCGATAACCTAACTGCAATCTTTAAAAATTAATTATATACAGCAATATGAAAGAAAGTGTACAAAGAATATTATTATGCCTTCATTTTTATATTTACAACGAACTTGCTGAAAAAATTGTTAATAAGAATTAATTGACAAGTTAACTGACCGTTTGAACTCTTTTCTATGGTTTTTTTTTAAGGACAGAAAATCATCGAATGGCGTCTCCCGCCTGGGTGAGGCGGGAGGGAGTGTCAGACTCTTACTGACTAAAAACCACCCCGTTCCTTCTCCTGCACGACGAGCCGGAGCCCCGGTAACCCGTTAGGTAGTAAAAGACACATCAATCGTGAATAAATTACCTAAGATTTGAACTTTCAGTATTTCAAATGTCAATATTATAGTCAAATGTGTATGTATTGCTAAAACATGCATACCAACGACTAGTATTTAAATCGATGCAAAAAAATACATTTACTAATTAGTAATGTTGTAAATTTACTTACGTCAATATATTTTTAGGTCAACTGTAAAATGTGAAACAAATCTAATTACCAAATACTAAGAAACAATTCAATGAATTAAAACAATAGATTCTAAAAATAAAACTATTTGAAATAAATAAACAAATTGTCAGCAGTTAAATGGCGAGTCAGCTGTTTCTTACATCCTTGAGTTTGAACTTCGCGAGATTCTAACTCCCTGTTTAATAAACCAGCAACAAATTATAGTTGTGAGTGTTGCATCTAGTTATGTCCCACTGCTCCACTTGATGTTACGTCGAATATATTGTAACCCTGACATATCGAATTACGGAAATAATTTTTGTTACATTTAGTCAAGAAGAGACTTTGTAATTGGCCTGTCAGATCCTAGTTTTGACGTTTGGGTACCTAATAGTGTAATTAGGTCAGTAGATTTTAATTTTTTTGTATATATGTCAGTGTGTGAAAATTAGTTTACTGTGCCAATAGATTCGCCCTAAAAGTGGGTGTTTCTACAACAACTTTCCATAAATTAGCTTTAAGCAGGATTAAGATATTTCCTACTTATTATGAAAATATACAAATTTATATGGTTTACCTATTCAAATTCATTTAAGATATGGGTTAATCGAATTAAATTTTTTGTGACCTGCTGGTAATACAATATTTTATACAGACTTCATTTGTGTTAAATTACGCGAAACCGCAATTCTTAATGTATAAAAACTCAGAATTTTGATACAACGACGTTATATGCAAGACAAAAGAATACATTTCAATAGAAAAAGACAAGGTCTGTGAGAAAAATAGTTTGCGAATATTTTAATGAAGTTATTTTTAGACTTTGAATTAACATAAGTGTGGCCATGTACCTTATAGTGATGTTATGAATATTCACGTTCGCATTCGCGAATATTCGCATATTTTTTGACATTCGGATTCGCAAATTTTTATACGAATCGCATATTCGCAAAAATAAATAACATTTTCTATTACAAAAAGGTAAAATCGATAGAGGAACAGGTATTAATTTCTTTTAATATATTTATTACAAAGTCTTATTTTCTGATCAATCTGTTTTACAATAATAATACTGACCTTCTTGGTGATTATTTGGTATAATGAATAATCAAATTTTCATTACAACTGAGCACACTAAGAAATATATTATTATGAAAAATTAGGGTACCTACAGAAAATCTTACTAATATTATTTTCTAGTACCTTTGCATTTGAACTTAAAATTTCATTTCCTTCATTTCCAAGCTACATTATAACGCAAATTGGTTTAAAATGGTTTGCCAGTAAGGAGAAAAAAATATTGGTCCAAATTCTTAAGTCAATATTCCCATTGCGTTCGCATTTGCGAATATCGATGGCAGATATTCGCATTCGCTTTCGTATTCGCGAATGTCTAAAATATGATATTGGTTACATCACTAGTACCTAAATAGATTAGACTTGCATAAATGAAAGAACATTACGCATTACTATAAAAAATTGGTAATACTCTTATGTTATTCTAATACTATTATAATATTAATTTATGAAGTGAACTTCATGAGCTGCCACTTTTCATCTGTCTGCACTACCTACATGTCGACTGGGAGAGAATGACCAAGGCATTGAGACCTCCTGTACCCAGTATTAAGTTCTTAAATAAATACTCAAAAACATTTAACACGGTAACACACTGAGCTGTCAAATTCAGACAATTAATTATACATCAAGCAATTATTAATTAATTAATCAGACAACTGTATTATACAACTGATATCAAGAGTACAATAATATGGGTAGGGTCACGTGACTAGTGGCTATAAATCATCGAATACTAGGCTAAAGTAAACAACTTAAAAATTGAAATTATGCAACATTTTGTATGTGACTTAGCCAACAAACATGGCGCTAGGAGTGACAGTGCGGACTTGTTTCAATGTCACGAATTGGGGTCTCCCCATATATTATGTACTCATGCGATATATAGGTGTACATAGATAAGCACATAGAACTATTTCTATGAGCGCACCCCACCGATTGTAATCTGGGTGAGGGGCGAGCGGTTGAGGCGGACGGACCAATCGCTGTGCTCCCGTGACCAGAAAAGGGGGAGGAGTTTCGCACCCCTAGTTTTCTAGGGGTTAGTGTGCTTCCGCGGCCAACCTAGTTTGCCGTAACCCTCCGCGCGCCGCGCTCTCCCCGTATCCACTAATTTAGGGTTGATCAATCGGCCGCGCCGCTGCCGTTACGTAAGAGACACCAGACGAATTTCATGCGATGCAACGCGCTGTCCGCTGTCGGGCCCAGACAGCCGGTGAGCGGCCACATCCTACATAACGAGACAAGCTTTCAATTAATTAAAACGAAATAATTTTCACTTTAAGTCTAGACAGTCTAGGTTTTTGGTTGCCTAATTTTTTTGTCGACATAATCATTTTTGAATGTTAAACACAGACATTTTTTTACACAAGATGATATTTTCTTTATTTTATCAACATTTCAAAGTAAACTAGTATTGTAATGACGTCTTGATACATCGATAGAAGCGTCGAAACTTACTTTTTGATAAATTATGTGCTAAAAATACACTAAAAGTGACATTTAGGCTGTAAACTGGGTTAACTGGGTTAATCAGGTTATTTGTATGCTAGTCATCAGTATACCTAATTACCTGATAATTGGCTGTACATTAACGTTAGTAAAAACAACATTTAAAAATGTGCTCCATAGAAGTTTTCGTTTTCGTGTCCTCTGTATCGATTTTGAGCCTATTATATCGGAACTTAGGTAAAAGTGCCTAGAATAGATAATCAAGTTAGTGCACAACTGGCTGCCCTATTGACCTATTGTCATCTGAATTTAGACGACACCAGTGTTCGAATTTACAGGCGAAAATGTGTTAATTCGGTACCCTTGTATTATGTAACATTTGGGGCATGATAATAAGTCAAAGTCTACCTCCGTGACGTAAACCAAGACATAGATATGACATCATTAAAATATGTACACTAACGAGCTAAATGAGTATTACCAAAATATGAGTTAGACCATTAATAATGAGACAAGTCAATACTATTTATATAAAGTTACATTTCTTTTTAAAACTAGTATAACAAACAGCTGAAAAGTAAATGATTAGCAAAAAAGTCTATAGAGACCTTTACTGCCCCCACCCCCCACTAAATCTATCACTCTTACACTACGTAGTTACGTACCTACATACCTCTTCTAAAAACAAACTTAGTGGTATGTTACTCTCCCACGTTTATGCAAACGATCAACGGACGACGACCCTAGCGCCACCTATGCAAAATATTTAATATTTTATTCAAGGTTTTAATGAAAATGAAATTAGAATGCAGTTTTGATTATTATTTTTATACAAGAAGATAAATTAAACTATAGAAACTAGGTAAAAAAAATATTTTCCTGTACCCTGGTACAGGAAAAAAAATTAAATAATTTGAATATACGTATTTGAATTGAGGTACGCCTCAACAACAATAAATGTCAAAATACTATAGAAAAAAACGTGCATCGTATTCGAAAAATAAAACGATCAATTTAACAAGCAACAGGAACATGTAATTGAATGCTAAAAAAACATCAATTCTAAAGATAGATCTGATTAACAACCAATCGGTAGGCATTTGCAAAATCCATAGAATTCGATTGAAAATTTTTCCTCAAACGAATCCCGTTACCTTTTAGACCGTTCAAGTGTAAAAAATGTTCAAACAAACAAAAAAGTATGCTATGCTGACTACCTGTCTACACGTAACAAAAAAAATAGTATAAAAAAATTAGCACATCGGGAAAGCATAGAGAACGTAGATGTCATTTGGTAAGGAGATACAATAAATGTAGGCTACATAATTATAAAAACTTTGTGTACAGAGATATAGGTTAATTGATTTTTGAAAAAAACAATTTCTCAATGATCAGTTTTTGTTTTTATTTCATTCAAGAATATCATAACGTTATATGTACTAATAAAATAATACATGAACATTTTAGATATTCGAGACCACGTGGTCTGGCTTCGCACTTCCACAAACAAGATAGTCATATTGTTTTTTTTTCTAAATAGAGTTAATTAAAAAAAAAGGTTACATTATTAACAAACTAAGAATGAACAGGATGATTACAAAACTGGAGGTGTAGATTCAATTCACCAGGCTGATAAAAAGTAACTTTATACCTATGCTCCAAAATTGTAAAAAGTGTGTTTTCCAACGTCAAAGTTAGAAGTTATAGAGCAGTCTTAGATTGATTGATAAGGTTAGGTTATGTATTATGATTATGTTAACCACACCCTAATTTGTCTAGCTTTAAACCAATATTTTTCTTGTTTTTTTTCTTAAGAAATTAATTTGTTTTGTTCAGAAATGGGGCTAGGCTGTGACATAAGTTTTGACATCACGTTTGACGTAGTAGTTAGGAACTGATTGACCGTTTAGGGCTCAACGTATCGTGAGTTAACCCCTGCCTACCGTAACGCGGATCTAACCTAGCCACACTATATTTTTTATTGTCTCTCATACAGTTCCGGGTTTAAGAATAGATAATAAGATAATATATCCAAAACAGTTAGAGGAAAATCAGATTTTTTTTTAGTCTAACTTAAGAATATGGCCTTTTAAAACACGTACGATTTTTAATCCATTTTTGCAATTCAAAGCAACGTCTGCAAGAGGTTTATTTTAGGTAGCACTTTGTGTATGCAAAGCTTACAATTTATTAGTAAGAATGCAAAATACAAATTAAGCATTTTTGTAACATGTAGAAATACGAGTTCGTTTTGTCCGGTTTTTTCTTTATTTCAAATTGCATTTGATATTCTGTAATAGTTCGTTGAACTGTATCAAAATTCTTGAAATTTTGTCTGAGCTTTATAATTTAATAAGCTTAAAATACCTTTAATTGCTTTTAATATTTCTCAGTAATGCTTAATGCCATATCTAAGAACTGAATATGGTATTGACTGCCTCGTTGGGCGAGTGGTCGCAAGTGCGACTGGGGCTAGGGGTCTCGGTTTGGGATAATTATTACTGGTTTTTTTTATTTTTTCTTTGGTAGCACAAAGTCTGGAATTGTGCCCGAGATATGTCAATATTACATGGGTTTCATAACATAAAACAATTAAAATTTGGTGTTACATTGTACAGTCGCATGAAGTGCTGAAATGTACACCTCTGCCTATCCCTTCGGGTATAAAAGAAATGTTATGTGAATTACCTAGGTTTTTTTTTAAGTCAGGCAAAATTCGAATGAAACATATTTTTTGCTTCAGCCAATTAGGTTCCGTTGCAAAAGGGTTTAAGTGTATGGCCCCACCATAATTATTGCCATAGAAAGCATTATCGAACATCTCTCTTTCGGACAAAGTCGTTTTAAACTTTTTTTACTATTTGATCGTACAATCTGATATAACATTTGGGTTTTCCAGATCACTTATATTCTGCATTATCATTGGGTACTTATACTATTGTGTAAATTCGTAACTGTTGATAATTGCGGTTGATGTTGCGTACGTCATGAGTTCGTCACATCACTATACAAAAAGGCATAGCGTCATTACCTACTAGTAGTTGTAAGCGGATGCCAATCAAGTGGTTCTGACGTCACCAATAACAAAGCTCGCCAATGCTTTTTGGAGACTATTATTTTTTTGACTGCCTCGATGGCCGAGTAGTCGCAAGTGCAACTACCGGGCAAGGGGTCTCGGGTTCGATTCCGGGGTCGGGCAAAGTATTACTAGGTTTTTTTAAAAAAATCTCAGTGTTTTTTTTATTAAGTTTTTTGATAATCTCTGCGTTGTATTAATTGTACCGCAGAGATTATCATTAGTGTCGTGATGGCCCGGAGGTTAAAGACGCGCTTCTCATGCATGAGGGTGCGGGTTCGAAACCTACCAACGGCAAGTACCAATGTGACTTTTTCCGAGTTATATGTACTGTCTAAGATTATTCAGCCACCATTGACAAACGGTGAAGTAAAACATCGTGAGGAAATCTGATGTCGGAAGTTGGGAGTTGGAAATCGCCAACCCGCATTGAGCAAGCGTGGTGATTAATGCTCAAACCTTCTCTGTGTGGGAAGAGGCTTTACTCAGCAGTGGGCTTTATAGGCTGTTAATGTGTGTTTACTTATTTTACTTAAAGTGTCTCTTTGTTATCGCTTTTTTTAACTCCCCAATTAATTTTGATCTTTTGCCTAATTACCTATCTCCTGTTTTGCTCTAGGATTTTTACCTGTGTCGTGGGTGCGTTTACAAACATACAAGTTTACACACACATTACATCACACCCACAGAACAATAATCTGTGGATCACACAAAGAGTTGTTCCGTGCGGGAATCGAACCCACGACACGTTGCGCGGCAGCCAGTTGCCCAGCCAGCGCGCTAACCGTGCCGTTGAATCATAGCACAAAGTCAAAGCATTTATTTCAATTAAACCATAGTTTGGTACTTTTGAAACGTCAACAAATACAAAATAAATAATAGTCTGTCAGTCAGTCCGAAACGTAGATTCGAATGGAGAAGAACTAGCAAGAAACTCCATTCGTTACTCTTTTTAAAAAAAGTATATTCTACAATGTCTCTGATACATATTTCAATACTGTACGCATATGTAAGAACAATACAAAGACGCTTGACGCATTATACTAATAACTTACTAAAATAAAAAAAAATAAAAATCTTAAGTCTAACATGGTGCTCACATATGCATACTGACAATCCATAGAAATAGTGCTTCTATACAAGAAAGAAATGCTCGATGCCATAAGGAAACTAGATTGTCTACATTAGAATTAAAGTATTAAATTATGTATTATATTACCTACTATTGGAATTTAACTACTGACTACATTTGAGTATTGTCCAGTGGAGCCGAACCAACATGCTGCCAAGCATTCTTATCTTCAAGATAATCTGTCAGTGTGTAGTAAGCTTGATTACATAATTCGCACTTAATATATGTTTTAAATTTACTTTCATTGAGATCTAGTATGCTATTTTGGAAATGAAACGACTGCAAGTGGACATTATGGGTATCAGCGATACCAAATGGCCAGGTCAGGGTAAGTTCTTCACACCTGATGATTGTGTTCTCTATTATTCTGGAACCGATAAACCAACAGAGAGATATGGTGTAGGAATTCTTTTAACCAACGAAATTTCCAAGTCAGTAACAAACTTTATCCCTTTGTCTAATCGAGCCATGTTGATCAGACTAGAAGCCAAACCATACAACATCAATATCATACAAACATATAACTGATGGAAGAACGAAGAATACATAAGAACACAAATCCAGACAGATATAAGGAAACCGATGACACCATTCAGAGAGAGATCAGAAAGGCTAAGAACACCTATTATAGTAATAAATGCGCACATATGGAAGATCTCCTCCGCAAACATGACAGCTTTAATGCCCATAAACATATCAAAGAAATGATGGGTCAAAGACGTAAACCTATTAATACCTTGACAGATAAAGGTGGAAATCTGATTCTGGACCCCGATAGTAAGAGAAGACAATGGTGTGATTACGTTTCGGAGATGTTTGCTGATTATTCACGGAATATGGCTATAAGTACAGATAATACTGGTCCTTCGATTTTATAATCAGAGGTTCAACGTGCGTTGAATTCAGCCAAAACAGGCAAATCACTCGGACCAGACAACATACCCATCGAGATCCTCAAACTATTGGAGGAAGATCAATTGGAAACGCTGACACAGTTCTTCAATTATGTTTACGACACTGGCATTCTCCCAGATGACTGGCTAAAATCAACGTTTATTACAATACCCAAAAAGCAAAATGCTAGAAAATGTGGAGAATATCGTATGATTAGTCTTATGAGCCATGTACTAAAAGTATTCTTAAACATCATACAGAACAGAATAAGACCAAAATGTGACAAACATTTGGGAAACAGCCAGTTCGGATTTCGCTCCGGTTTCGGAACCAGGGAAGCTCTATTTGCTCTCAATGTTCTCGTACAAAAGTGCAGAGACATGCAGACTGACCTATTTCTTTGCTTCATCGACTATGAAAAAGCTTTCGACCGTGTCAAACACCAACAACTTATCAGCCACCTGTCAGATGTTGGACTGGATGGCAAAGACGTCAGGATAATCCGCAATCTGTACGACAAACAAGTAGCAACAATAAGAGTAGAAAATGAAGACACCGAGCCGATTGAGATCTGTCGCGGAGTTCGTCAAGGTTGTGTTCTTTCGCCGATGCTCTTCAATATTTACTCAGAGGCCGTGATGTCTGAAGCATTAGAAGACCTCGATGTTGGAGTAAAGATTAATGGCACACTGGTAAACAACTTGAGATATGCAGATGACACGGTTCTTGTTGCTGCTTCGGAACGTGACTTACAGACAATTGTAAATAAAGTCAACGAGACAAGCGAGAAAGCCGGTCTGTCTATTAACATCAGTAAAACCAAGTTGATGGTTGTCTCCAAAAATCCTGATCTTGACCCAATTATAAACATAGATGGTAAACCAATCGAACGAGTACGACAATAAAAGTATCTCGGGGCTTGGGTAAATGAAGTATGGGAATCAGATCAAGAAATTAAGACCCGGATAGAAATTGCCCGAGCATCTTTTAACAAAATGAGGAAAGTTCTGTGTTGTCGTCAAATAAACATTAAGCTCAGAGTTAGGTTACTCTTCTGCTACATCTGGCCTCTAGTCATGTACGGATGTGAAGCATGGACCGTGAAGGAGGACACTACGAGACGTATAAACGCATTCGAGATGTGGTGTTACCGTCGTATGCTCCGAATCAGCTGGACACAAAGGGTTAGCAACGAATCCGTGCTACAGCGCGTCCAAATGACCCGGAAAATTATGCTGACCATCAAAAAGCGAAAAATCGAATATCTCGGTCACGTGCTTAGACACGATAGATATTCACTGCTTCAACTGATCATGATGGGCAAAGTGGAGGGGAAGAGACGTGCTGGGCGCAGAAGAAAATCGTGGCTGCGAAACATCCGGGAGTGGACCGGCATTACATCTGTCGAACAATTGTTCCGCATGGCTACCGACAAGGAGAAATACAAGAAGCTGACGGCCGACCTTCAACATTGAAGAGGCACTATAAGAAGAAGAAGAATGCTATTTGGTATTTTATTATAGCATTTAATAGCTAACCCCATAAAGGATTTCTGTACTTTGGACAGTCTGAATTACGGTATAGCTAACTTATTTTTGCCTCTAGTATTAAAATTGTGTCTATCGCTTCTTTTTTCAAACAATTGCCTATTTTTCCTTACATACATTATATTTTCATATATATATTGACAGGGCACCGTTAAAATATTTATCGTTTTAAACAATTCTCTCAGCGATTCGCAACGGCATAAGTCATATACGGCACTATAAGATAAATGGGAAAATCTTACTGAAATTGGGTTAACCTTAACCCCACTACTCAAATCTGCACTTGTAGAGTTGCCATGCTCATCCATTCGGTAACCTAATTTAAGCGTTATAAAGAAGCCGCGGGCTAGCTCTTTATATCGGATTTTAGGGATCCGTTCTTAAGCTTACTTACATATAAGTACTTGCGTACAAAATTTGTTAGAACCAAGCATTGAATGAAAAGAAAAATAAGTCAGAAAGTTAGACTAAGACATCATTAAACACTAATGTACAAGCAAAAAGATTAAAACTAATACAGAAATACTTTGTTTAGTTTCTTTGTCATATAAACTTCTACGGCTAAATCCATGCACCAATTTTGATGAGAGATAGATTAAACATCTAATCTACATTAGCAAAAATAAAGAAAGTTTTTTTAACTTCACTTTTATGCAATTAAAACTACAAGAAAGAACAAACGAAGAATACTCAAATTAAATATAACTATTCTTATAGACAGACAGACCAGCTTAGCAATATATATGTACGTGTCATGCAAAAAATCTATGTACCCACACAGCTCTTGTCGGTAATCTAAACACTAGACTTATTCTAGACTTATTATTTAGATACGATGAAACACTGCATTCCTACATACATTGCACTTTCGCTTATAGAACTTTCATAACGTACTGCGGTCTAACTTTCCCTCTGTGAATTGAATCATTTGTCTGAAACATATTCGACATAGGCATTTGTTTTAGTAAAATCTTTATTTAAGTATAATTTTCCTATATGTACCATAACATAACATAACATCACGCCTTTTATCTCCGAAGGGGTAGGCAGAGGTGTACACAGAAGTAACGCCCACTTTTCACTGTTTATTTTATGAGTCCCATGTAATAGGGGGTGCCTATTGCCAGATACAGGGCAGATTCCACACTCCGTGCTAGTACTGAGATTTTTTTTTAAAACCCTGTAATACTTTGCGGAATCGAACCCGAGACCCCTTGCCCGGCAGTCGCACTTGTGACCACTTGGCCAACGAGGCAGTCCTATACATATAGGACGTCGCGGAGAACCTAACGGGTAACCGGGGCTCCGGCTCGACGTGCAGGAGAAGGAACGGGGTGGTTTTTAGTCAGTAAGAGTCTGACACTCCCTTCCGCCTCACCCAGGCGGGAGCAGTCATTCGATGATTTTCCCCCCTTAAAAAAAAAAATACATATAGGACTGCCTCGTTAGGTACATACCTAGTGCTATAAATGTCTTTAAAAATCATGGATAGTTTGAAATCAGATTCTAATAGATAATAATCTAATACCAACCCAAAATCAATGGATTAAGATTGCTTTTTGACATTAAACTCCATTACACTCCATATTTTACTCCTTTAAACCTATACTATATATTACCTACTCCTAGTTTCTGTCAAAATCATAGATATATCTAGAGATTTTGGGTTGTAATCGAAAACATGATTAATATCGGCAGTTTGATGCGGGTCAGTGAATCTTTAATTTTAATTATAAGACTACTTCTTTAGCAGTACTACCCGGATACATAAACGTACTTCGTATTATATTATGGACGCATTTAAATAATACATTTTCATGTTTACTAAAATTATATAAGATGAGAACCTTCAATAGAATAGTCCCCTTCATACTTGACTATATTTTTTTCTATCATTAAGAGCGAGTTTTTACAAGTGTTGGATATTTACGCTCTGCTGACTCAGGATTTCCCCTGATCGAGTAAAGTTTGGGTCAACGACTGTCGAATGTGAACCTTAAACTGTCAAACACCACCAATAACACCAATAACCAATAGCAAACAATAGGTTGCGGTCACCGGTGACCGCAACCTATTGTTCTATAATTGTGTCTACAAAACCGGTACTCGACGAGTTAAATCATAGTTCAAGTACATTTTACACATGTCATAACAATCAAACAAATAGAAAGTTGAACTTGAAGCCAATACAAACCCTATATTACCTCTAAAATCTACAATAAGTTAAACCATAGATCAGTATTAAAAACATACAAAAAAGTTTCTTAAGTTTTGAGAGAAAGTTAAACGAAAGTTTTTGAGAATGAAAAGAGAATTTGAAAAAGTATGTCGAAAAACAAAAATCATATTTGAAAACAAAAGCTTGCCATCTAGTTAGCTTAAGTAAAAGCTTGATGATAACATTGGGTTATAAGGAAAAAGTTTACGATGTTTTTCATGATCCACAAAATGAAACTATTAACACCAAAACACAATAGGTTTGGAGCAAGAATCTCAACAGTTTTTTGCCAGAAACTGAGCGTAGCGGCTACATTTTTCAAGGGGGAAAAACCAAGAACAAGTAAAAGGCATTCTCTTGTACATTCACTAGGCAATTGTGTTTAACCCTGCTCTCAATCGGAGGCCTATTTGACCCTAATTTATCGGTCACATCTTAACGCCGTGTTTGAGACGCAAAAAAAATAATTTCTGTGTCTTATTAAATTTGATTCATTCTCTTTGTAGAAGGTACAAAGGTTGATTTTTTATTAATCATCGTTATTTCTTTCAAATGAACAGCAATATAAGTAACGCAAAGTATTTGCAACAGTACTAAGTTATTTAATGAACAACGTTTATCATCACGATAACAAAATGGGTCCAGATAGTATCGATGATACTTAGGCACATTAAAGTTTTACTTTGTTAATAAATAATTTATCAAGCCATCACATACAGTACTATGTTTTTATACATTACACCGGATTTAAGCTCAGTTACACAATTACTAACTTTTTAATATCAACAATCACCAAAGATAAAACTTATCAGTGTCCGTCAACGGTTCGCGCCTTTTCCTTCGACTTGACTGGCATATGACGCGTTGAATTGAAATGCCGACTTCACTTTTTACCTTTCAATTCACGTGTCTTCAATGAGCAGTCCTTTTAAATCAATTTATCTTTGACATTTTCGGTTTAAGGGACTATAAAGTGTGAGGTCTCAGTGCATATCTAGTTTACAAAGATACATATTATATTGTATAGGTATAGCGGGTGATTGTCACTTCCAATTACTGAAAGGGTTTTTACTATCTTTGTCTGATGAACATTCCTATTCAACGTTGCTATGTCATCAATGTTTTGGACACCCCAACTGTCGAAAACGATGAAAATTTTATTTTTAATGGAAAGGTTTTTTTACTTACTTGATCATTATTAAGTGATAGCTAAGATGGTTCTTAGATGGTTCTTCTTTTCACTTCAAATGCAATGTGCGTTTGAATTTTTCAATACAGGATAGTACTTGGGATTCTTTGATCTAGTGATATAGCTACAGGGTGGCAATTCGGCAAATGGATCGAAGTAAAAGGTGGCACAACTTCTCTGTTTGTTTTATTTGGAACGAGGGCCCATTTCCATGGCCAACTTGCCACGGGCCCCGAAGGGTATAGTCACTGATTTGATCGAATGCAAATAATTCGGAAACAATGAATTACTTTAATTTATTTCGCGGTGTCTTGAATATAATTTGTGCTTATATAACCACTTACCATAAAACGATGCGAATTCGTCGCACGATAAGATTAAACACATATTTCTTTAGAGTGTCCTAATTGAAGCTTACAAATCATCGCGTGAGCACAGAGTCGCACCGTCGTGCGACAAATCGCATCGTTCAATCATATGGTTAGCCAAATAAGACGACGCCTTACAAACTACGTATAAGTAGATACAAGGACATTGGACATAGTCTCTTGAAACAACGACTGTGGCACCTAGCTACTATAGACTTACACGCAGAAGATAAACACATTGACATGAAGGACATCTGTCATTTTCTTAAGTCTGGTAATGTGGTAACCTAACACACGCACACATAAAAACCACTTACAATTTGGTACTTCAATCAATTCTAAGTGATATTATGTCCGCCTTTTTTTCGACTTCTTCGAGTAGATACATATATTTTTTCAGTTGCTTAATAATTTTTATTTTTACAGTATATAGATTTTTAGACTTGTGAATCAATAGTTGATAAAAATTTGTGACTGCATTGTCATACTCCACGGCAGAGATTATAACTTACAACACCCACAGAATAAGAGCCAGAAAAAAAGAACGAACAAATAACACATAATTAATTATAGTTCTATACAAACATATGCAAGTATAGATAAATGTTCAGTTAGATTAAAAAAGACTTGTTCAATATATAAAAACCTACTCGCCAATATATTCATGTCGACTACACTCAAGTTATCCACGACTGATAGCTAGGCCACATCATTAGGTAACCCGCGGCGTCTAGACTCGACTATGACTTACTTGTCTAGACATTCCTAACACCTAAATAATACACACCTACACTAAATCATATAGAAAGCATTCAACTGTCAGCAGATCCGAACGCAAATTGAATAATAATATAATTACGAGCAGAACATCCCCAGGCACCGTCGGACCGAAATCGATTTAGACTGATCCGTATTAGGTCAATAGTCTTTACGTCGCAAACGCTGAGTGCGCACTGGGGTTGTATTTAATAATATTATAGTTCCAATATCGGCATCGGGAGATAGTAGAGATCGTGACGCGGCGACTGCGACGCGCCTTATCGCCGCATCGGCTTCGTGGCCGTCGTAAATAACGTGCAACTTTTCCCGCCACGCCCCCACTGATGCCAGAACAAAAAACTATGCAGCCGCTAATAAGTGTTTTCATGCTCAACGCTACAACTTGTCCTTGCCTAATACTTTAACGATGCATGCAACACCGTCTGAAGGCTAATGAATAATATTTAACTGCATAATGCCTTAAGCGTTGCAAAAATATTGTATGTCGCTATTCTATTCATTTCATGCACAAACCGATTTTGTTTTTGATGCATTAAGTTTTCTTAGAACTAGATGTTTTTCTATTTACGCTCACGTGTCAGTTTGCACACTAACCTACACATTTCATAAGCGGAAAGTTATTGTTGATGCGTTGTTTTTCGTAATCTGTTAGCTATATGAATAAAGAGTTTAGAGACTTAAATTTCTTTAATAACATACGTGTTTAGCAGGTGCGCGGGAAATGATGCATAGCGTACATAACAATAGGCGAACTGTTTAAGGAAACCTTGAATAAGAGCTCCTTATATGTCCATCGTAGGTGGCATAACGGTGCGTTTATTATAAAAAGTGGTGGCGCAAAGATTGTGGTCACGTTAGTCCTGCGGTCAGAGCCTGAAACAAGGAAGTGCAATAATGATATTAGAATCAACAAATACAAATTTATTATAGGTAACATTCATAACATAACATAACATCACGCCTTTTATCCCCGAAGGGGTAGGTAGATGTGCACACAGAAGTAACACCCACTTTTCACTATTTATGTTATGAGTCCCATGTAATAAGGGGTGAGCCTATTGCCATATACCAGACTCATTTCCAGACTCCGTGCTGAGAACTTTTTTTTAACCCCAGTCATACTTTGCCCGACCCGGGAATCGAACCCGAGACCCCTTGCCCTGCAGTCGCACTTCCGACCTTGAGGTAACATTAATGAGTTTAACAAGTAATCTAATCAACTAATAAAACGTATCACTGCGTTTGCGCACCTCCATCGCAATGTCAGGCTCAATAATGTCTCGTGTGGGATACAAAACTACATCCTACAACGCAAAATGCTCACAATGCTAACTAGATTTTTATTGCACCAACTCTAACCAGTTTTTAATACCTCTTTATTAATTTAATTTCGATTTTATTATTTTTTAATATTGATATCAGATATAAATCTAAGCAGCTAAATGTCATTACAAAATTGTCTATTTATTACCTTCATATGATTGAAGGATACATTCTTGAATCTCCAGTCTAAATTAGCGGTAGAAGTTAACATGAAGGAATAATATTTATAAAGGTTGCAGTTAAATTGAATAAAAAGACAATCGGGAAAGCTTCACTAAAACTTCAACCAAGCAAACGATAATGTAAGAAATAAAAGAAAGTGAAATCATTTAATACAATTGGACGTTTAAGGCAATTTAGAAGACAAAAGTAAAGAAGACAATTAAGACTCTACAGGATGTCTTATTCCTACAAAAACGTGCGTCTCCACGTGTTTGCTGTGCTCTAGGCTAGACAGTGCAGTGGTCGGTCAAGCCATGGCAACACTCCCAGTCGTGGGCCGTGGCGTTGTTTTTGACTGAAAACGGTGCACGCGCGCTTCATGCTTTATTGCAAGCCACTAAACTTATACGAGCAGCGGGATCTATAGTGTTGTGCTATACGATTTTATTATCATTGCATTGTCGGTCGACTCGGTTTATCGAAAGACTGATAGCAAATTTTTATGACTCGTTTTTCGTTACATCCCTTCTTGTTTTATTGTTATCGAAAGTTGATGTGGTTGTGTAATATTTAATTTACTTTTATTCATATTTTTTATTACAGTAATAACTATCTAAATATTCAAGGTTTTTGCTATAAAATATTACTTACAAGGACAATAATGTTTGTGTCATACGTTAATATCGATGGTCCCTAGAACAACACATTTAAAATGTAACCTTGTCAATAAACTAGTTGTCCAAATATCTGTAATCATTTCTAGAAGCAATAAACTTATGAAAATTAATTCCTTTATATAGTTACTAAGTGTGTTCTATCTCGAGATTATTATATAAAGAGTATATACACTTCCCGTCTGATTATTATCATAATAACATACCCATCCTAATGTAGGTGTCATAATTTACAATACTAGACTTATAAAATATCTGAAATCTAGAATTTAATATAAAAAACAGGTTTGTTTGAATCATCAGTGCATCAGACAGGTTTCGGCCATTGCCGTAGTATACAGTATATATATTATACATTAGTATATATTTTTGGTTAGCACATTGAGCGAGGTCAATGCTAGGCCAAGTCTAGGCTTGGTGAACAATAATTAAAGAACTACTCAGTTTATACGTACGTTTCAAGGTACTCATAACTGTTGGTAAGGGACAAAAAACATTTCATCAAAACTGTTGCATCAATCAAACGTTTATCTTATTCACGTTAGTACGGTTTTTCATTGTTATTTAATATTTTGACGTATTTTTAACCAAAATATATCGTGTCTTAAGAATCAGGCTGGCTGCTTGTAAACATACGTTTTTATAACCTGAATTTCAAATACCTATCTCTGAATAAAACTTTGCTTTCAATCATCAATTCGTCAGGCATAAGTCAGTAAGCCAAAATGATTTTATTTTTAAGTTTGAATATTATATAGACTATAATATTCGGTTACAAATTCAAATTACAAAAAAAAAGAAATGAACGTTCGAATTAAATTTTCGTTTTCATTTTAAATTCTCGATTGGCGTGTCCCGACTAACCCTACGATGCGACTCACGAGTACGGTTCAGTCGTGGCCCAATGCTCCGACAAAACGCGGCAGTGTTTACACGAGATACTGACCACTAGCCAGCGGCTACGAACAAAATTCTGCGCGGATATTAAATTTATATCGACCAAACACCCACCTTATAGTTTCATGTATGACGCATATAGTTAGTATTAAAATCTAATATATTAGAGTAACGGTATTTTAATTTTGTTATTTGTAGGTATGCATTTGTACCTATGAAGGTTGTTTTATTGCCGACATAAATCTAGAATGCAGTTGATCCAAAATGAATAGAGATTATACAGATACTTTTTCAAATTACAGATTTTAAATTGTAAATCGGGAACATAATACAACATGTAATGTGTCTTTGTTCATAATTAGAACCGAATCAGTAAATACATAAGTTAATTTGTTTTTTTAAAACATCTGTATAATATACAGATGTTTTAAAAGGTTTTCAAAAACGGTTTATTTATAGATACTTTTGCTTAAAATAGTTGTTTTTATCATTAAATCAATACCTACTCAATTAATTTTTATTACATTTTTGATATATAAAAAAATAAAACCAAAAATATTTCTTTCTCTTCTCCCACGTCATAACCACATTAAACTAGTTTTTACTGAGACTTAATTTATTCTAAAACTCTCTAATTTTAACCAAAGTTTATTTTTAGCAACATGACCATTTATAATATAATTATGTAAAGTTCGCTTTGTACCAGTTTTAAATAAGTAGGTACTCTGCATTTATATTTAAATTAAGTATAGAAAAATATTTTATTGTAAAATACAAATAAAACGCGGTATCAAACCGGATTCCGAAAATCCTGCACGAAAAAAGCTCAAAAAGTAGGTATTAAAGATTCATCTTTTCATAAGGACAAATATTATATATTACGCAATATATATTATTAGAAAAAAGGTGGAAACTTATATTTTAAGAAAAAAAATACAACGGCATTAAGCGAAATGTAATTAGAACGACTAGATAATTGTGACAAAGTTATTTAACCTCAAATTAACAAACTAACAAAGAAATGTTGGTTGCCAGGACAAGCGTATTGTCGGTCTGACAAATCTCGAATATAGAGGTAAAGAGCGGGGTAATGCACTCGACACGCATTTTATACCGAACTAAATTTTCTTCTACCTTCAAAGATTCCCAAAAATATTATATTTACGGTCATATTAAGGCAACTACAAATAATATTTGTTATTATGGTGCACTTTGATTTTCATTATAAAAAAGGGTATTTTTTTAAAGGGGGGAACATCATCGAATGACTGCTGCCGCCTGGTTGAGGCGGGAGGGAGTGTCAGACTCTTACAGACTAAAAGCCACCCCGATCCTTCTCCTGCATGTCGAGCCGGAGCCCCGGTAGCAAAAAAAGGGTATAGTTTCATACAATAAGGTGCATTTGATTAATTAACTTTATGTGATATATAGTAGTTCAGAGTATTTTGCGTCTATCGCATGTTAAAGAACCTTGAAAATAGAGACATTTTAAAATGCAAATTAGCGTCTGTCTCGGTCCACTAATCATTAAATGAGTTTGTACGAAACTGGCTACATTTATTTCAAAAAATCCTCATAGGATGGTTATGCATTTATCCCCCCGAAATCGTTAAACTGTTTACGAAAAATTAAACATTATGGCGGGAAAAAATGGCGCCGTCGTCGAGTCAATACAATTTTTTGCAATGTTCTATTGAATGCTATCTTTTTTCTGTTGATAATTATATAAATATTTCGTTTTGAAACTTGATGACCTTCTTTACCGGCTCAAATCATACTAGATTAACTAGTCCCCGAATTGGCTAGCCATCAACCGATTGCCTAAAAATGCCGAGCCAACATTTTTTCCATTTCAAGTGCACTAGAGCGGGTTTTTCGAAAAAAAAATGTGTTTGTTTCCAAAATAGACGCGATTTGAATTGAATCAAATAATAATGTTCCTAGTATTTTTTGTAGAAATTCAAATTTGATTTTAAAGTATCTCTAAAAATTTTTTTTATAGATTATACTTATTTCAAAAAGTGACCAAATCACAATAAAATGCTAATCTACCTCTATATATAACGAAAGATAAGAATATCTTAAAAAACGCCATTACTTTTTTTTATCATAATGGGGACGTACCTATACTATTTTGAGGGCCCAATGTGGCCTTTTATTTTTGTTACATTTTGGGCACACTAAACCTCCACCCTAGTTTGCCCTAAATACGAATTTAGTCAGACAGATTCATCTATTTATATCCCCAACGCTTCGATGCAGATAAAGCCTGCCGTCTACCTTCTATTTTGATATATTAACCCAGTTTACTGACATAGTGGAAGGAAAAGAAGAAAATAGGACTTTTAATGAGCATACAGTCATCACTGGTTGAACAAAGTTATTAGCTTTAATTCTTAATACTAAGAATTCCAATTATTTTGTTGTTGTTCATTCTAAAATTGTTGATAAATCAGTGTTCAATATTTGTGCTCCCTCCAAGCTATGTTCCTCCATATATCTTATATTCATTTTTCGATATCTTTTTCTACCATTACGGTCGTGTAGCAACGGAAGGAGTTAAAGCTCACGCTTGCCAAATTATCAAAAAATAAACGTCGATTTTCAATCACATCGGTAAAAGCAAAAGTACAACTTTATGCACAAACTATAATGTGTTTGAAAATACATGGGTATATAATATCTACTTACTTGCATTATACACTTATAAGGCAGCGTTGTGAAATATATTCAAGGTCTATAATAAAAAACTTTTATCATTCACTATGCAAATGCTAATTCTTAAAACTGGTTAAAACAAGTCTAGGTTACCTATCTATATACTAACTTAGTAATTCCGACGTCAGTGTATTTATAATGTCTTAGCAGTTAGTCTTAGCCATAATACGTCTACTAACCATGAAATCTCTTATAATTGTTGACATTGTTCTTATAATAACTATCGTGAGACATACTAAATTAACTAAAAACTGCGGGTTACTCACGTGAGTATACTGAGAAAAGTTCTACTAGTTTCGAACCACAGAGGGGTTCTTCCTCATTAACACCGTGCGCAGTCGTGGCGACGTCGCACAGCTCTCTCAGCTCAGAGTGAGCTGCGTTTTGAGTTATTTGTTGACATTTTTAGTAATAGAATTCATTCTGAAATCAGATTCAGTGTTTGTCTGTCTTAGTAATTCAGAAACTTATTCAGATATTTTCCCGCGGTTTCCTTCGTCTACTCTGCACCGAAGCGGCTTTGTATTAATTGATTCGAACGTTCGAAAATTTGGTATCAGCATCAGCAGTATAAATTGAAATAAACATTTTTGATTATATGTATAGTTAAAAAAGTCGATCCCATTTAAGTTTTACAAAGCAAATAACTAAACAGTTACACCCGCATGGGTAATTAAAAAGAAAATTCTTGAATTAAAAGACCTTATTATGAGCAGGCTCACACATTGTACGTGTCTAATGACGTAATTCAAGATAGCACTCTGTTGGCATTTTACTTCGAGAAGGGAAGCACAATCGAATAGTCGAGGAGTTATTTTTTTCGAATTTTCAATGCAGCAGATGTTGTCAAAGGCCACTAGACTAGGCATAAGGACGAGCAACGGTTATACCACACACCTTTTTTCCAAATACATTTTATGTTTCAATTATTACTTACAGTTGTTTTAGCTCCCATATTTGGTTAGTCGAACGTGCTATGTTTTGCTAGCGTGTTCCCTGGTGTCATTTTGAACAGACCGCCATTCTCCAAAACAGGACGCTGATGTTATTCTAATTATCATTTAAGATTTTCCGATTTGGCTAGACGCTTTGGTGTATTAAATTATAATAATAAAAAAAACGTTGGCTGCTAACTTGTGTGTATAATTCGTCAAGGTTTTAATGAAGTTTGTAACCCATTAACCTTTTTGTTGCATAGTAGTAGATATTATTAAATAATTAAGTTGAGAATAAATGTTCAGTTTAACGTTGTATACAATCTTCACATTGTCTACTTACGTACTTGTTCTAGGTACTAAGAACTAGGTACTAGGAACTAGGCACTAGGAACTAGGTAGGTGATCTAGGTACTTATTTAATTTTTATTAATATATTGTCTAACTTCGAACTGAATATGTATGTCTCAAAAATACTTTTCACGATACGTAGTTTGAAATACTGGCTTTTATAACATTGACTGTAGATAGAACCATTTCAGATGAAAACCTCTTACCGATTGAATAAGACACAAACTACATTACTTATATCTTTTTTAGGTCCGCGTTCCCATAGACCAGACTTTAAGCATGATAAGCGTACAATAACGATACCATAAACAATGTTCCGATATACGAAAAGATAAGAGGTACAATGAACCGTCCAATTTCGTGAACCCCCCTATAAGTATAAACTTGTTCAATATTACAGTTAACTAATTAGTGTTGATCTTTAATCGTAATAAATAATGGCTTCATATAAATATTCTTGACAATATTTTCATAAAATGCATCTTTATAATCGTTATTTCGAATTTTAACTAATATTCCTCTATATTTTGGAATACATTACGTGTTCTTTATTATAATTTTAGCTAGATCGGTCGTTGCATCAGTTTTTTGCATAACCGGATCACCAAATATGGCATCTCGCGGCGGATCACATTATAATTTTTTAAATCGTCTCTAAAGCTATAAAAAAGAAATAATATGGTTAGCTTCGTGATACCTAATGTTGCAAGAAGAATGAAGAAAAATTATTTTTGCTTTTTCTATGTTGACCTTCAGAGAATTTCCTAGAAACTAAAACTTTCATTTACTTTAATATCTAGAAGCAATTTGTTAGTTGCGTTCCGGTTTACAAAGCGCATATTATCAGAGTAAAGTTACTTTAAACTAACTAATTATTAGTTTAAATTACAATCAACTAATTACCATTTACTTAAACATATAACCAAGTTGCATTATCTAGTATAATGTTAACTGTAGGTACCACTGTACCAATTCCTAAATAAAATATAAGTAAATTAACTAAATATCGAAGGTTACTCACGTGAATTTACTATGAATGCTCTACTAGTTTCGAACCACGGAGGGGTTCTTCCTCATGCAGTAGGCTGCGCGACATCGCTGTGACCGCGCACGCTGCTTTTGAGAAAGAACCCCTCTGTTCTTATTTGAAAATCAATATCATAATCAATTTCTCACAATAGTTATTATAAAAAATAAGTTTTTTTTTTTTTTTTCTTTTTTTTTATAAAATATATTAATTATAAAAAATACAAGTATTTGAAAATCAACTCAGTCGACAATTGGGAATAAAACAACAGAGCCACAAGTTATTTCATTTATTGAACCTTCTCTAACTTTAATAAAATATATTCCTTATACAACAACCTAACGGTCGCGGAGAACCTACCGGGTAACCGGGGCTCCAGCTCGACGTGCAGGAGAAGAAACGGGGTGATTTTTAGTCAGTAAGAGTCTGACACTCCCTCCCGCCTCACCCGGGCGGGAGCAGTCATTCGATGATTTTCACCCCCTAAAAAAAAATACAACAAAATGATCCCATTTTAAAGGTAACTAAATTGCATTTCATACTGTATATGTTACCAATTAATAAATTATTTGTATGAGAACATATTCATATTATGTATTTTATCAAGAAATGAAAAAGAAAAACGCTTGTGGGTCCGTTTCATTGCTTCAAACTGTATTTGATTAATCTCCACGTACTTTTACTCTAGGGTAAAGGGGTAACATCGAACTGAACTAATATTTGTGTGCACTTACACAAACCTAAGGGAAGCTAGAATGCTTTGCGTAGCGAGGAATCCCTGGCGAGTTGAACTATGTGAATTTTGATGTCTATGATACATGGAGTTGTAGTATTTTAGTTTAAGATAACAAAATAGTAATGAATATTGAGAACGAATAATTAATTATTTCCTTATTTTGTAACTGCATAAAAACTTATTTATCAATAATTAAATGGTGGATTTTAACCGAAAATATTTTAACTGAAGTTGTTTAACGTGAATAATAAGTACACGACTTAAAAAAACAATGCAGCGTTTGCTAGATTTTCACCTTGAGAATTTAGACTGACAGACAGATTACAGTATTGAAAAATAAATATACCTATTACGCAAAAAATCTAAAAAACACTTACAATTTTCAAAATACATGAATATTAATAATTTCGAGTTTAGACGCGAACATGCAATTTGCAATTGCAACACAAGTTTGAAATGTCAATAACCTTTTGGCTTTTTATTTATAGCACCTCTATTTAATTTTGTATCTACACAAATAAATTATATTATTAATTCAAATTGCAAAAAAATAAAAAAATCATACAGATGTCTCGAAATGTAAAAGCAATATAGATGCAGTTTCAACCGGTTCCCTTTTGTGATATAAATCTGTGGTTTTACAATCTGGTTAAATTTACATTAATTTAGATTCCATTTTTTTTGACTGCACAGTTGGTGCAGTGGCTGGGCGTCCGGCTGCCGTCTAACGTGTCGCGGGTTCGATTCCCGCACGGAACAACACTTTGTGTGATCCACAAATTGTTGTTTCGGGTCTGGGTGTCATTGTGTATGTAACTTGTATGTTTGTAAAACGCACCAATGGCACAGGAAAAAATCCTAATGTCCCACAACGTTTTTTATTAAAAAAAAAATCCGTGAATATCTTTCAATTGTCGACATCTATTCTATAATATTTTGAAAACGATAACGGACTGGAAAACATTTGTTTTCGCTTCCATTGACAAAAAGACTAAGAAAAGTACCGCTAGCCTCGCTCGCACGGGTCGCAAGTTCAACTGTCGAACAAGAGGTATATATTTATTTCCTGAAAAAACATCTGCTTTTAACTAGTTAGGTAAGACACGTACAGTACATGACACATAGGGACCTATTACAGTACGGTAAATGTATGTTTTTAAAAAGCTTATTATGATCAACTGTGGTCGTCCCACCGCATTTCATAGTCTTTTGCAACCGACTTTGATCAGAAAAGAAGTTTATGAACAATACAAACGAAGGAGCAGGAGGTTTCCCGTTCAGAAGATTTTTTTATGGCATAACCCGGTAAACGGGCAGACGGATCACTTGATGGTAAGCAATCGGTTTCGCCCATGGACACCTGGAACACCAGAGGCGTTACAAGTGCGTTACCGGCCTTTTGGGGATTAGGAGTTTGTGGATCGTTGTGGTTTCAGGAATTGGGGAGATTGAGGAAGGGGAGGGTAATTGGGCCTCCGGTAACCTCACTCACATGACGTAACACAACGCAAAAATCTAACGGGTCAGATTTTAGAGTCCCATTTTGTTATTATATTATAGGTAACGTAAATATTTTATTTTGCTCGTTTGCGTCAATTAGGTATGTTGTAGCCACGGCGCATGGCGCGCTGGTTGCATGCGAACCCCTGCCGCCTAGACACGCAGTCCACCGCGCAACTTGCGTGTTCCTAATGTTTGCATTTAGGTTGCAATCGGGTCAAAGATGGATTTTATATGAGGTAATTATACTCCTTTTTTATCGCTTTTCATGACAATATTGTTTGACAGTTAGATATTAATTATACCTCGTTTAGGCGCAAAGGAATATGAATTTTTATTTAATTCATTAGTTGGTCGGTGTTGCTTGCTTTTTATTATTACGTTTTTGTGATAAAGTTTGAAATTAGTAATCTGAAATTAATGTCCACATTGAAAAATCAATGAAACCTATCTAATGAAACACTGTTCTTCAAGAATCAAATACAAGTTAAACAGTATTTTACTATCAATATTTTTCTTCATTAAAAGATGTTAATTGATTTACAAATACAGCCCTTACTCCAACTATACAAATAACGATTCAATCAAACAACAACAAAAATCTATTTTATTGCCTTTGACCTCCGCCAACATCAAAACACTTCAACAATACCGTTTTCTAAACAATTTATTTGTTTGTTTACCTTTCAATGCTGTCTAATTAATAAACAATCGTATAACTAGGGAAACATGCGTTCTTCTCGCTCTACCGCTTCCAATAATTACTACTAACACATGGCTTCTAGCTTTTTGTGTTTATCGACGGTAATAAATTATACGGCACTTGCATAAATAAAAATTGTAATTAAACTAATTAATATTTCTTTAATACTTCGCTTGCGTATCTCAAATAGCTGCGTAAAAGAATTATGTCGTTTGCATCTTCTGTAAAGTCTATTTTATTATAATGCACCTGCCTTTGAGAGTTAGATTCCTGTTGCACGTTTGGTGCAGTTGCCGGATGACTGACTGCTGTACGATGTCTTGTTGGTTCAATTGCCACGCATAATTTAAGTTTGTGAAGTCTTATAGAGATACATAGTAGGCTTAACAATGTATTTATAAAGTTTCAGGTTCGTTAATTGTGTAGGGAAGATATGCTGTGGTTTTCGTTTCTAAAATTCTCAACAACAGTACAAATTTTGTAATTGTATCCAGACGCATGTAGGGAATGGAGCAACATTTGGGTTATATATATTTTGTATAAGCCGGTAAACGAGCAGACGGATCACCTGATGGTAAGCAATCGGCATCGCCCATGGACGCCTGGAACACCAGAGGCGTTACAAGTGCGTTACCGGCCTTTTGGGGATTAGGAGTTTGAGGATCGTTGGGGATTCAGGAAGGTGAGGGTAATTGGGCCTCCGGTAACCTCACTCACATGACGAAACACACCGCAAGCGTTGCTTCACTTCGGTTTTCTGTGAGGCCGTGGTATCACTCCGGTCGAGCCGTAGCCGCATTCGTGCTGAAGCATAATAAAACTTGGAAAATGAAGTGCGTACCTACCAAAAATCTACTTGTTTTTCGACGACCGACAAACGTGATATTACGCTTATACAATTAAACATGCGTGTCTAAAATACATCAGAACACAAAAGGGTTAACTATAAATAGGTATCTTAAGATCAATAATTCTATTACAACACCTGCATGTAGGTATTAGAAAAAAATCTTAGAAAATTCTGACTTAGTCATTTCTTTATTTTAAGTTTTTTTTCTTTTTTTTTAAATGACGTTGCCCCACATTGTGATTATCTCCTGTGTCGTGGGTGCGTTTACAAACATACAAGTTCACATACACTCATGTGTTGTTTCGGGTCTGGGTGTCATCACCCAGACCCGAAACTACAATTTGTGGATCACACAAACTGTTGTTCCGTGCGGGAATCGAACCCGCGACACGTTGCACGACAGCCGGTTGCCCAGCCACCTTTCATCTTTAGTATGTAATATTCAGCTTGAATCTGAAAATAAAATGTTGCCTTTATACATGAAAAATTTGCTATTGTCTGACGCTTCGTGCTAGTTACTTGGTTGGAAAGAAGCCTACATATTATTCTAGACTATATATAATATATCGCTGTGCCAAATTTCATTCAGATCCGTTCAGAGATTTTTGGGTGAATGATTCACAATAGGTAACTAGTCATCTTCTGGTGTAGGTAAGTAAAGCTTACATTGTTTAAAGTATTAACATAATATCTCATAACATAACATCACGCCTTTTATCCCTGAAGACGTAGCTACATTACGGCACTTAATAACACTGTACAATGTAACACCCACTTTTCACTATTTATGTTATGAGTCGAATGTAATAGGGAGTGAGCCTATTGCTATATACCGGGCACAATTACAGACTCCGTGCTACTACAAAAAAAAATTTTTTAGATCTAGTTTATACTGGCCACAATATTGTTACTCTTATACCTGGATCACTTACAGATCCTAGACAGCAATTTCTTGATTGCCTTCCCCAATCTACCCAGTCCATGAATCCCCAACATTCTCAAATACCTAACCCAAAAGGCCGGTAACGCATTTGTAACGCCTCTGGTGTTCCTGATGGGCGACGCTGATTGCTTACCATCAGGTGATCCGTCTTCTCGTTTACCGACTTAGACCATAAAAGCAACCGCCACAATACGTCCACTATGCTGAACTAGGTCGCCAATTACATCCAGACAGGCTGGTTGAAAGCAACTTGCATCCAAATTCCTATGACATAAGTACATTAAACGCTATTGGGGTCACTGGTCACCAAAGTTAGCGAAAGATTTGCCTTCAGCAATGTTTGCTGGCAGTCAATGATTTAATTATATGTCGTCTTTCCACCTTGTAGATCACAATAATGAAATTGTGCTAGGAGACGTTGCAGCAAAGGATCGACCAGTCAACGCCTACCGTTCAGTCAGTTTCACATTATACTTTTTTTTCAGGATAGGAACAACCACGATGAAACCTCTAAAAAGAGACCTCACAAACCAGAAATAGCAAAGACTTGTATTAGATATTGTCATACATTCTCCTTAGTATGAAATCGAAATTGGCGATAAGCTGACGCAATATAGTTTCACGTCAGCGTATCCCATCTTCAGGTCGCAGAGAACCTAACGGGTAACCGGGGCTCCGGCTCGACGTGCAGAAGAAGGAACGGGGTGGTTTTTAGTCAGTAAGAGTCTGACACTCCTTCCCGCGTCACCCAGACAGGAGCAGTCATTCATGCATTTCATGATTTTCCCCCCTTAAAAAAATCCCATCTTCAGGACATTGTACATTGTAGAAACCCTGAATCTCCTCAAGTAGGAAGTATAACATTCATAAGTCACAATATAATGACGTAGAGTTGCACCCCGTCGGAGATGGTCGTGCCATCGTGCGCAGTTCCCATGGTGCATGGCAAGCGCGCACGTCCGCAACCATTATCAATTAGGCGGTGCGCGCGCGTGCGGCCTGTCATTACTGCCAGTGCACGACCACGCACCAGAAGGCGCATTGCTTATGTACGGTGCGCAGATTTGGCTGATTCGCGGTAGTTCGAGTATGGTTTGTTTGGGGTAAGTAGAATACAGAATTTTATATGTTCCTGTAAAGTATAGAGAGTGAATATAGTTAAACCTTATTTGGAAATTTATAAGAAACGTTTACAAGAAAATTAAAATAATTTAAATTACGTAACAAATCTTTTCATCAAGTAAATGTAATTAATAAAGTGAGTTGTTATTTTCACTACAACTAAAATTAATGAATGCCCTTTTTCATATATATCAGCGCGTATTACAGTATCTATAGTTAAAGTTATTCCTGAAGACACAACAGAAAAATCACGAAAGCCACGTAGATTCCAGCAAATAACCTGTCCAAAAACATAGTCGATTTCAGAGCAACACAATGCAACAATAGTTTGCTCTCTCGCTACCAAGACGTTGGATGCAAATGGTAAGATCGCGAGATAGCGCGCGACCCGCGTGCATTCTAAGGAAACGTGTGCGGTGGCCCTTGCAGAGCGCCCATCAGATACCACGCCTTACCATTTAAATTAAAGCATTTTACGAGACATTTATGTAATAACTATTTAATTATATTAAGTTCTTAATGTATAGGTGTGATTTATGTATCTATTATATTATATACTTATATATTAGATTTATACTTTCTTGGAAGTATAATAGACAAGTCTATCTTGTGTCTTAATGGTCACTATAATATTATCTTTAATTTAATGGATTTTATATGTTTTTTGTTATAATAAAAAGCAGTGTTTTCTGCATCAGTAAATAGGATTTTATTATATTTAACTAAGGTAATGAAATCTTTTTACTTAGATTTATTAATCTAATACAATTGTTATATCGGAAAATAATATTTCTTATGGCAAAAAAATTAACAAAGTTTAAAAATAACATGAACTTAAATGTGAAGTCACAGTTTAAGATAAATATATATTTATTTCTAAGTACATGGCACACTGAGATCTCATTAAACATATACTACCATTTCTGGGGTATAAATATTAAATAAGCTTTAATATTTAAGAATAATTATTCAGCACAAATAATAAATATGACACGAAACATTAACAATGTATTTTATTACAGTACATTTGAGTAACATACAAATTAACCATTTAACTGTACTTATCTGTGCTTATCAACTTACAGAACCATGAACTTCATGAATATGGCAAAAAAAACAAAATAGAAATCTTAAATCTTCTTAACTAAAATCTAATTTTAACGTATATAATTAGTACCTATTTACGCACGTATCATGACTAACATGTATATAATTATATTTATACATTAGGTAGATACGTATACATACATAAAATGAAATGAACTGACGTGACGAGGCCAGTAACCACATTCACGTTAACACATTTAAAACTGGCTAAACCAACATAACTTCGAACTTTACTATAATTATAATTGTTTCAAAAATTACTCACGCAAGTTACAAATTCCATGAATACCATATAATATGTCAAAGTTCTATTTTGTTGCCTATTTTTACTAAAATAATTGATATTTCATTTTAAATGTTCTGATTTCATTCAAAGAAGTATAATAATGAAGCACAACAGCAACAACAGGCCATGTTATGCGACTGATGTCCTTCGTGTCAATGTGTATGTATCCTGCGTGTAAGACTATACTAGCCAGATACCACAGTAGTTGTTTAAAGAGACTATGTTAGCCTTTTTTTCAACGATCTTGATTTCATACAAACAGAACACTAATAAGTCAATTTAAATGATTCAGATACTGTATTCCTAAGATATAGTTATGATTCTTAAAATAGTTTCAGTTCAAAATTAACGTATACATTTGAATTAAATACAAGTGTAGCCACATTAAGGTAGTTATATTATAAATTCAATGGTATTATCCAATTATTAAATCTACCAATACTGAACAAAAATTCAAACAAACTGATTTTTGTAATATTGGGTAACAAGCTGTGCCTGCGACTTCGTTCGCGTGGAATAGTGATTTACTACGCGTATCCCGTAGATGATATCGTGATAATATGTAGTCTATATGTTGACCTGACCTGTTAGTAATAATCATACAAAATTTGAAGTAAATCCATACAGTGCTTTTTAAAATCATCCCGGACATATATAGAGGTACAGACAAACAGACAAAAATTCTAAAAACTATATTTTTGGCTTGAGTATCGACTGTAGATCACGCCCCAAGTATTCTTTTAAAAAATATTTAATGTACAGTTTTGACTTTTCTACGATTTTCTAAATGTATAGAATAGATATAGATAGAAGATATTTTTCATGACTGAATACCGAAACTGTCGCTGTAAAGTCACGTTCTCATCTCCTTACAACATCCACAGTTCAATAATTATATAACAAAACAAATAGTTCTCAAATTACAATAACTAAGCAAGATCTAGGTCTTAGGATATTCTAAAACGCAGTGCTATCTCATTGTTATTATTTGCAAAACAGCTAACTAGTTTTGCGATAATATCAATGTCAAACGAGAAAAGCGTGAGAGCCTGCAACGCGTTGTAGGCATAATGTTCACGTGGTAGACGATAGTAAGAAGGTCCAGTTTATATGAGCATACATATATACATAACATCACGCCTTTTATCCCCGAAGGGGTAGGCAGAGGTGCACATTATGCCACTGTACAACGTAACACCCACTTTTCACTATTTATGTTACGAGTCTCATGTAATAGGGGGTGAGCCTAGTGCCATATACCGGGTACTATACTTTGCCCGAACCGGGAATCGAACCTGAGACCCCTTGCCCGGCAGTCGCATTTGCGACCACTCGGCCAACAAGGCAGTCAGCCAGTGAGCATAATTTATGATTTTTTTCTGACCTGTACAACTGGGATGTATATGTGGCTTCTAACCGGCCGATCTGATCATTAGGGAAGATGGATATGGTATAGCTGTTATGGTGGTGAAATGTTACTTCAAATGGACATTCTTGTTTCCAACATAGCAATATGGCAATAGGTTCACCCCTATTACATGGGACTCATAACATAAATAGTGAAAAGTGGGTGTTACATTGTGCAGTGTCATTAAGTGCCGTAATATGCATCTCTGCCTAACCCGATGGGGATAAAAGGCATGATATTATGTGTATGTGTGTTTCCAACATGAATAGATGTTCCATCAAAGTTGGATAGCTTAAGCTTAGACACCTATTGTAGTTCGTTTGGAAGTGTAGACATTCTTTACCTTCTGCATTATTCTCCTTAAACGCTGACTGATGTTTACATTTTACGATGTACGTGTTTCATGATTTTATGTGTTAATAATCTTTGAATGCTTCGAACAAGGAAAGACTTGCAAGAAAGTAGATTCATACTACTTCCAAATATGGTAATGAGAATAGATCTCACAAAACAACATAGTTTAAGGCACATACGAACAGTTTGTATTGAAGCCAACGAGCCTTAAATTATAGTACATAGTATTTTGTTTGAGTATCCATTCTTGTACTTCTTTGTGAACAAAAATTGTGTACTTAAATGAAACTATTTATAAACTATACAATGTGTACTCAACATACGATAGTTCAACGTATTTGGTGCAAAAGTAATTTTAACATAAAATAATCATTAAGTTTATATACTGGGATCAAACAGATCTCAGACCCTGACAATGTTAACATCTAAATAAAATTAACAATCACACCTTTCAAAACAGAAACAACTTCATTACCGTCAATAATTACGTGTTTTAAAGGCTTGTTTTTGTTTTGACGAAAAGCTATAAAAATTCCACCTGATGATAATCACGAGTGCCGATGTTTATAGGCGATATGGTAATAAAATTTCTCATTTTCTTTTCAAAACATTACCTTAGCTACTTGAACCAGTACAGAACAATGTATGGAACCGGTGTTTTAGAAGAATGACGGTAAAAAATAATATGTCTACTAACTAGATATATCATACAAAGTTGTTCTTACAGATAATTACACTATTTAAACATAATTACTCTAGTTAATTAATTGGTTACAAATGGATTGAGAATAAAAAAGTTGGAACACTTAAAATGTAGTATACAAGTCACTGTCCTGTTGTTTGTAAACGCAACGGTAATTAGGTATTTATTTGTGAACTTTTCAGTTTCTCCTATATGCAGTGTTTAGACTATATATTATATAGAAGTCCTTTTTGTAAGATGACAAACGACTTTAACTCGTCGAGTACCGTCATTATAGACACAATTATAGAACAATAGGTTGCGGTCACCGGTGACCGCTTGGTATTTGACATGTCAAGCGAAGCCGGCTGAATTTTCTGACATATATGGCGACAATGCGCGAGGAGGAGACATGTATTGAGCTATGGTGCCAGACATATAGGGCGAAGTCCGGCAACGTCACCCAACAACGTAACACGTATCGCAGAACATGTGTCGTCTAGTGTATCCTTTTTTTTTGAAGGGGGGAAAATCATCTAATGTCTTCTCTCACCCTGGTGAGGCGAGAGGGAGTATCAGACTCTTACTGACTAAAAACTACCCCGTTCCTGCTTCTGCCCATCGAGTCGGAGCCCCGGCAACCCGTTAAGTCTTCTGCGGCTCAACATAGTGTATCCTTAGCTTTAACGTTCAAGTTTAACAGAGCACGCTGCTGTTCAGCTCCGCTGATGTGTAGTCCTTTAGACGACCGGGGGAAGAGTAGATGAGATGATGGCTAATGTCACTACCACACTTCTTCACAAACTTCGTCTATATCATCTATCAGCATCATCATCATCAGCCCGTATTCGTCCACTGCTGGACATAGGCCTCTCCAATGGCACGCCACTGCTCAAGCTCTTCTCATCCAAACACTGCCAGCCACCTTGCGGATCTCGTCACTCCACCTAGCTAGAGGGCGCCCCACATTACGTTTTCCTAGACGCGGTCTCTACTCTAGAACACGTTTACCCCAACGGTTATCGGTTCTTCAACAAATGTGATCGGCCCACTACCACTTCAGCTTATTGATCCTTTACAGCAGCATCTTAGCAGCAGCAGATCATTTACAGCGTCTGTATGCTGTAAGCAAAAAGGTGTTATAATAATGATGTTAAAGCAAAACTAAATTGGATTCGAATGTTAAACTAATCACTTGATAACCATATTTCCCTTTATACAATTGTTTATAGCGCTGTAAAAGCCCGGGGCATATTACTGTCAACTAGCTTTTCAAGACCTCTATTTCTTTGGTTTTAATAACTTTATTTGTCTGTTATTAAAAGAACACCTTTGAAGTAAAAAGGCATGTTTTTGTAAATTAAAATGTAAATAACTGTATTCTAGCATTTTACTCCTTTTTAATAGCTTAATCAACAGCGGCTTGTATGTTTTATGTGAGAACTAAAGGGCCGGTCGAAAGCCAATCCGTAGATAGAAATGGAAACTAATAAAGTTGAACAACTTCAGAAGACTTGCCGATGCATTCAATATTACAAACTGTATTTGCGTAAATAGGGTTCGATAGTAATCAGAATAATATTGTAGTATAATATAAACATAATTACGCTTTATTGCTTCGTCGGTTAGACACGAAGAGTTGCACTTTTTTGTACCTTCATTACCTCTCTAAATCTTGATTGATTGTATCTATTGCTAATGAACACCTCCATGTATTAAACTATTACTTTGCCATTAAACATCGAATTAATTACCGTTTTATACTCACACTCATTCCTCATTTCATTTGTTTATTATTTTATTAAAAGTCGTTGACTGCGTCACTGACTAGACTTTCAAACTTTCTATTGTGAATTAAAGGAAATGATTTAACATCGGTTATGACATCGTAGCTGCATCTGTAAGCCAAAATAAATGGATTTGGCATTTAAGGTGCGTTATTAATCAACGATAGTACTCATTTTTATATGTGTAAGTAAAAAAGTTCTGTATTTTGGGGATTCATTCAAAGTCATCCATGCTGCAAGACTCCCTAAACTTACAACCACAAAAGCATCATAGATTTTCGACGTCGTATAGGCAGAAGTAGAAAAGGAAGAAGTCCATTTGAAGCATACCTAGTTGCTTGAATGACTCAGAAATAAATATTATTCATATACCAATAATAACCAAAATAACAGAAACAAAAACCAGAAATAAAACCTTAAGTTCCATATTGCATCTGCTCGTAGCAAATAGCATCCGAAAGCGGCAGGCGCGTGGTCGTGCAACGCTGTGCCTACGTCGTGAGAGCCGGCCCGATAACTGCGAGGTCGGAGAACGTCACGAACCAGCCTACCAGCTAACAATAACGATAGATATACCAACTTATAATTAGACGATTTTCAGATATAGTCGACATGGTAATTAGTTCTTAATGATGAATGGTAGAATGAGATATTGACCGTCTTTGCTGACATTTTTAAACTTAGGTATATAGGTATGTCAATAATTTACATGTCAGGTTTGGATCAAGATCTAATTTTAGACTGCCTCGGCTAAAGTATTACTAAGTTTAAAAAAAACTCAGCAATAGCACGGAGTCTGGAAATGTTTCCGGTATATGGCAATATGCTCTCTCCCTATTACTCCCTATTACTCCCTATTACATAGGATTATCCTCAGAGGGGTAGGCAGAGGTGCACATTACGGCACTTAAATGCCATTGCCCGACTCGGGAATCGAACCCGAAACCCCTTGCTCAGCAGTCGCACTTGCGAACACTCGGTCAACGGGGCAGTCTTGGTACCTATTTACAGAGTAATAAAACAAAGAAATAGGACAAAGCGAACTGCGAATATTGCACATATTGAACGGAAGCTGCAGATTAGATATAAATGAAGACAGGATTAGACCGATTTAGAGACGCCATGACACCGTCACTCATAGGATGGGAATATCTGTCAGACATTAGTTCACGAGGTATGTGCGTCATTGTGCGTGGTCGCACTAGCTTACAATTGGCGACATATTACGTAGAAAAATAATATAAAATAAGTATTATCATGCAACTGGTTGTTTACCGGAAAAATCGTAAATTAGATAGTCTAGTTAACATTTTACCGAGCATCTAACTTAAGAATAAAGTTCTATTGCCCCAGCAACCACTTGATCAATATTCAGAAGACAATAATGATAGTGTGGTGTTGTGTTGTGCTTTTTACAAACTCTTTCTTTTGAAAAAGTAAAAAAACGTCTACATTAGGTAAACATTTCCATACACCCAATAACAATATCAAAGTTCATTCCCCTCACTTGTTAAAAAAGTACTCAACATAACCTAGCTTTAATAATAATAATTTGTCTACTAAAAAATACTCCACTCAGTCCGGGTCGCTCCCACAGATATCTAGAATGCAGAGTAGCGCATAGTTTTCAATTAGAAGGTAAGAAAGCACTTCTACACAATGGGCAATTACTAGTGTTTGTAAAAACGTCAGCCCATCCGTCCGTCGGTCCGTCCGTCGGCGACATTTTACATCTAAATTGGAGAGTAATTTGCGAACCTTCCCCGATGACAATTTCGTAATTAGCTCCAGACTTGTTTATTTTCTTCGTCAGTTTTATCTGCTTCCTCTTTTTGATGAGAGGAAAACGCATAGCATTCTTTGTTATAGTACAATATGTGGGTAGGTAATATGATACAAATATGAGGTCTAAGATTTTTGTTCCGCATTCGGTAAGTCATAGATTGCAATGAAGTTGATCAGTAAATCGTTCCCGTAATTTCAATGAGGGATAGTAAAGAATATTCAAATTTGTAAGACACATTCTTTCATTAAAACGACAGATTTCACCAACCAAATAACTAGAGATAGACAGAGACGATCGAATTAGACTGGTGAAAGTGAGGCCTTTGTTCATGTATGTGTACTAATTCCTTCGGAACTTACGGCTTAAAATCAATATACAAAATGTTCTAGACGCTCATCTGAGAGGTACTGACATAACGTACCTAAAAGACATAACATAATCTAACAACATTGTAAGCTACCCGTTTTAATTAACCTTTGACGACGAGTAATTAAGCATTAGTTTGTCGCTCACGTACTTATGATACTTACCTATTGTCACATGCGTTTATGACGCTCTGAATAATAGATGATAAAACCTAGAAAATTACTAACAATTACACATACTTCGCACTGTTTTTCGGTCTTATAGTTAAGGGTATTGTAGACGCATAGTAGCTAAGTACTCAGTTATGTGATGGCCTTAAGGACTTATCCATGACAAAAAGTATTTATTTAGACCTCCAATGTCGCTTCCACAACCTAGGTTAATTATAAAAGACGTGTGCACATAAAGGTCAATTTTTTTCACAGTAATATGCAATAATGCGTGAGTAGCTCTGCTTAACCAGGAGCAATTAAACGAATTAGACCTATTACGTTTAAAGATTATGATAATAAAAATGTTTCCGTTCACTTGAGCGTTAAAGTTGCCGACGTTCCTTATAGAATACTAAGTATCTTTTTAATATTACTTATTGAGTGCATACATTACATTATCAGGTCGTATTATAAACTAAATGGAAGTATAACGCTCGAATGAATGGAAGCTTCAACGAAATTTGCAACTCGAGAGTCCAGTCATCGCGACTTGTTCGATCGGAAACCAGTATAGACCCATAGAAAGTTCTCTAATAGCCAGCCACTCAAACATAAAATTTGTCATTCGATTCTTTCGATCTAAGTGTCGATCGCGTGCGATGACGGGTACCACAGCCAGTTGAACACACCTTACGATGATGTTGTCGTATTTCGTTTGATACATCGCTGGTGATATACGGATGGTGTCGTTGAAGCTTAGGTTTTGTCGTCAATGTATAGTGAAAGGTGGAATTAAAAAGTTTGTGTTCGATTTCAATTTATAGTGTCGCATACTATGCCGCATTGGTACCATGAATCGATTGTCCACTGCAGTTACGACCTCGACCACCTAGCAGGCACGCAATCGTCTCGTTCAGCACCGACTAATGATTACAAGTACATTTTTGACGTGACGAAAACGTTTACGCGGCCATTTTCAGTGCGTTTATGTGTAATCAAATGTATGTTGAGCCTCCCTTTACATTAACACGCACTGTACAAACTTTCTTGAATCCATTTTTCTTTTTGTTTCAGAAGACAAGAAATGTACTAGTTAATCTACGAAATTGGGAAGCAAGAGTATAAATACATAATTATATGTAACTGGAAACTGATGTAACATCATACCACGCTAAAGTCAGAAGAAAAAGATTTATTATAGATTTATGGCACAAGCCGGTAAACAAGCAGACGGATCACCTGGTGGTAAGCAATCGGCGCTGCACATGGACACCTGGAACACCTGAGGCATTACAACTTTTGGGGATTAGGAAGTTGAAAATCGTTGGGGATTGAGGGATTGGGGAGACACTACACAAGCGTTGTTTCACGTTGGTTTTCTGTGAGGTCGTGGTATCACTTCGGTCGAGCCGGCCTATTCGTGCCCAAACATGGCTCTCCAACACTAAAAACTTGGTGAACTAGTTTTTATTAATTTATCTTCCTAAAACTATTGTTATTAAACATTTTAAAAGTTTATATAACTAAAACCCTATATCTACTTCGAACCTGACACTCATAAATACGACAATATAAGAAAACATATAATTTTTTTATATATACCTCTATATTTGATGGGCCGACGTTTGACCACTATCTCGCCTGGTGGTAAACGATGATGCGGTCTACGATGGAGCACGTCGTCCCATAAGCAACCTATTCACTCGGGCCTTGAAGACACCCAGGTTATACCCTGTTATACATACAATGTTGCATTACGCATCTCAAAAACAGGTTCTCATACCGACATTATTAAGAGAGTGTTAACAAAATAATATATTATATCAGTCGCTGTTATCTAGAAACCTCGAAATAATGATATCATAACATCATTACCGAACTCCTTGTAAGTGCTGTATATTTATTATTTTGCCCGAAGGTGGCAATGTTAACGCCTTTAAGAAAATCTAATCTGCATACAATACATGGGACGGGATTATAGTCTCTGAGCCTACGGGATTTTCTTGTTGTATAAAGTAAGTAAATAACTACTTATTGCACCTGTTGTATTTTGAAAAATGTTTGTTGATGTTAGATGTAGGAACCATTACATTAGACACTTATACTTATATATATGAGTTGTTTTTTTTCTTAACAGCAACAAACATAGAGATTAAACTTATTGATACGAATTCTCAGTAACACCTTTTTTTTGAGGGGTGAAAATCATCCAATGTCTGTCTCCCGCCCTGGTGAGGCGAAACGGAGTGTCAGACTCTTACTGACTAAAAACCACCCCGTTCCTACTCCTGCACTTCGAGCCGGAGCCCCGGCAACCCATTAAGTCTTCCGCGGCTCCGTACCGGCATCAGCCCTATTCTCAGTAACACCTGAAATGATATAGAAACAAAGAAAGAAACAAAAACATTTATTCAGCACCAACCACGACGCGCCAAACAAAAAATAAATCAACTCAAATCAAATCAAATCAAATATCTTTATTGCTGAACACAGTACATTTTGATGCATTTCAAGATGAATTATATGAATGCGCAGTTCATCATGTTCCACCAATCAAGGCATGCAACTATTATTGGTAAATTACAATTGATAAGGCTTATACCACGCTATTGCATTTGGACTAATAAGATTACTGATGAAAAAGTAGTGAACAGGTAGTGTGCAAAGGTAGCCTATTGTGAAGGTTTACCTACTATCAAAATGCCCTTAAGTTTTGTTGCTACCGTAAGTGAACACATATACCTAGTCCTACTATAGCTATACCTATATTAGGCATTCTGTAAATAACCAGTTCATCGTCAAGTTATTTTATCAAAGGCTTTCCGCAAACATTTCAAAAAGTAATACTATCTCAGGAACTTTACTTATCATTCATTCATAGTACCCGACTTCCGTTCACCCGATACTACCTACTACATACATTATAAACTTTTCTTACTTTTATTGTAACTTAATTCGATGTTCACACGAACATGAGTCACTCGCAATGTGCGGCCATATTCACATATACAACTCGATTCTCGATACCGAGATGCTGACTCGATACATTCTCGGATCGCCAGGGAATCGAGTGACATAACACCTGCGCTTGATTCATTGCCCGAGATCCCACATGCGCTTGTATTGGACGTAATTTTTTAATTATGTTATTTCCTTTATCAGGTAATGGATTAAGATGAAATCGACAGCTGTTTCGATCTTCGAGTGTAGGTAATACTAATAGTAAAAAAATGTTTTAAGGGTAACTGTAGGTATAATGAAAGTACTTATATTGATACACGTTACAATTATTTTATTTTACAGCTAGACTTTGATCAGCCGTCACCGAAGGGCTGCTTGGGACATTTTATATTGATTAGTAGCTGTTCCGGTGAACTTTATAACGCCATAAGAATCAATAAATAAATTTTATATGTAATTATGTCAAAATATACAAGTTAAACCAATTATTTATTTATGAAATATTTTATTTTTACATTTTTTTTTGCAGTTGACTTTTAAGCGGTGATGTAGACATACATCCTAGCCAATGGTAGTTTCTATACGCAGTGTCACTAAGATAACGATTATTTTATTCGTTTTAGTGTATTTTAAGTTGTACATAATTATATTTTTTCTTATTTCCAAAAGTTTTCTTTCATATAGGTAGATTTCTTTCGTAATCTTACAGTAGATCACTACATAGTATAAAACAAAGTCGCTATTCGCCGTCCGTTTGTCTCTATGTATGCTTAGATCTTTAAACCTACGCGTCGGATTTTGATGCGGTTTTTTTAATAGATAGTCTGATTCATAAGGAAGGTTTATATGTATAATACATATGTATTGCATCCGTGCGAAGCCGGGGCGGGTCGCTACTAAACAATAAACTTGGAATGATAGAATAATTGAAACCTAATGAATAAAACGATTCAAAATATAATAAAGAAGTAATACTATTGTAAACAACAAGAACAGTTAATCCCGTCTTTGAGAATCTTTAATCACTTTCAAAGGAATAAGTTTGCAAACCATAATTTAACACCTTAATTAGAGTGCTATTTCATTAACATACATACATACATAACATCACGCATTTTATCCTCGAAGGGGTAGGCAGAGGTTCACACAGAAGTAACACCCACTTGTCGCTATTTATGTTATAAGTCCCATGTAATAGGGGGTGAGCCTATTGCCATATACTGGGCACAATTCCAGACTCCGTGCTACTACTGAGATTTGTTTTAAAAACCCAGTAATACCTGGTACTGCCCCATCGATTCGCACTTGCGACCACTCGGCCAACGAGGCAATAGGTAGGCAGGTACCATTTCCTATGAACTTTGAGTTCACAAAAAACTTTAAATAGCTCTTTATGTCGATTTATTTACAAGTTATGAGGCATTAAGTAAGAGAAATAAATTTTTAGTATAATCACTTTCTTGTAACCCTACTGTAGTTTCGAAATTAATTATTGTTAAGTTTTCACTTGAATAGTCTCCACTTTTCTAAGTTTAACACCCTTCCTATAAATCAACCCGACTACATACTTGATAATTAGGCAAAAAAGCTTACTAAGTAGGTATATTTAAAGTTGATTATTCTATTTCCAAGAAAGTTCAATATAGTAAACTTTGTTATGTTAATGCGTTTTTGGTCCAATGGTCGCTAGTTGCTAGTTGCAGTCTTATTCAACGTCCAGATGGAACCTTTCCAAATTCAAAATTTTTTGTTATGAATATCTAAACTAGGTAACTGATTTAAGACAGAATAAATCTATCCTATCTTATTGTACCTACCTATCATTTTTTAGAGACTATTTAAGTTTGGAATAACACATAGACTCCGTTTTTGTCCCCCTGTAACGCAGAGGAAGTCTTAATTTATAAATAAGGAAAATGTTAGACTATTTAAAGCGTTCCTCTAAATGAACAAGCACAATAATGCCTATTTCTTTCCGAAACCAGGGAAAAAATACTTGTTATTGTAACGTTGGTCGACTCATGAAAGTTCGTCATGTCAATTTAAATAAATCTAGATTTTTCCTGTTAAATCTGCTCTGTTGCCAAACGAAGTGTAAAATCATGAAACCTGAATGAAAAGACCGGTATATTATACCTACTTGGTCCAATAAATTTTCGACAAATGGATAACATTGTAACTTTATTGTATTCAAAAATTATTGGTTGTAACACGAATACTGACCCCGTATGTTACACTAGGTTGGCTGTTCGTCGCTTTTTATACGGGACTTATAACGGGTGAAAAGTGAATGTTTCATTGATTCTTATTTGTGCACAGCTCTACTCGCCTCTTTGAAGAACTGTCTCAACATTATGGAATGTGTTTATAGGAATTATCGTAAGATATACTAACTTTACTAAAACTAACTAACTTTAATAAATGGCTAATGGGGTAATTAGGCTTCCGGTAACCTCACGATAAAACACAACGCAGCGTTGTTTCACGTCGGTTCGGTCGGTGAGGCCATGGTATCACACGCCAAAGCATGGCTCTAACACTTGAATTTATATTAATACACACGTATATAGTAATTCAATAAACAATTATAGCAACCTGTCAATAGATAGTCGGCTTCTTTTTGTCATAGTTATGTTCGAAGGCAAATGTCGACGTAAAGATTAACATAATTAATTAGGGTTTTGCGTGTGCAATGCACGCATCGTGTACAACTAGCTCGCTTTACACGTATGTGTACGGTAAGAGAATAAAAAAATATTTGCTACAATGAACTGCGAAGATGTTTTGTAAAGCAAACGGTAACTAGTGGGTACTGTATATTTAAAATTTGATTAATAGATACTATGTTATAAGATAAGATAAGATATTTTATTTCGCAAATATGGATACATGTCATGGTGGTGCATAATATAAAATACAGAAACAGCCATATTTTTCCAATTATAAGGCATGCAAAATTTTTACACTTTTTACAATTCAAGACATTAATTCAAAATAATATCATTTAATTTACTAAATAATTGTAATAATTTATCAGTCAATAATATAATTAATGTTTTATTCCGTGCATAGGTTACAATTTCTAAAAAGTTTCTAAACCTAATAATTAATTATTAATTTCTAAATCTAATAATTAATAATTAATTATTTTATTATAGGTTAGAAGTCGGTGCCATAAGCTCATATCATAATGATATAACTTAAATGTCCACAAAATTGTGAATTAGGTGCCTATTAAGGTTTTAATGAATAATTTTGTATGGAACTTATGGCACCGACTTCTTACCTATCAGTGGGTGGGTAACCTAACAGTACTAATAATAGTTATTTTTTGCTTTTTAGTTTTGACTTTTTGTTTGTTATAAGTTTTTGGGTTTTTTGAAGTAGGTTTTTTAAACGCAGTTTTTATTTTATTATTTAAAACATGTGTCGTAAAACTAAAGGTGAATACGCTCTCACTACTTTGCGCCAACTTACAATTTTGTTTTTATAATAACTATCGTGAGACATACTGAATTAACAAAAAAAACTCGACTCTAGAAGAGCTTTTCTCAGTATATTTACGTGAGTAACTCACAATTTTTGTTAACTTACAATTTTGTTAATAATACTCTATTTTGAGGATTAGGACTGCCTTGTTGGCCGAGTGTTCGCAAGTGTGACTGCCGGGCAAGGGGTCTCGGGTTCGATTCCCGGGTCGGGCAAAGTATTACTGGGTTTTTAAAAAAATCTCAGTAGTAGCACGGAGTCTGGAATTGTGCCCGGTATATGGCAATAGACTCACCCCCTATTACATGGGACTCATAACGTAAATAGTGAAAAGTAGGTGTTACATTGTACAGTGGCATTATGTGCACCTCTGCCTACTCCTTCGGGGATAAAAGGCTTGAAGTTATGTTATGTTACTTGAGGATTATACATACCAACTTATTAAGTTTTAATTAAGCAATTTCGGATTTGTTCCGAAACAAAACGGCGTAAATGTTATCAATAAAATTAACTTAAACAAAAAATAAAAGGTGCATTGATGGAAACATAATAAGGTAATATCAAAAATCGTAATACGTCAAAACATGTAATGCCGTTTGACTTTAATCGCCCTGATTACTGTACTCAGGAACTCAGATCGATATGCAATCGTAATTTACATTTTCATTGCTCCAAAATTATCTGTAATCGGACCATGACATATTTAAAATGTTTCAAAATAACAGACATTATGTACACATGTCACTAGTCGTAACCATATTCCTTGAAACGTTTACATAACATAACATCACGCCTTTTATCCCCGAAGGGGTAGGCAGAGGTGCACATTCTACCACAGTACAATGTAACACCCACTTTTCACTAGTTGTTATGAGTCCCATGTAATAGTGGGTGAGCCTATTGCCATATACCGGGCACATTTCCAGACTCCGTGCTACTACTGAGAATTTTAAAAAACCCAGTAATACTTTGCCCGACCCGGGAATCGAACCCGAGACCCCTTGCCCGGCAGTCGCACTTGCGACTACTCGGCCAACGAGGCAGTTGAAACGTTTAATTTCTCATAATTTAGACATAAAAGTCGACATAGATTCTGAAAAGCTTATAATTATGTAAATTAACAAAACGGGTCGCATTAAAGAATTAACTGCTGATACAATACATTTTTTCTATTATACATTATTTGTGGAGTACTAAAAGGGATGCCCCCCGAGTTAATACTAGTTAAGAAAACCAGGGGGCTTACTCTTGTATTCAATTCCGATCGATCGAAATTGATATTGTGAAATTTCGTACTCTTGAGTTGCAATACTAGCATTGTAGCGGAGAACCTAACGGGGTACCGGGGCTCCGGCTTGAATTGCAGGAATAGGAACGGGGTGGTTTTTAGTCAGTAAGATTCTGACACTCCCTCCCGCCTTACCCAGGCGGGAGAAGTCATTGGATGATTTCCCCCCCTTAAAAAAATCGCCTATTGCATCCGTATCGTGGCTGGCTTTACTATATATTTCGAACTCTGAATGCTGTTTTCATAGCTACGATGAGGGTTGTATAGTGTTGACATTGAATAATTATTGGATTGAAATGGCATTGACATTGAGATTGGTTTCAAGAGTAAACGCCCTGACCTAAGTTAGCTGAAGTATTTCAGCGTGCGTATTATAAGAATTTTGTAAATTGGGTGGAGATTGATTATAGGAAATACCTCTTTATGTCCAGCTGTGGACTCTCATTCGTTGTAGATAATGATGTTTATAGGACTTTTTTATACTCTCATTTTTATAAATTAAATACCTATTCCTAATTATATTCTGAACTAACATCATATAAGTCTTCTTAGCTCCGTGTGCAGTATAATAAAGGCGAGCAAGTGATTGAAAGGCGTGAAGCAAGCGCCGCCTGCGCGGGGCGGCGCATGCGTACACGCAAATCGCAACTGCACCGAGACACTCCACTTCATGATTTATTTATAAAGTAAATTAATTTTTATTTACTATGTGGTTTTTTATTTCATTTAAACTTTACGTCTTTCAATATTAAATGCATAAGTAATATTCTATTTTCAGTCTTCAGACTGATATGGTGGTGGTGTATTTATTGTTTTTTTTGTATCATTTATTCATTTGTGTTCACCGTTTGATGTAAATATTACTGTCTATTTATGTGCCTATTTTATCACCATGTAATTACAGCAAAGTAAAATTTAATTTCAATTAAGTATTAATCCTACGTTTGTAATGAAAATTTATTGTTTAACTAGAAAGCTTTGCATAAGCACCTTGACAGTTTCACGCCATATTGTACACGAGTTACTAAACCCTTGAATGGCAAATAATTGTTACATACCGTACATAGTACTTTACGGCTTAATTACATGGGAAAATACAGATGTACTGTTATTGGCAATCTACTAAATAATTCAACATTATATCTTCCTTTTTCAACGCAAAGATTCACAACCACCAAATAATTGATCGACGATAGAAATACTTTTTTCTGTCAGTCCATAATGCGTGTTCCACATTGACTCGTGCAAATTGAACAAATCTAATGTTCGGCTGTGGTTTGCGAAGTTTTTTTTACTAAACATAAGTAAGTGAACGTCTACTTAACTTGGGTCTTTCCCATACACCGTTACAGAACCACGTTTAACCCACGCCACGGTCTGTGAGCCGATGATCACAATATTATAATGTTACAACTATATTAAGCCGTTTCTTAGCCTATTTAGATGTTAATTTAAAAGTATATAACACAAATATATGCAAAACTTCACGGGTCAATCAAGAAAATAATTGATGATCAGTAACCGACCACTGTGTTACGCGTCGGAGATTTTACTTCTGTTATAAATTATTTGTTTCTTTCTTTAGGTATTTGTTCACTGTTTAAGTTTGATGAGTATATACCTAAAACATTCCACCATTCGCACGAAGCATTTTGCGTCAAGCTTCCTTATGCGAACGGCAAAGGAATGGAATTCCTTGTCGGAATCTGTGTTTTCCGAAAAATATGTCTTGAATACCCGAGTGAACAGGTTGCTCATAGGTAGGCGTGCTGCATCATTGGGCACATAATCACTTACCATCAGGCAAGATGGTGGCCAAACATCGATCTGTCAAGTACAAAAAAAACTGATGAAAAAATCATTCAACAGTTGTACAGCTCCATTCACGTGCCCGAATGAGCCTAAAAAATCATCGTATTTCATCGTAGCCAGCAACCTATCATATTTGAGAGATACAGAAGCCAAAAAGCACATAATCAATACTTGTACATGATGATGTCTCTAGCGCAGTTAAGAATTGAAACTGATAGCGCAGATTTTCAACGTTTTTTAACCGACTTCAAAATAAAAGAAGGTTCTCCGTTTGACCTGGGCCTCAAGTCTGCTAATTTTATTTAACTCACATGCTATTGAAATTCAATTGAGATTCAATCACGACTCCATTACGATTACAACAAATTTGGTATTCTGCAAAAACTTGAATGTAAACTCAATAGAGTCGTAATGGAATCGTAGTCTAATTGTAGTTGACTCTCAGTTGAAAAGATAAAGGTGTTGCCATTCAAAATCTATCAAGAAGCTGAATGAGTGAATGAACTATTTTATTAATTTAAATATGCGTTTTTTCTATTATTCAATAACGAAATACATTGTCGGTAATGAATCGCCTTGACGATAAAACATGACTTAACGGTGTTAGAAAGAGTTTATTTCAAATGAGGTGGCTGTATTACATAGTTATCTATGACCAGGTTAATAATTAAAAAAAACTTCTGTCATCTGGCACGTCAATGTCACGACAAATTCTAAACATTGAATTGGTTTATTGGCATAGACTTAATAAGTCTTTATAATAAAACCAATAAGCAATAACATACTACTAGACTAGGTACTCTCTGAATGTTTTCAGTCATAGTAGCATATCAATGAAGATCAGCCACATACGCAAGAGATAATCTAGTGCACTAGTGTGTGTGCGCATATTAAGATATCTTACAATAACATTAAGGGAATGGTTTCTATTAAAATATCGCTCCTCATGTTCAACCGGTCTCAGGATGGCTATGTGGGTGCCGTCTATGCAGCCTAATACTCCGAGAATCCCAAATTTATAGAACCTACAACATAAAATACCAGTTAGGTAGTCATAGTAAACACAAATGTTGGAATGTAAATGAAATACCCCATAGTAAGATGCCTGCTTACTGTGTCTTAATTTTATTGGTCTTGAACATGCTTTGGCCAGATGACATACTGCAGGAGGATGCTATTGAGTGCTTCAGTTACTTGCCTCACAGCCCTCGAGACAGTGGTCTAAGACACGCTCTGGCCAACAAGTGTCTGGTACGAGCCTGTGGCATAGAATGCCAGAGCAATAAGTATCTGCAATCGAAGTTCTACATTACACAACCGTCGCTTAGGTACCTTTACTAAATAAGAGGCCTATAATCTATCTATCTATATAAATAAAAATGAATTTCTGTTCGTTAGTCTCGCTAAAGCTCGAGAACGGCTGAACTGATTTGGCTAATTTTGGTCTTGATAGGTTCGTGGAAGTCTAGGGAAGGTTTCAAAGGTGAGAAAAAACCGAAAAAACCGTGGCAAGAGACCCGACGGTATGTCATTATTCCCTTGGAAGATGGGTAGGCTTTTAGTATGGAACGCCACTTGCGTTGATACTCTGGCGCCATCCCATCTTCCAAACTCAGCGTGTCGAGCCGGTGCTGCCGTTGCTGCTGCCGAGAACCTCAAACGGCGAAAGTATAATAGCCTGATTGGCAATTATGCTTTCGAACCGTCTGGGGTTGAAACTTTAGGGCCGTGGGGTCCAAGTGCACATCTTCTTTACAAGGATATTGGAAGGAGGATAGTCATCTTCTTTACAAAGATATTGTAAGGAGGATGGTTGACACTTCAGAGGCCTTAGTATGAGTTTCATTTACGTTTAAAGTATTCGAATCGAGTACGCGTTCGGCGCTCTGATCGGCCGGCGCCAATGAACCAACCAAACACAGCGCCGAACGCGTACTCGTTACGATTACTTTAAACGTAAAACAAACTCGTACTAAGGCCTCAGGTGATCGAAGGGCATTCAACGTGGCAATGCTGCCAGTCTTTTGGGCACCCTACCTCACGGTAGCGATGAGGAAAATGTTTTCTTTGATGCATTATGATGTATTTTTATTATTTTTTTAAGGTGTAAATATTTTAGTTTTAAATTATTTTTATTTTAAGATGTATTAAAAAAGGTGACGACGGCGATCTTGCGCATTACCTAATGCTAAAATACGCCATCGTAACAATGACCGCAGCATCTTTTAAATATATTTTGTCAAGTGGTGGCTTGCAAAGTACTATAAATATCTATTATTGTCTAATCGTACTACGATCGTACTTCAATTGCAAAATTGACACTGAGTGTCTATTGAAATAAATGTCAAACAAACGTCAACTAAGAGTAGAATACCGATTTGGACCACAATCGATTTACAACTGTAACACGATTGAAGAGCAGACTAGCAAATATTCCGATAGCAGTTCAATGGTATGTCACTGGAAAACCATTGGTCTTAAATTAGTAGCAGAATACCAAATGTAGATAAAACTGCTACTGAGATTCAATTGATATTCAATTGAGCCATTCGTAAATTAGCAGACTTGGGGGCCATTGATATGTTTGTAAGCATTGTCTCGCGATTAGCTGAACCGATTTTGATGCGGTTTCCAGAAAAGTTTGTGTTTACTTAGGAGAAGATTTTGGCATATTAATTAACCAACTTCAAAACAGAGTTATTACCTAGTTAAGTTTTTACCTAGTTTATAAATGAATTATGACGATTTTAATTACTTAGACTCTAGATTTATCGATATAAAGTCGTCAGTAGGGTAAAAAAGTAAACAATGTGACTTCCAAAATAAATTATACTGTGTAACTTATTATAACATAATATCACGCCTTTTATCCCCGAAGGGGTAGGCAGAGATGCACATTATGCCATTGTACAACACCCCCTTTTCACTATTGATGTTATGAGTCCCATGTAATCCATGTAAGGTGAGCCTATTGCCATATACCGGGCACAATTCCTAATTCCGTGCTATTACTGAGAATTAAAAAAAAACCAATAATACTTTGCCCGACCTGGGAATCGAACCCGAGACCCCTTGCCCGGCAGTCGCCCTTGCGACCACTCGGCCAACGAGGCAGTTAATTTATTATCTCCTATATAAAACCTTTCTATGACATAATGAGATGATCATTTCAACTATTTGAACTATGCAACCGTGTTTTAATGAACGTTGTTCATTATAAGCTGTCAAATGACACGCTCCCGGCACCTGTCATTATATTTCCGAACGTAGCCATGTTTTATTCGCATATTTTTCGAGGATGTGTGGGTTTCAACTGTTAAGATAATTTCTATGTATGTCAGGGATGGTGAACCTTGACGTAGGTTTCGATGAGTCGTTATTATAAAGGAATAAGTTTAATAAATGTGTATTTAACTAATTTTAACTTTTTTATCAGTAACAGCTTGCGGGTCCTTCACCTTTTTTAGTCGGAGTAAACCTTCAAATGGAGCCTAGCTTTGAAGGAAGAAACAGTAAGGAATGTGGAAGTCTTACTTTACTAAAACCTCCCTGATGGCCACCATCCGCCCTAGAGACCGCGTGTAGGCCACTGGATCCCCTGAACAGACGTCTGTCACAACACATCTTAGGCAAACCAAAAGGGAAGCGTCTCTTGGGTCTGTACAACAATAAGGACATGACAAGTACGTCGCTGGCCGTAAATATTGTAATCAAGTGTGGGGGAGCCATTCTTCGGCACGAATGGGCCGGCTCGACCGGAATGATACCACCGCCTCAGAGACCGAGGTGAAACAACATTGTGTTGTGTTTCGTCGTGTGAGTGGGGTTACCGGATACTCAATTACCCCCCCCCCTTTCCCCAATCCCTGAATCCCCAACAATCCTCCAATTCCTAATCCCAAAAGTAACGCACTTGTAACGCCTCTGGTGTACCAGGTGTCCATGGGCGACGCCGATTGCTTACGACCAGGTGATCCGTTGGCTCGCTTTAAAAAAAATCAGTGGCGTACCTACCAAAATATAAAATGTTGCTTATGTTATTCCAATGGTTCACCATCCCTGATATGTGGATGAGGTAAGAGTGCGTCGAGTGCATGCGCCGTCCTTTAATTGCATTTATGGTGAAATTTAAAAGGTTAACCCTATTAGACTCGGCTATCCCGTTTTTTTCTTACATTTTAAGGATAGTTGTAAACAAACCGCGTTTCTCGTAATCATTGTTCGTAATTAACGTTTATACGATTTGCATATTGTTATCATAGGCCGTGCGTAAGTGTTTTAACATTTAAGCGCATTGTAATTGTTTTAGGGCGAAAATTGTGTGTTAGTACGTGACGGGGTGAACAATGAGATAATGATAAGGGTCGTTGCTGCTGTCCATTTTTAATTTGGTATAAATTATGTGTCTGTAATTTGTTTAACACGTGTTCATAGAATTAAAGTTGAAGTGAACTTTACTGACCTCTTTGTTTTCAACTATAATAAAAAAGAAAGAAAGATATAATGAAAAGACATTCGACGAATAGGCACACAAATACAATGTAAATAAAAATTTAAAAAATTAAAATACAGATATTTACATAATAAAAAATAATAAAATAAACTGGAAAGTTTATTTTATTTACCTTATAAGAAATATAAAAAATAAGAAACAGAGAGGTCAACATATCCTTATCCCTATCCTTCTTATTTTATCTTCTTCTCAACTTATCTTACAGTTTTCATGAAAGTAGGTTTACCAACAATAAATATGTCTAATTTACACAAAGTATCCATTGTAATTTGAGTTTTAATTACTTAGAATTCATATATAAATCTCTCGTATATATAACCTACAACAACCTATCTACTCATACAAGAACGCACAACAAATTCACAAATGCAGAACTCGTATTAAAAAATGCATTGTTCAACGACTGAGATGAGTCGACCGGCCTACCTTGCCAAAATTAACCGGGTACCGTTAGCAAATCAATAAACAGACTCCACGCTACCGCTGACCCAGTGCAATGAAACTGGAGCGATACTATTTATAAATAAAACAGCTTCGTCTGCAAACCGTATGTTATTCGAAATTCGAACGACCATTTTGAATTTTAGTTTTTATTCGATTATTCGATACGTAGGTACATCGAAATGCTTTTATTTTGTTGGTAATACTGATTAGTGTAGTGATTGCGTTAATGGTTTTTTTTTTAATTTAGAATAGTTTTAGATGATAAGTACTTAATTATAATATAGGAGTATAGAGGTATATTTATTACATAGTATTGCCATTTTTGTCTTTTATGTATTATATGTAGTCTGTACGTTTCATTGATTGTTTAATTTGTTTTTTATTGTTTTTCTTCTATTTTGGTTTTCTTTTATTGTGCATCTACCACCCATTCCCAGATTCTTTTCAAAAATTCCATCGAAAGGTTGTCTGGAAGAAATCGCCGCGTGTGATAAGACCGCCCATTGTACTCAAATTACTATTGAAATGCTTACAATTTTTTTCTATGTGTGCAATAAAGTATAAAATAAATAAATAAATAAATAAATAGGAGTTACCCCTATTATTTATCTATTGTACATTAATCCTAAAGAATCTTTTTCGATTTATTAGGTACCTATACTTGCAATCTTTCTGGTGTCCGAGCCAAAAATCTCGTGTTCGATTCTCGGGTCATGCAAAGTTTTAAAGGGTATTTTATTTAAATTCTCTCTTTTTAGATTTTAACACAGAGTCTAAAATTTAATCAAACGCTCAATGAGATCGGCTTTATATTAATTCCAACTGACATAGTACTCAAAATTAATTAGAAATTAATATGTAAGTAGCTCTAATTATAATTGCCTATAACGTTCAAGTAGCAATAAAATTAACTACATGAATTTATAAAAGCAAAAACCTAATATTTATTCACAAAAATAAACTTTGTTTTCATACTAACTCGTCATAGTAATAGCGACTCTAAATCCATTGGCATAAAGTTAATTCCATTATAAATTTCAAAATTGTAATTAGGTGTAAAGTAGCCAATATTACATTTTCTTTCTATTTCCAATTCAGTCAACCGTAAAACGAATGTAAGTATTACATTATTATTAAATTACAATAATAATAATTTAAACTTATTTATCTATTTCATGATCTTGTTCATTAATAAACCTAATCTGTGTTTTATAATCAAGAGTTCAGCGAATTAAACAACGATTAAATATTCTTTATCTTATCACAATTGGTGTAACAGTTTTAAGCTTTGAAACATACAAACACATAACATAACATCACACCTTTTATCCTCGGAGGGGTAGGCAGAGATGCACATTACGGCACTTAATGCCACTGTACAATGTAATACCCACTTTTCACTAATTATATTATGAGTCCCATGTAATAGGGGGTGAGCCTATTGCCATATACCGGGCACAATTACAGACTCCGTGCTACTATTGAGATTTAAAAAAAATCCAGTAATACTTTGCCCGACCCGGGAATCGAACCCGAGACCCATTGCCCGGCAGTCGCACTCTTGACCACTCGGCCAACGAGGCAGTCAGACATACAAACAAAAACACATTATAGATCCTAGTATAGGTACCTAGGTACACAATAATATAACACCCATTTCACACGTGTGTAACCAGTGACCCACAATAACCAACTCATTCTAACCTAATTAAGCATCGAATCTCGGATCAAAACGAAAGCGGCTCGCGTGAGTCCATTGCCGGCCACTGACCACCGATGTCCAACGATGACCAGGGATGACCATATCCATCGATATCGAGGGTGTTCGTAAATTTGCTATAGCTATCGCGTCTGTTGAAAGCGGCGATCCGGCTCATGCATTATTAAACACATCAAAGGAGAAAAATCGAAATGTGCATCGACTAGTGAAGCGGTTTTCCAGCCGATTAGAGCACGGCTGTATCAATTATTATCACGTGCAATCTCGCCCCCGTGCCGCAATCATTTGAGTGTTTATTTGTAGATTGCGTTTTGAATTGCGATTTGTATAAAAGTGTTCAATAGAAAATAGAAGAGTTGAAGTTAAGGTGTAATTTTCTGCTCTATATATGTACCTACATACTATATTTAATGATAGAAGATGAGGTAGTTTTTGGTGAAACATTGAACCAAATTACAAATTACTGCCTAGTTGGCCGAGTGCTAGCAAGTGCGATTACCGGGCAAGAGGTCTCGGGTTCGATTCCCGGGTCGGGCAAAGTCATACTGGGTTTTTTTAAAATCTCAATAGTAGCACGGAGACTGGAATTGTGCCCGGTATATGGCTACAGGCTCACCCCGTATGACATGGGACTCATAACATAAAATAGTGAAATATGGGTGTTACATTGTACAGTGGCATTAAGTGCCGTAATATGCACCTCTGCCTACCCCTTCGGGGATAAAAGGCGTGATGTTATGTGTTGAAACCAAATTAGGATATTAGATCCATGTCTTAGTTATAGTGAAAAATATAAGAAACCTTAGTAGATATTTTAGGACTAGAATGAAAATGGTATACATAATATTTATTGGAATATTTCTTTTATTGACTTAAATAAGCTATATTTTAATGTTCTTTACGACACGCTTTTTAGATCTCTTCCAATATATCAATGAAAATAATGATCCGCAGTTTTTAAACATCATTTTTCACTCGTAATAAAATCGATTAATTCATAGATCTATCGATACGTTTGTATCGATCATTCAAATGACAATATATTTATCAACACAAATTATGACTCCTTTGTCAATTACGTTTAATATCTTCGAATGACATTGGTAACTTATAAATTAAAGTTTAAACAGTCTATATTTCATCTCGATTCAAAATAAACAATATATCAAAACGTCGAATGTGTAAAAGAAAAACTGTAATAAATGCTAACATAACATAACATCACGCCTTTTATCCCCGAAGGGGTAGGCAGAGGTGCACACAGAAGTGACACCCACTTTTCACTATTTATGTTATGAGTCCCATGTAATAGGGGGTGAGCCTATTGCCATATACCGGGTACATTTCCAGACTCCGTGCTACTACTGAGATTTTTTTTTTAAAACCCAGTAATACTTTGCCCGACCCGGGAATCGAACCCGAGACCCCTTGCCCGGCAGCCGCACTTGCGACCACTCGGCCAACGAGGCAGTGTAATAAATGCTAATTTCGGAAAATTAAGTACGAATCTAGATACTAGTTAATTTTATGGTCGACAAAAAATATCTAATAGACAAGTTCTTTGTGTCCTTTTATAATTACTTGTGAAAGGTGTTAAGGGCAATATAGCATTTTAATTGTCCAATTAAATAGTTTTTTATGATACATATTTATAATTAAGTTTTATTAATGGTCACACGTTGACCTAAACGAGTTATACCTAACGATCTTATTAATATGTACTTGTAATAGTTTCCTTTTTTGCTTATTGCCTATAATTTTCTAAGGTCGGAATAGAAGTCGGTTATCAGGTAACTGTTACGTCAGTTATACGAATTAAAAAGATAAATTAAAAGACAATTCTGTCTTCTAACCAAATTGTTTAAGAAAAAAATGTGCATAGAGTTAATATGTACATTTTTTAGTTTCATTTACCATTAATACTTTATAGAGGTACATACACATAATAATATGTTCTTACCACCATCCCAAATAATATGGGGTCTCTCATATAAAAATAACATAAAAAAACACCATAACATCACGCCTTTTCGCGCAGAGGTGCACATTATGCCACTGTACAATGTCACTATTTATCTTATGAGTCCCATGTAATAGGGGGTGAGCCTACCTCTATTGCCATATACCGCGCACATTTCCAGACTCTGTGAGACTACTGAGATTTTTTTTAAAAGCCCAGTAGTACTTTGCCCGACCTGGGAATCGAATCCGAGGCCTCTTGCCCGGTAGTCATATTACCAACAAGGCAGTCAATAAAAAACAGCACTTGTAATAAAATTTCATGTACACATTACAAGTGTTACAAGTGTCATCAAAAGTGACACGATGACGCAGACTCAAGACTAACGGGTTAACATGAACAGCATTGACACCGCCAAATGAGAACTCAAATTAAAAATAGCATTTATAATAAAATTCATGAAATAATAAGTCTATCTATAGCTTGGTTTTTAACCCCAAAATGGATATGTAAATACATGGCGTTTTTTTATTACAACATAAATTACGACTACAAGCCATTAAGTAGATAAAATTCTATCTCTTCATCTATTCAAACGTTTAACCAATGATGCAAGAAAATGGCTTCGATACGAAGAAACACGCATTTGCATATTATAACGATATATATTAATAAGCCACTAAAACTGAAAACAATGAGAGAACATTCGCATTCTTTTTACATCCTTTGGCATTGTAAGGGCAGTTTTACATACATTATAATGCAGGGAAATGTGAAGAAGTCAGCCGTCCGCGTCCTACGCCAACTGAATTAAGTCAGCCGAATGGTTTATTGTGCCAAGGAAATTGTTAAGTCATTTTAAAACATATCAACATTGAGTACTTTGTGGAAATTATGTTTTTACCACTACTCACGACTACGTGAACAAGATTTAGATAGTCCTCGATACATCTGTAAGAAAATAGTATTATTTTTCTTATGGATACTCCATATTCAACACCACCGTGTGCACATTATAGTTTTTAAAAAATTTATGAGGACAACCGACGCATAACACGAGTATCTACATGACAATTGCAAAATTCAGCTAACTATATATGGGTGAAGATGGTTTTTTTGTCATTATACGAGTTAATCGCTCGCGTGCGTTTAGAACGTGCGTGCGGCGCTCGAAACGCGCACGCCTATTCAATTACGGAAAGGTCACGCCGTTTGTAAGCGCAGGCGCAAGTCCGCAAGATTATCGCGGCTCACCTGTCGGAGAGTGCGCATTGGATTAATAGCCACACGCCGCCACCGCCGCCACCGCCGCCCGCGCCGCTACGCGCAAACAGCATTTACCTATTAAATATTCTCGTTAGAAGAAAAAAATACATTTGCAAGTATTGCTATGCGATGCGTGTATGCAGACTATATCGCTTGAATTAATCTTTATGTTTTTGTCGACCTGTTTTTTTAATACATTTTTCATGGATTTCTCTTTTAGCAAACTGGACATCACAAGTTATCTTAAAGTTAGGGTATTTTTAATTACTTATTTGTACGTTTGTTTTTGTGGCAGGCCAGTACCTAATTAGAGGTATTTTTTCCTGTTATGATAGTTTACGAATTATCGTAAACTTCGTATCGTACGAATTGTTAAGGGTGGGTACTTAATTTTACTAAGTTGCTATATTATATCTATACCTGTATTATATAATGTACCCAATTATATAACACCTATTATACCTGCACATGATATAATGGAATATATTTGAATTTGAATATATAAAAACTGTGGAATGATCTGTCGTCGGCGGTATTTCCGGACCGATACGACCTTCAAACCTTCAAGAAAAGAGCGTACTCCTTTTTAAAGGGCCGGCAACGCACCTGAGGCTCTTCTGGTGTTGCGGGTGTCCATGGGCGGCGCTGATCGCTTACCATCAGGTGATCCGTCTGCTCGTTTGCCTCCTATTCCATAAAAAAAAAAACGCTCTTATTGTAAACGCACGCAAGTTGGTTAAACACTGACTTTTATTCAAACACCCTCACATACAATTATCACGGAATATTGACATACCGTCACTAATATACTACACTTATGTCTTAAAAATATGATAATCGGTTAACTCCACTACTTTATTCCATTTGCGACACTTACACCATCTGTTATGTTTATCAATACGCGCACACAACTACTATTTATCGCGTGATTGTTTCTTAATTCTGAACCCAAGTTCGGAAATTAATAATTATGTCGTGTCATCATCATCATCGTCATCATAATATCAGGCACATCATATCCATTGCTGACCATAGGCTTCCCCAATGACTTCCAGATCGGCTGGGTAGAAGCAATCTGCATCCAGCAACTCCTTGCATGAAAACCGCAGATACATTATTGTGATAATTTTCACATATACTTTTTCCTTTTCATGCCGAAAATGAAAAAATTATGGACAAAAAGACTTTTTTATTACTTAAACGAGTAATAAATAAAATACAGTTCATGAATAATGCAAATATAAAAATAGTCAAAATTAAAAAGATATTTTTGCACATTTTATTTTGATATTATAAAGTCTTGTATTTTAAATAAAAATATAAATAGACAACTAAAAATATAATACAATTTTAGCAAGGCCGCAAACCCCTTTAGATTTTTTCACAGAGATATATGACATCATCATATACAACGCGTGATTCATATCGTACGAGTTAGACAGACGATAGTAGCTTTAGGGTCAGTTTACAACGAGACGCGACGCGTGCACAGATCAAAAGAGTAACATAAAAAACAACTTTGTTTTCTGCACTACATGACACAAATTACATGCGAGGCCTCATTCATACTACGCATAACATAAAATGTGTATCTTACTTTGTAAAAAGTTAAGTTTTTGAGCCTCTCATAGAAACTGTGCACGCTGCATCGCGTCGCATGTCAGTGTGAACAGACCTTTATACGTGCTCTCAGACAACACCAGACAATTTCAGGAATCATACGCTTAATAAACAACCAACGACAAATAAATTTACATTTTCAAAAGATTAAAATTATGTATGTACGTAACTAATGAAAACTATGTAAATGAAGAAGCTAAGTTAGCCCTACATTTAATTTAAATTTCCCGCGTATTTTGGTTTAGACTTTATACGTCAGTATAATCTGTGGTGACAGCTTTTTTCCACTATGTCAAATACAATGGTTTCGTTTCGTCTCGAGATTTTTGAATAAGCAGGAAAGATATTTGTGGAAATTATTCTAAAATAAGTATACAAAGGATTGTTTGAAGCAATAGCTCTTAATGTTGTTTCTTTTACAGGTTAGTAGACAATAATGTTTATCTAATTCTAATTACCTAAGTGAGTTGTGTATTTGCAAAACCATTTCATGTATTGTGTTGTATTTATGAATAAACTTTCTTTTACAGAGCAACAACATAAGTAATTTGTTTCAATAACTAACCTATTACAACTATACAATTATACAGCCTTGAATGTCTGCTGCGTTTTAGACGCGAGACGACAAAATTTTTAGAATCACTTGGTGAAGCAAAGAAAATTCTTTTTGCTAAGGTTATTTTTTTTTGACTTACACAAAAATGCTATTAGTTAAGGATTCTTGAAGCATTCGTGTAAAATATTATTCACTTTTAGTGGAATCTGAAATGTTTCCGGTTCGTGACTGTAGACTTTTCTGGTGTTACATGAGATAAAATTAAATAATTCAGAAAATAACAAAGAAAACATATTATGATACAATTCTAAAAACATTACCTTGAGATAAGAATCAAAGATAAACGCTCTACTTTTATTTAAAAGACTTGTCAAAACATACATAAACATTTGACCTAGAAACCCAATAATTTTGAAGCAATATCCTTGAAATTATTCAATTTACAACACATGTACAAATCAATGTTACAGATAAGTATGTAATGTCACTGAAACTGCATTAATAAGATTATTTTAATCGACTTCAAAAAAGAAGGGTCTCAGTTTCTGAGCGATTATCTCGCGAATGGCTGAACCGATTTTGATGCAGTTTTCAGAAAAGCGTTTGTTAGACTTAGGAGAAGGTTTTATAGTATATTAATTAACCGACTGAAGTGGGGATTGAAGTAGGTTTTATTAAACGAATTTTATAAAAATATATCCAGTTACTAGCTGACCCGGCAAACTTCGTACCGCCTGAAACATTTTTTCTCACCTTTTAAACCTTCCGTGGTCTTCTACGAACATTTCAAGACCAAAATTAGCCAAATCGGTTCAGCCGTTCTCCAGTTTTAGCGAGACTGACGAACGGAAAGTCATTTTTATTTATATAGATACAGTACCTACAAGCTTTAATTACTAATAAACTAATTTACATAGTTGTTTGTCTAATTATAAATAGCTTATTAAAAGTACAGCACACCTGTCGTAAACAAAAATAATAATCTAATAATCTTAACTTGTAATACTGAGAATTTAAAGAAACTTAATAATACTTTGCCCGACGACTTTCATCGAACCCGAAATCTCTTGCCCGGCAGTCGCACTTGTGGCCAACGAGTCATAACAAAATTAGAATCAAAGTGTTAACAAAATCTCCACTTTATTTGTTGGAGATCGCAGTCATTGTTTCAGGTATATTAGAGAACGCTGAACGGTTTCTATTTAATATGTATTGTCTTATGGCCGAAATTAATAATTGACCTCAATCGAAAATATTTGTTATTATTTATTATGTTTATTCATCCGTTATAAGGACTTACTGTCAATAACTTAATCGATTCCAGGGCCGAATTTTCAAGCATCAGTTAATTCTTAACTGTAGAATATAAAGTCGGTTAAAAATTGACAGTTGAGATGTTTTTAGTACGGAAGAATTGTTAAATATTGGAAGTTATTCCTCAGTTAAAATTTATCTGAGCATTGAAAAATTGGCCCTCAGATATTTTAGTATAATTTTTTGGCTGATAATTATGTTATTCATGCACCTACATAAAATAGAAAAGCAAGAAAACTAGACAAAAACTGTTAAATAAAACTTAGAATAACTATTTATGAGAGAGCAGAGAGCATCAACTCAGATAATTTTTGATCAATTATTGATACATAATTATTTATGATTATCAGTCGACTCTAACGAGTCTCCCAAGACGGATAGACCAGGGGACAAAACTGTATTCCACTTCTTGCATTCTTCTATTACCCGCAAAAAGCTGTTTTTCCGATCACGTGCATTAAAAACATTTGAAGGCTCGTGTGAGCGTGTAAAATAAACAAAATGGTTGACTTTAACATCAAAGGAATCGTTTTCGACACGTCAAAGATACCACGTTGACGTGATTACATTAATTTCACGTGTTCCTAGTAACATTATTATTTGGAACACTACAAAGATTAAAGTGGTTATGGTAATTGTTTTAATGTTTATCGATGCTCTTTTGTTGGAAAATACTTTTTTAATCTATGTCATTGAATTTTTTAATCCCTTTGCAAGAAAGAAAGAAAGAAAGAAAGAAAGATTGTTTATTTGTAAAACATGCGTATACATGAATTGAGTAATCAGACATGCAAGATGTTAAATAATATGTTGTGCGTCCATGTTTCGCCAATAGTGGCATACAAATTTTATAGGTATAAAGATTATATTCAATTTCATTATAATAGTCATTATAAAATTACATTAAAGATATAAACATTTGAATTAGATGTCACAATATTTCTAAATTAGGTAGTTACTTATATGATAGTCTAAAATAAATTACGTCCAGTACATACCTATATTCATTATTACGCAGTCAAATAGTGGTCCTTACAATAAGTCAATTTATTTACAAATCAATACTAAATTATATTATTATGTCCAGTAGGTATACAAAAAATTTATAAAAAATGTACATTGTATTATTATTATTCTTCACCATTATATATGTTATACGAAGCCTGAATTAGAAAGTCTTTCTCATTCAAAAAGTCCTGAACACTGTAATAGGCTTTATTAACTAAAAACCTTCTCAGCTTATTTTTAAAATGTGTCAAGGGTAGTTCTCTCAAAATTTTTGGTAATTTATTAAATATCACAGGCGCCATACAGAAAATACTTTTACGCATGAGGGAAGTTCTCGCAGTATGCGTGCATATCCTACTGTTATCGCGCCTGTTACGTGGGACTATTTCATTTAATAGTTTAAATCGGTGTGGATTCGTTTTGACAAATACAGCTACCTCTAAAATGTACAGACATGGCAAAGTGAGTATTTTATTTTTCTTAAAGTATGGCAGGCAACTATCAGTGGGTTTAATTTTAAATATTGAACGTACGCATCTCTTTTGAGCCTTGAATATCGTGTCTTTTTCTGCCGAGTTACCCCAGAAAATTACACCATAGCGTAGGTGGGATTCAGTTAACCCATAGTAAGCAGCAAGTAATGCCTCTACACCTATTATAGACGATAACGTGTGTAGGGCGTAGGCAGACTTACTTAACTTCCTGCATAAGATTTCGATATGGGCCTTCCAGTTTAGCTTTTTATCAATGTAGAGCCCTAAAAATTTAGTTGTTTCTACCTCTTCTATAGGTTGGTCAGCGTAGTGTACATTGAGACTGCTTTTGGTATTGATCCTTTGACTAAAGTGTATTAATTTAGTTTTAGTCAGATTAATTTTTAGATTATTATCATCTAGCCACTTTACCATTAAATTTATAGATACATTTATGTCACTCTCATAAGTATCGATACTTTTACACGGTATTGCTATGGTGCTATCATCGGCAAATAGTGTCAGGGGTTGAAGGATGCCTTTTGGCAGATCATTTATATACAAAATGAATAAGAGTGGCCCCAAAACACTCCCTTGTGGCACACCAAATGAAACTGTACGTTCTCTGCAAGAGGTGTACATTTTTTAATGTAACACCCACTTTTCAGTATTTATGTTACGACTCTCATGTCATAGGATAGGTGAGTCTATATTTCTTATTATTATCTTTTTTTCAATAGTTATAGCAATATAATTTTTGTTAATAGTTATGTTTGTGTAGGCTTTCTTTTTGATTTCGTTTTGTTTTGTTTTAAATTAGTAATTAGGTACATAGGTTTAGTTTTAGGTCTAATCTATGACAATGGAGAAAACTGTAAAAATAGTTTTAGCTAAGGTTTTAAATAAATAAATATTACCAGACACCGAAGACAGACTCACTCGAGAGTCCGTATATTACTGATCCGAAAAATCTTATGAATTCCAATAATACTTTATCTGGACTTTATTTCTTTATTTCTATTGACATGAAAGAATTCGTTATTAATTGCTCTATCCCGTTTTCTCTAAACAATTTTCTTTATTAATTTAAACATGCTACTTATCGATGCTTTGAGATCTTTATTAGTTTCTCTTCGAGGTCCCTAGCTAACGTGCTACACGCTCATATTGACTTAACAATCATTTAGCATTTAACACTGTGACCTAGGTACGCTATTAATATTCTAGCCGAGACGCTAATGTAGCTTGTATAATTATTTAAAAAATATTTACATGAGTTTTTTGTTCCCAGGATAAGAGCGATTACATTTAATACTGTTTTAATTAACTTAAAATAATGAGTACACTATACATATACCTACACTAGACTATGTAACAAAAAATAAATAACAATTCATAATTTCAATAAAACAACAAAGTTTCTGTAATATTATAATGAATTAGTTTAATCTAGCACTTTGTTAAAATTAATAATCCAAGATGAAAACTTCATTTTGCAAGGCGGTTCTAGCTGCGTTCGTTGCTTGCGGGGTCGAGCTCGATGACCCGAAATAAGGCTCGTGGGGGGTATCGCATCCCATCCCTATACCCCCTCCCACCCCAGGGCCCGAGCGCCGACCTCTCATTCATTACGCAATAAAAGTGTTCCGTTAACTCTTATACACAGTGGAACCAAGGACCTTATTTTAGCTTACAAATGCACATTTTTTAAAGGTACCATGATCATGTTTGCCTATGTTTTTAAAAGATATTTTTGTTAATTAGCGATAGGGTTTTAATGATGCAGTCTTTGATACAGTGCTTCTAAGTATAATGTGCCTTTAATGTAACTAATGATGGCTGAATCGTACTAATTGGTAATCTATTGTATACCTAGGCATACCTACACAAAAATACAGGTATGACGTATTACCTAATATGTAATTATGTATGTAAACATATTACATTATTCGGTGTTACTTTACTTTTTGAATTCAGCATTTATTTTGAGGTATATTGTGTCATAACAATTTATATGTATAAGTAATACTTACTTACATAATTGTCTTATCTACAAAATAAACTAAATTATGACTAAAATTATAATCTACTAACTGACCCGGCGAATTTCGTACCGCCTATTTTTTTCACCTTCCCTGGATTTTTCAAGGCCAAGTTTAGCCATATCGGTTCGACCGTTCTCGAGTTTTAGCGAGACTAACGAACCGAAACTCATTTTTATTTATAAGATAGATAGACAATATGTATGAAGGATTCATACATATACTTATTCTTCCCCTGTGCATATCATAAAATTAAGTCAAGTCAGAACTATTGATCACCAAGAAAGTGAAGTTAATAAATTCTCGTCGACGTTCGTTTTCTTTCAAAACTTTGCTCTGTCTAGTTTTGCCGTTAACTTTTACTGTTTGCCTGAGTCGGTTCAGTTGTCATCAAATATTTCTGAGTAATTTAATCGAAGCCATTTTATGAACTACGGAGTCATCGATAAACTAATGATGACTTTATATAGATGTACATCGTACATAGATCTAGAATTTATGCCTTTTAATTATTATGTCTAGTCGAGTTCCTCGTTTAACAGTTATTTACGTGAGTAAGCCATACAATATTACTAATTTACTATGTTTTTATAATAACTGTCGTGAGACGTACTAAATTAACTAAAATCGCGGGTTACTCACTTGAATATACTGAGAAAAGCTCTACTAGTTTCACTGTGTGTGATGTGACCTGCGCGACATCGCCGTGACCGCGCACGTTGCTCATGAGGAAGAACCCCTCTGTGGTTCGAAACTAGTAGAGCTTTTCTCAGTATATTTACGTGAGTAACCCGCAATTTAGTTAATTTACTATTCACGAAAGCTGTAATAAAATCACGCATTTAGTTTTTAATCGACTTCCCAAAAAGGAGGACGTTCTCAATTCGGTCGGTACATTCTTTTGTTGCATATTGTAAAATAACTGTATGGTGGCAGTAGAGAATAACATACTTGACATCACCCATACTCCCAAAAAATACTTAAAAACAGCTTTCAAGGGTCGTTGAATGACAAGAAGAAGACAAGCACAACCCAGCCGTCGCAAAGAACACTCCTGGCGTCGGGGATCGCGGGACGATCTCCGGCCACCGTAAGCTTGGCGCGCGCCTCAGACCACCACAGATGGAGCCCAATAGAGCTGATACCGATACGGAACCGCGGAGAACTTAACGGGTTACCAGGGCTCCGGCTCGAAGTGCAGGAGTAGGAACGGGGTGGTTTTTAGTCAGTAAAAGTCTGACACTCCCTCCCGCCTCACCAAGACAGAAGAAGTCATTAGGTGATTTTCCCCCCATAAAAAAGGGTCGTTGATAATTATGCAGAAATGGTGATCTCGCTACATTTACAAGCAAAATAATGTAGGTAAGTAAGCATAGTTATAAAAATACATACATAACCTATGTATCTACAGTTACATAGTATGACTTGTCTTTAAAAGCTATACGAAGAAGCTGAGCTTGGTAAGGATTCCCGAAGGACTACTTTCAGTAATGCTTCTTGGGATTTCGTCTAGTGAACAAAGCATTCCTTTGTGTTATAAAGTTTTATTTAATTTTGCATCGAAGTTGGATAGGTAATTGATGTTATTAAATATTGACATTGTACAGTGGCATAATGTGCACTTCTGCCTACCTATTCGGGGATAAAAGGCGTGATCTTATGTATTATTCTATTTATGTTATATCAACATGAATATATTTTATATTATTTAAGTTTAACAAAGGAAAAATTGCCATTAATTATGCCACTTCTATTCTACATAAAAATACGTAATGTTATCTCGCATAATTTTGAAATAGACGTGGGTAAAGTTTTGTTTTAATCTTCTGCAGGCAGTAAGTACAGCATTTCCTAAATATTAAATACTTACTTTGTACAATTATAGTCCAAGCCTGCAAGTACATAAAGTATCAATTACCTGACTGCCGACACGAAGTCTGCTGCGGCAACGAGGTGCGTTATCAGCACTGTCATTCATAGTAAAACTGTAAATTAATACGCCATGTCATTATATTATCCAATTTCAAGTCAAGAAACTCTACCCTGGTTGAATTCTATCGAATCCTAGAATGAAATTAATATTAGTTGCTCGTATAAATGCCTTGTTGTCTAGTGCAACTAGTGTTAGGTAAAGTTGAATTAAATTGACTGCACATTTGGCGCGGTGGTTGGGCAACTGACTGCCGCGCAACGTATCGCGGGTTCGATTCGGAACGGAACGACGGAACAACTCTTTGTGTGATCCCCAGATTGTTGTTCTGGGTCTGGGTGTCATGTGTATGTGAACTTATATGTTTGTAAACGCACCCACGACACAGGAGAAAATCTTAGTGTGGAGCAACGTTTTTAAAAGGAAGAAGAAAAGAAAGAATATCGATTGAGTTTTAAATATATAATGTTAAAGTTGTGTCGTGGTGGCCCGGAGGTTTAAGACGCCCACTTTTATTTTTTTTTTATTTTTTTTTTTATTATTATTTTTTTCACTTCTCATGCATGAGGGTGCGGGTTCGAAACCTACCAACGGCAAGTACCAATGTGACTTTTTCCGAGTTATATGTACATTCTAAGATTATTTAGACACCACTGACAAACGGTGAAGGAAAAACATCGTGAGGAAACCTGAACTTATAATTTCTAATTATAAGTTTGAAATCGCCAACCCGCATTGAGCAAGCGTGGTGATTAATGCTCTAACCTTCTCCGTGTGAGAAGAGCTCAGAGCTCAGCTTTGCTCAGCAGTGGGCATTTATAGGCTGTTGATGATTGATGATGATGATGAATGTTAAAGTTTGTAAGGGTGTAGGTACGGATATGTATAACTCTTTTTCATTAAGACTACTGAAAATATATAAGTTCAATTCTGTATCTAATATAACTTCATGACATTCCAAAAATTTAACGTTCTGTTCTAAAGTTCATGTTTCAGTTATGAAAAAAATAAAAATTTGAATCACAGAGTCGCAGGCTTCTACTATCTTATGGCTCTGGGACTATGTTGGAGAAAAATGTTCATTCATCATTTACGACCGAATGAGAATGAACTAGGAAATGAAAAGTCGTGCATGTCGCGTGACGTCATTGTTCATAGTAATCTTACATTGGAATCTGCTCAGTTATTGTTCCTACAGAATATATCTTATCATTTTGACTTGTGTCCTCGAAAATGTTCTTTTCACTCTTATGAATTCACAAACATACCAATAGGGATGATGACAGGGTATGAAAATAAAAAATATAATTAGTCCGTAAGTTACGTAATGAAAAAATATTAGACACGTATTGTTTTATTTTGTCGTATTATAAAACAATACTTAGATAAAACGAATCAAAGTTTAGGAGTGGGGGCTAAAACGGCATTTCTTAGTATAAAATGTACTGAGAAGTGACGTCACGCGACATTTCAAATTAATATATCTTGGAAACTGTTCGTTTCCGTAAGAAAATAAAAAATACGTGTCTAATGTTTTTAAATAATCTACCAGACGGACTTTAAAATAAAAATTAGTCGTCTACCCTATTCAGATATACAACATATCCAGAGCTGCAACAACAATGTGTGTTTTCATTTCACACAAAGAGTTTTCTTCGAACTGGCTCCGGTTGTCCAGCCGCTACGTCATCAGTACACTAAATATCTTTATATATTCATAAATCTAACTAATCAGACTTTTAAAGTCCTACTGAAATCTTCAACACTGTTTTTTGTTTATTTATAAGTAAGAGTCGTGGTGACCCAGAGGTTTAAGACGCCCTTTCTCATGCATGAGAGTGCGGGTTCGAAACCTACCAATAACAAGTACCAATTATTATTAAGGCACCCGAGTTATATGTACATTCTAAGATTATTTAGACACCACTGATAAACGGTGAAGGAAAACATCGTGAGGAAACCTGACCTTATAATATCTAATAATAAGTTTGAAATTGCCAACTCACATTGAGCTAGCGTGACGATTAGGTAATGCTCAAACCTTCTCCGTGTAAGAAGAGACTTGACGATGATGATATTGAAGCTGTTTTTAATACTAAAACCCACCAAACTAAAGAAATACTAAAACCCATATCTACCTCAGCTTTCAATAAATAAGAGTCTGACACTCCCTCCTGCCTCACCCAGGTGGAAGAAGTCAATCGATGATTTTAACTCTTAACCCGTTGATATCCATCCCCTAAATTTGGTCATACAAAAGTATTCTCTAAACATTAGAAATAAGGTCTATAATGTAATGTAATATTAGTGGAAAGCGGTCACCGGTGACCGCTTTCCGGTGATCGGTGATTTATGGATTAATAAAATACCTCCCTAGTAACTAGATGTACTCTTAATAAAATACCTCCCTAGTTACTAGGAACTAGGTGATTTGGTGCTAGCACCAATAACATCACAATAAACACGATTCATGATTCCGTAATAAAACACAAAACACTAAATTGTCTCACACTACCTGTACAGTACATTATGCCCGTAGGTCAAACGTTATCCCAGTTTACGGCAACTTCTAATAACATTATGCCCGCCACAGGATTCAAGGCCTACAATTTGTGGCGATTCAAACATGGATATACCAGTCTCGTTGCTCTTCGAAATGAAATATAATTATTTGTGAAATGACTTCGATAATACTGTGTGCTTAAGATAAATTAAAATGATTTAGTTTATGTAATGAAGAATTGATTTATGTTTAATTGAAGACTTTAAAGAATAATATCTTCATTGTCGTCTTCTTTAGCAAAACTAACTTGTACTAACAAGTTTTAATGTTATATCAGTGATCTTAACAATAGAACGAACATCAGATCTTTCAATAATGTACCTTCTGGAAAAAAAACTAGAAATATCTTAAATAATATCGTCATATTAATATCTAAACACATTTATGACCATTAATTTTATTACAGTACATTTACTTAAACAATATCCCAGAGTTTGAAATCTTCAAAGGTTATTATCCTTAAAGAACCCTGCCTAGACATCTCTTCTATGAATTCCCTAATTTATGAAACAGTATAACGTTCTTCTTTACGTCGACATGGGAATTTTTTACCCTTAATATTAATATTATTAGTCGAAAAGTGAAATATTATTTCCCTGATATTAAGTCAATTATGATCGACCACTGGACGATATGATGATTACTAAATTTTAATCAACCCACACAATTTATTTTTTGAATCCATAAAACAAAATTTTAAAAATGTATTTTCAAGCCAAATATTCCATACACAACTAGCCATTCTATACTTGTTACATTATTTAAGGCATAGTACAGATGGATGCGAACTTGCCTAAACTGAACGTTCTAAGTCCGTTCACCTTGCACGCAACTCTATCGGGTGGTTAATGCCCCCTATGCAGGAATTTTGGAACCCCCCTTGTGTCAATGTCTTTATGATTCGAGCACATTGTTCCAATTGCAGGGTGGGCAATGAACTTAGAATTTATGCATACATTTGTTTATTGGTGTTTATGGAAATTTTTCTGCGTTATTTTTGTGTTGCACTGTATTTCAATTGTGGATTTCTATTTTATAGGGGTCGTTTTATTATCGCTATTCACCTAAGTGATTTATTTTGCATATCTTGATTATGACAAAAAAAATCATACTGTTTCTTAATATTCATCTCAACCAACAATTTGAAAGACGTTCTAGATTCTAAAATGTTCAACAAATTCTGGATTTTAAAATGATCTTACTATAATATAGAAACTCAATAGTTTGTTTATTTTAAACACTGTCATATACATCGGACTGAAACAGTCTCTTTACCTTCATTTCCTTACTGTTTACCTCAAATATTGTTTGGTTAAGTTTTCAGTTGGAATTCAATAGTAGAGTAACATAACTAAACATATACTTTATCCCTATCTTTCGGTGTCGAGTTTTCATCTTTACTTAAACGAAGTACTTAAACTTATTCTCTAACTTAATAAAGGAACCTCGTTCCCATTTCGTGTGTTAAACAATCAACACGTGATGTTGTTTTTGATGGCGTGCATTGCATCAAAAGAAATCTTATCTCAACTTTTAATATACCACCTTGCTTTATGAAAATTCATGTAAAACTTGACTAATATGGTAATGTTGCACAGAAAGTCCACTGTTTTGATGATGTACAAAGTACGTATTTAGTTTTTGTAGGGATAAGGCAACAAACGAGCCAATAGACCACATGGTGGTTAACAAACAGCACCGCCTATACACAACGCCAGAGGATATTGTGTTGCCGGGTATTGAAATTCCTTGGTAGTCTTCGGTAACCTGACTTAGTAGAAGACGTAATACACGAATTTTCGACTACATAAATAAAACATCAATTGCAATGTAAAATCTTATGGATCAAAAACTCAGATCCTACCCAACTTACTGATACTCACCAGACCACAAAATACTGTAGTAGACAGATTCACTAACATTTTGGATATCATATAATTAAACTTAGTTTCGGGATAAAACGTGATGGTACTTTGCGTTTCGTTCATTAACCTGACAAAAAGTACGTTGCTACCTTTTTTCTAAAAAAAAGTCTGTCTGTCTAGACCGGAGAGCATAAAACCGACCTCTCCCTTAGGTCTAGCTCGATGAGGTAACAAAAAGTATTTCGACATCAAAATCGATTTTCACAAAAGACAAAATTGAATCTTATAGTTTCCAAAATGGTAGGAAGATTTATGCTTACCTGCAAAAAGGATTAAGTTGAGATACTCAAGGTTCGTTAATTACCTGTAACACCCACTTTATGCAAATTGGGTACTTTTTTTATTCAAAAGTAAGTTATTTCGACTGTTCAATACAATAAAATATTAAAAAATAAACACACTTTCATTAATTTATTTTACGAACATCTTAAGTTTAGTATTTTTTCCGGGAATTTTTTTTGAAATAAGTATGCTGTTTCAAGCTAAAAGAACGTGACGTCTCGTACAAAATTCATAGAAAACTCTCGTTTTTGACAATTCGAAAAAAGTATTGAATTTTGACTAGTTGGCAAGTACCCAATTAAGTAACATGTCCAATGTAACAAAAAGCGACTTTATTATTATTGACATAACTAGGTACAGTTAATTCTAACTCCATGGTATTATCAGACTTTCTTATTGTCAGCCCAAAAGTTGAATTTATGTTTGGTCTCTCGTCATAATCGCTACTCGGTAGTACTGGAAGGCTCTGTGATTCGATAGCATATAAAGCTCGATTCACGAAAAATACATTTAAAGGATGGCTTTGAAATTGAATTGAATGAAAAAATAAAATCATATTTATTTCTGTAAATAGATTAGATACAAAGTAACACGTCAATATTTAAATCACTAGATGAGGGCACAGGCACTTTAGATAGTAACATACATAATTAGGCACAATACTCCCCAACTCCTCCAGTTTCTTCCCACTTGTCGGATCTGTCCTGTTAGTTACAGCTAGGGGTATAAGGTTTAGATTGGGTGCGGTCGTGCGACAGGGTCTGCGACCCTGCGCCCTCGCTCCCAATCCAGGTTATCAACTTCGTACCACCCACCATTTCCACCCCCGGAGTGCAGAAATGCTGCAGGGATTTTCTACAACATTATGTGGAAGACGCTCCTAACATAAGAGTGCATTGACTTCAAACCTACGTTAGGAATTGAATAACTTATTATTTTCTTGCTCTATTTTACATTCTGTTAACGTTGTATATTTTCTTCTTTGAAAATGTTCTGTGTTTTTTGTATCTATTAATTATGGTGTAGTTGTTTGTAGTTTTTTTTATCGGGCATCGTCCTTATTATTACTTTTGTTACTTCGTTCATTCCCGTCAAATAATCTCTAATCTCCGTGTTTTTCACAAATGATACAAATTATTAACTTTAAATAATTTAAGTACAAATAAACATTATATAGCTGATGTACAAAGGTACATAGCTATTAAGTTTGCTCTTCAGCTAAAAAAAATCGTTATAACAGAACTCGTTTAAATATTTTTACATCAACGTTTAAATGTGATCACAGAAGTCTCAGTAATGATAGAAAAATACATCATATCTATTAAATTTCTAACGTATAAACTTTTTGCATCAATTCCAGAAGTTAACTGATATCATTACATCATCCTGAATAGCTTAATCACTCAATTTATATTAAAAACGTACACTATTCATCTATTTAAAATGCAACGTTAAATAATTACAGAGTACACTACATAGAACACATTTCAATAAAATATAATTTATACAGTATTAATTGTAATGATCAATCATGAATGTGTTTTGCACCCTTAGAGCATTCACGTTAAAATTGCGATATTGCATGACAGTTGCCGTGACACTGCATCGTCTATAACACGTTAGTAACAGATAAATAAAGTAAAAGAATCTTGTATATGTTATGTTATGATAGAAAAAATGTTGTGCGCATGTATGAACATGTGTGGCACGCACTACCTACGCATTATAAAGGTCAAAAAAGGTTGCATGTAGCTCTCCGTCTCTCGTGAGACAGCCGGTGTAACGGATACCAATTAAATTAAAAATTGAATAACACCACAGACTAAATATCATAACGAATATTTCACTCGCAGTCATAACTGCGAAATAATTTATTTCACCATGGGAAAGCCTAAAGCTTTTTCTCGTACACGAATAGTATTTTTAGTAAATTGAATTTCATCCGTAATTCGATATCATGCAATATTTTCCCCGAAGAGGTACATAGAGCTGCGCCATTGCGCATGATAAAAATAAAAAATATAAATGACATGATAAAAATATACATACTTGCTACATATTTGTAATGTTTTGAGATACCGTAAAGGAGACTTTGTGTACAAATCCAGACTCTACTATGTGTAGACCGAAAAATGCAAAAGGAAAATTAGTACCTAATAGCTTGTAACCTACACCATTTTTTTAGGGGTGAAAATCATCCAATTACTTCTCCCGCCTGGGTGAGGCGAGAGGGAGTGTCAGACTCTTACTGACTAGACTAAAACCACCCCGCTCCTACTCCTGCACTTCGAGCCGGAGCCCCGGCAACCCGTTAAGTCTTCCGCGGCTCCGGCTCTATACCATAATATTCAGGAGTAGAAATTGCAAACCTTGTTTCTAACCAGCATCAACATGGCCAATTTTTTTTAGATTATTACCTCTATAACAACATTGTTTTATTACTAAAAATAACATATTGAAATAGTTATTGGAATATGTACTTCATTTTATAACTGACTAGCTTCTGCTAGAGGGTTTGTCCGCGTTACAGTGTGATAAAAAGGGGTCTGTGCTCCAGACCCTAATCTATCCCTGTTCCAAGTTTCATCCTGATCCCTACTGCCAATTTGACGTGAAGGTAACAAACAAAAAAGACTGCCTCGTTGGCCGAGTGGTCGCAAGTGCGACTGGCCGGGCAAGGGGTCTCGGGTTCGATTCCCGGGTCGGGCATAGTATTACCGGGTTTTTAAAAATCTCACTATTAGCACGGTGTCACCCCCTATTACATGGGACTCATAACATAATAGTGAAAAGTGGGTGTTACATTGTACAGTGGTATTGAGTGCAGTAATATGCACCTCTGCCTACCCTTTCGGCGATATAAGGCGTGATGTCATGTTATGTTATGTGAGTAACAAACAAACAGACATACATTCATAATATTAGTGGGTTATCTCCGTGCACAAACAAATACATGGACATACATTATTTAAAAAATTAACAACCAATAACATTTCAACGTACAGCCTGTACAATACATGACAAACGATCCTGAAACAAAATAAAAAGAATTATTAGTAACTAGTGCTGAAATATTATACCTGTGGCATCGGGAATCACGTGACAACAGCTACATTGCGTGACGTATCCCTGCGTGACTCAGAGTGCACCTAATGCACACAGAACTTGGGCGGTTTTCCGTTGCCTTTTTTATTTTTTTTATTTTAATGCACTGCCATTGTGGAAATTGTAGCGCTAACCTATCAAGCTTGTTGTTTCGTATATTTTCACAACATAACATAACATTACGCCTTTTTATCCTCGAAAGGGTAGGCAGAGGTGCCCACTACGGCACTTAATGCCACTGTACATACAATGTAACACTCACTTTTCACTATTTATGTTATGAGTCCCATGTAATAGGGGGTGAGCCTATTGCCATATACCAGGCACAATTTCAAACTCCGTGCTACCACTGAGATTTTTTTTTAGAAAACCTAGTAATACTTTGTCTGTCCCGGGAACCGAACCCAAAATCCCTTGCCCGGCAGTCGCACTAGCGACCACTCGGCCAACGAGGCAGACATAAACAGTCAACTATATTTATATGAATAAAAACTATATAAAAAAGTTATAAAAATATATATAAAAATATATACTACGTAGTATTATATTCAATATTATATTTGGAGTGGAACACGTCGGTCGCATTGCACGCTATGATTGCAGTATTGCATGACAGCCCCGTGACACCCCAACGCCCGCTTAATGTGACGACAGAAGGGTGTCCTTCTGTCGTCACATGCTACATTATATATATCAAGTATATCATATGTATATACATATATATACCTTTACATTAATCATATTACCAATGGAACAACCTTATTTGTCTTTTAATGTTATACTCAATTACAGTCGAACTGAAAAATGAAAAAAAAACTGTTCTTATTCATTTCCGTAAACACTTATTTTATTTTAAACTTGAAATCAAAACAGTAAACAATGAGAATTGTTGGTAGTTCAGAAATCAAAAGTTTTTTTGCGTTAGTAAGATCCTTATGCGTCCACTATGCGTCTCAAAATAGTCAAAATGTACTAAGACCGCTGTCACCCCTGAATTATATGAATATCGAATGAAATATATTTTGTAAAACAAACCCTTAAAAAATATACCAAGACCCTTTAACATTATGAACATGAACTGAATGATAGGTAACGTATTTTCATAAGCTTTTGCGAACATAGAAAAAATGTAATTGATCATAATACCTACTCGTAGAATATTAAAATTTAATGAAAGTGCGCGCATTCGTAACTTTATATCAATTCTCAAAAAAAGCTTATTGACATAACCCCTAAATATTTATAGCAACGCCATAATTGGTTATTCATGTTTATTGTATTATTTATATTGAGTTTCATATAAAAACTTTAAAGTTATCATACGCCATTTTTACAGTCACAAAATACATGTTTAGAATGGCATTGACCAATTACAATATCACATTCTTTATTCAAATTTAATAATATTCATTTGTTTTTTTTATTGATTCGAGACACTTCTACGACGTCGTTTCTAATATAATGCGAAAAAAGTTCAAATATGATTTAAAAAAAACGTTCTTTTTTATTGTTCAAAAGTTGATAGCTTGTTCTTTTTATAAATACTAAAATTTAAAAGTGACATCTATTGTGTATTACGTTTGATATTGGTAAACCAATTTAATTTCATACTGTACCAAATAACATAGATACATATACTTAAATATATGGCATTTTTAGAAAATCCATCTGCCCCTTCATTATAGTATTTCCATTTGTAGGAAAACTTTTATCTCACCACAACAACATGTGCGTGGATGAATATACATAGGTACTACAATACCTATACATATATACACAATATTGGCTACATGACGTGATGCATTTTGTTCAGCTACGAATTAATTTAGCTAAGCATCCATGTAGACGTCTAGATGGCGCCAGTGTGCTAAAGTTATCCTCCGTTACCGAGCTTCTTTAGGTACACAATATGTTGCATATTTCAAGATTGTCTTGTATACACTTTACACAGATATGTACAGGATTTGTTTATTATTTAAATTTTAGAAGAAAATGTTGTGAAACTTATGGAGACGGAGCTAAGTAAAGTTTGCTCTGGACGATTGGTTTTTGGATGCTATCTATCTGTAAGTTAAGTTATGTCTGCATGATAAAATTAATTGCCATTTTATATCGTCTTATTTGTTAGACGACCAAAATCGGAAATCGAACAATCGTAAAACCGAAATAACGGTTCTTTTCCGTTCAATGATTTGAATCAGTCTTAGATATCTTTACCTAGTTCAAGAGATCGTAAATTATTTTTTACTTACGTCATTGACCATGGTCAATTCGCGAAAAATTTCTTGTTTTTTTTTAAAAAGTTTTTTATTTAATTTACCAAAAATGATAACTTAAAACTTTTTATTGTATATCACGTCGGTAGAGCTAACATTTTCTTTTGCTAAGAAAAGCAGAAGAAAATTATTCTATCATTCTTTGAAGGTTTCACACACACTACACTGACAGTACCGCATACACGACAGACTCGGAACGGACTCGCCAATGCCGTCAAGGCATATTTAACAACAATGATAAAGCCAGTAGCAAGAGACCGACAGCTATGTTACCTGAATAGTGAGTTAGAGCCTTAAGAACTGGGCAGCGTTTAAAATAGATAGAAAAGGCTTTTATAAAAAACTAGAATGCTGTCATTTATGATTATGCCAAGCAACGAGGAAACCCAAATCACTCAAACTCAACGTCTTTATTTGCATGTTAAGGCAATAGAGGTACATACAGGTCTTATGAAATAACAGGCACAGCTTAACGGCCTTTTTCAGGCTAAAATTACTTAATTGAATTGGTACAATTTAAGGACCGAGTTTTGCATTTTTATAATAATAATAAAAATAAATAATAAAATAATAAAAATTGTTTATTGTACAAAAATTTCACAATATTACATTCACAGAAATGCGGCAATTACATGAACGAGTGTGAATTACGATCGATACTGACACTGCCCTCCAAACTAAGCTATAAGCTTGTATTTTGGAAAACAGTGATAATATTTTATTTATTTGCTCAATGTGGTTGGTACACATGATACAATGTTCTACAGGGTGTTTCTTGTAAGGCGTCAAGTCGCCATTAGCTAATAACATGGTAGGTAACCTGAACCTAACGATTTAGCCCATATGTGTGCTCTACGATTTTTTGTAGTTTTCGAGATATTCGTTATTTTTTATGATTACGTTACCACAGTGCTTTATATAATTAATTTTTTTTGTTCGTAATTAATTATCCTAACGATCACTGAAAAGTAGTAAAATCAAATATTTCGAAATTAGTAAAATCTGACATTATAGAATTTTATTTATGTTTGTTCGTTTTATAGGCCGACATTTTATGTTATGATTCACACAAAAACCTCAGGCTAAGTTTACCGATATATAAATTTGTAGGTGAACGTCAAATGTCAAGGATACACACACACACGTTAGTTTTGCAGTATTCCTACCTAAATCTCAAAATACGGTTGCAATTATGAAAATTGGTTATGCATGGCTTTGTAAGCTGCGGCCGAATGTTGAATAAATAAAGTGTTACATGTGAGTAAGTCAACCTAATTCACTGGCCTACCTTGGTTTAGAGTCAAACTGAAAACTATAAACTTGCAGTTATTTAACTTTTTATTTATTAAAGTCTTAATTAAAGTCTTAAAATATTATTTCTTTCTTTCAAGTTTTCGAACAACTTTTTAATGAAAATGTATTTAAATAGGGCTGTTTCCAGGGTAAGAAAATTCAAAATCTAATTAGTCCGTCAGTTAGATAATGAAAAAATATTAGACATGTATTTTTTATTTTCTCGTATAAAGTTACAATACTTAAATAAAATGGCGTTAAGTTTAGGAGTGGGAGGTAGTTACGTCATAACGTGGTACATTTTGTAGCACGCTGTGACGTCACGCGACATATGAAATTAATATATCGTCAAAAGCATTTAATTTTATGGGAAAAGAAAAAATACGTGTCTAATGTTTTAAAATAATCTACCAGACGGACATTAAAATAAAATTTAGGAAACTACCCTATTAGGTATAATATTATTACCTATATAGAATAGCATTTTGAACAAAAAAAATGCACTACTCAATTAATTACGCCCTTAATATACTGTTATAATGTAGGCTGTTTATAAATAACGATATATTTGATTAGTCATTCTGTCTTAGTAAATTCTAATGCGCAGACGACTGCTCAGAATGCAAGTATTAATAGTTACAGACAGAACAAGATCGTTACTAAGTGCTCAAGAGCATTAGGCATTGTTTCCGTGCGATTTGACACGTGTACAAAGTTAAACAAAGTAAAATATACAATAAATGTGCAATCACGACTCACGAATGTTACACACGTATTTTTTATTACAATGTATTGAAATCATCACACCGGAGCCTTAACTACTGAAAATGCTAACAAACTACACGTACGTAGTAACCTTTGTAGATAAAACTTGAACGCTTCCAAGGCGAAGTAAGAGTAATAAATAAACAATAGTTTGCAGTATTTATGTACCTCTATGTACGAAGTCACGCAGAAAAAAAAATCAAATTTATCGATGGCAACGCCACTACCTCGTAGTACGTACATAGTTTTATTATTAGCATAACTATCTGACATTTGCGGGTCGAGCAATAGAAAATAATTGTATCGACCATTATTTATATACGAAGCTCGGCTACCGACGACGGTAATTAGCGATTTGCATGTAGTCGATGGTCAATTAGTCGTCTCCGCTCCACTTGCCTCCACCCCCCATTCCTACTTGGGTTAGCGTTCAGACTGCGCTACTAAACGGCTAACAGCTACCACAGAGCAGAATAACTTGCACCAACACAGTAGAATTATTTGCAGTACGACAACGACGACCAATGATGTTTGTTTTACACCGCATACGTTTTATTCTTTTACTGCTTTCCAGGTTTTCTTGTCTGCTATTATGGACAATAGGAAAACTGCCGGATTTTACGAGCACTTGCGACTTCTAACAACATTCGTCTCCCATTAAGTAGGGAAATAGGAAGGATAATTCCCGAATGCGCTGCAGTTTGTGGATTTAAGTTTAGGTGGTACCTACATAATTGATGGTAGGTTTAGACAATGACTTAGGACACGAACGTCCTCTATTTATTGTTATAGTTGGTCGAGTGTAAACAGTCTGGTTGCGTTTCAACTTCAACTTTAGCGCACGACAGTTGCACTTGTAGTTTGACAAATGGTGACGATCCAGTGGGACTTTGTGTTTGACGGAGTTGCGCCTGAACTGGAATTATGGTCTGTGTGCAAGACCAACGTAAATAAATGGTTCTGTTCATATTTCTACTTCGATGTTTTACGAATATTTGTAAAGGATATAATTTGAATTAAAAGTAGATAATTGGGTAGTTTCCAGGGTATGAAAATGAAAAATCGAATTAATCCATCAGTTAGGTAATTAAAAAATATTAGACACGTATTTTTTTTATTTTCTCCTATTAAGTTGCAAAACTTAGATAGCATGGCGCTAGGTTTAGGAGTGGGAGGTCGTTACGTCATAACGTGCTACAAAATGTGTCACGCTGTGACGTCAAACGATATTTCAAATTAATATATCGTCGAAAGTATTTAATTTTGTGGGAAAAGAAAAAATACGTGTCTAAAGTTTTAAAGTAATGTACCAGAGGGACATTAAAATAAAATTTAGGAAACTACCCTATTATGATTTCTACTTACTTATCTTTTTTCAAGCTAATGGATTAACTCGTCGAGTACCGGTTTTGTAGACACAATTATAGAACAATAGGTTGCGGTCACCGGTGACCGCTTGGTGTTTGACAGTTTAAAAGTGAAATTATGCAAGCAGTGCAGCGTGTCGCAGGTTCTATTCTCACTACGAACTTTTCTTTGTGTAATCCTTAAAGGATTATTCCGGATCTGTGTGTAAAATGTAAGTGACATTTTTGTTTGTACCTCTAAAACCACACCACAACATAAAAGAAAATCCTAATGCAAGGTAAAATTTAAAAAAGAAAACAGTGCACCAATAAGTAATAATTAATTATGCTAATACTTAAAGTTCATGCATGAAACAAAGTAAGAAAATTGTATGTACGATTTTCATTTAAGATAAACGCTTGTATTTTACATTTACATGTCTTTTCCTGCGTAGAGACAGGGTATTTAAAGGCAGTCGTTTCAATACCTATGTTTACACGGAACCTAATTACATACTCATATACATTTTGTAAGAAACCATGGTATCAACCGTCAGGTAATACTTTTGGACCCCTGATGCGTAACTAATCGTCAGAGAATTATTTAAAATGCATTCGTTTCAAAGAAATCATTAAAAAATATGTTTAACATTAATCGAGTGGCGCTTTGGCCTGTAATTATAGTTTTAATTGTAGACCGCGGTTTGTTATTTTATATAACTAAATACTGTTTTTTGACATGAGCTTGTCGTGTTCTCATTCCTTGATCGTGTTGGCACGAAGACTGTAATTGTTATTTCACCCCTACGAAGCCTATTTAAACAGCTTTTAACGTTTCCCTCTGGTGTATTTAGAAAGAGAAATTATGCAGTTTTATTATCTATAAACTGTTAATAATAGTTATTTAATTTTAATGTGAAAATAAACCTAATTTTTCATTGTCGGCCGTATGCTGACAGCAGAGTAGAATACAACCCTTGCTTGCACCGCAATAGTCATAAGGGTGCGTCCACATTTGACGAATGTGCCCCTGGCCAGCCGTTTGCTGGCTGCCCGCAAACAGCAATGGTTTGGTACTCACCTCATGCAGGGTTCATATAAATAGCATTCGCTAGATGTGGACGCACCCTAAGAGCTGAATAGTACTAGATATAACTACTAGCAGTAGCAAGGGACTATGCATTTGACGGAGACCTAAACTTTTTAAAGTGCGACCTGTAAAACGCTTGCCAAGTATGTCTACGCTGATGCCAATACGGAGTCGCGGAGGACTTACCGGGTTGCCGGGGCTCCGGCTCAAAGTACAGAAGAAGGAACGGGGTGTTGTCAGTAAGGGTCTGACACTCTTCCGCCTCACGCAGGCGCGAGAAGTCATTCGATGATTTTCCCCACTTAAAAAAAGCATGTCTACGCTAATAGAGGTTTTATTTAAAAAAAATACAAAGAGAAGTTAAACTTTCCTTCCACATAATAAACAAAAGGTATTTAAGAAGTCGACAATTTTGTAGTGAAAATAAAAACTGAATGGGATTGTGTAACTTATGGACATATACATAATTAATCATGTATTGTATCGCTGAAGGCCTCAGCATAATACTTTGCATTTATTTATAGCTAAATACCTAACTATTTATAGTAATGGCTTACATTTTAAATTTAAACAGACCTGTGTGACAATTAAAATGCATTAAAGACCGCCGAAATAAAACAATAATGCCAAATTAGACATGTATTTAGTACTTGAATGGCAATTTAAATAAATTACAGGTAATACGACTGTTTTAGTAGGACAGAGTACCTATTTTTAGCATTCTTGTGTTTTGAAATGCATTTCAATAGTGTAATATATGCCGAAAAAAGAATTTAAGCCACAAGCACTAGAGATATGCACTCATTATAATCTATATCTAACTGCGACCTGCCAACGAGAAATATGTAGCAGCATACTCTAACTGTGGTCCTCAAGTCACCTGCTAAACATGGGAGTTAGTAATAATCTCTAGTTATTAATAAACCCCCCAGCTCTCTAAAGTAAAAGAGCGAGGCCTTTGTCCAGCAGAGCAGATTTTCTAGCTGATGATAATCATGAAGTCGGCAAGCGAAAAATTTGGCTTGTCACATAAACCATATCTTTCTAAATTTGATTGTAAACCCATGTTTTGCGAATATTCAACGCTGACAACACCAAAATTGCTTAGAAGTTAGTAAAAATAAGATTTCAAGATAATCAAGATAAAGGGATAGCTTAACAAACCGATCCCCAATACCCTTTAAGACAATAATGTTACTATTCGCAACAGAACATTTTATCGTAGGAAGTTAGTGGTGCGGGCGCCGCGTGCTACGGTGCTTGCAGCGCCATCTAGACGTCTACATTGGTATTACACTCGCCACCCGCTAAATTAATCTTCTGAGACCCCAAATGCAAGGGATCTGAATTATACTATTTCTTACGTCATCTGTTAAGGGGGGTAACTTAGAATTACAATAATTTGCAGCTTTTTAGAATCTCCAAAACATATTTAAAAACCAATAATTTCATAGCTGACTGCAGTTCGCGAAAAATTATAACCAATTCTGGCCTCTGGATTAGATGTATGTTGATAATATCGTACCTGCAATTATGTTACGAAAAGAACACTACGTAGTACCCATATATGTACGTATACGCACACCTGAGTACGAAAAAGTTTTGTTCATCAAAATCTCATCACAAGGTCAAAAAATCAGCCCATAAATATCGCTTTATTCATCAAAACGAGAAAGAGGACAACGAAAACGAGAAACCAAATGAGGACAGAAATGCAATTTTATAACGACATGCACTATTTGCTCAAACATTATTTAGATCATTATTGACTGCCTCATGGTAACTGCCTCATTGGCCGAGTGGTCTCAAGTGCAACTGCCGGGCAAGGGTCTAGGGTTCGATTCCCGGGTCGGGCAAAGTATTTTACTGGGTTTGTAAAAACCTCAGTAGTAGCACGGAGTCTGGAAATGTGCCCGGTATATATGGCAATAGGCTCACCCCCTATTACATGGGACTCGAGCTTCGAGCTACAGAGGGGCTCTTCGTCATGAGCAGCGCTTTTCTCAGTATTTTCACGTGAGGTTACTCCAATTTTTAGTTAATACCACACTCGTGTTTATTTTCTAGTTTACCTTTAGTTTTATGTTTAGTTATTGTAGTATAGTCGGTAACCACGTACCTGAGCTCTCGCACATTCGAAGCTTGCAGTTATTAAAGATACAAATAAATATAACGTTACGTCAAATAACGATTACAGTACACGTGTTTGAAATAAAATTTTATATCCACACTTGTATTCTATAGGACTATAACTCTAAAAATATATAGGCGATTCTTATGTGTGCGTAGGTACTAGTCTGTTGACATCACAATGCATCTTATATAATGTATGGTGTCATGCAGGATGTACCGTGTCACGGTCACGTTATATATAAACTAAATGTTCAATAAATATCTAGAATGATGATTTTCGATTCATCTTTGTTCTTAAGTGTGTAGTTACGTTGAAGTGGTCTACTCTGAGTTTATTGCGTATAGGTAACTTACCTTTTAATTATAGGTATTTCTATTTGAAATAGAACTGTATTTTGTTTTGATTAAGACCCATTTTTGTATTGATAGTTAATAAAATCTGCAATAGATTTATTGACACCCTATTCTCACAATAGAACTTTGAAATAGTTTGTAAGGCTATCACACAATATTATAATTGTTAATGATAGAGAAAGATCTCTGTACCAAAAATTATCAAAACCTCTGAAGTATTTCGGACGCTAAACCTCAACAAACAAGGATATTAACTTGCCCCTTCCCACTCACTTAGGTACATCATAACTCCCACATTTTAACCACCTTTAAGTACATACAAGGGGTGGGAGCAATTAATAGAGACATCTATGATTCTCTCCAATTCTGGGAAATGCTCATTTATGAAGATTTCCGTGAAACATGGTCAGCGGGCGAGTAGCAGCTGTTTTCCCGAACTGCGCCCGACGCCGCGCCGCGACAAGACTAATTCTGTTTGCTGAAGACACATTTGTTACTGCGTTCACTTATTTCACTTATTTGGGATCTGTTGCTCTTGTTGGTGTTTTATATTTGTGTTAGGGATTGGTAGGCTGTTTGTTGGCTTTTTAAATACAATATTTGTGATGTTCCTTTATAGAAGCTAATTAAAAACTGTATTTCTTATAATCGTTCAATCTAAAATAACTTGAAAATATGCAAAGCTCATCGCTAGCATGTCACAGAAAAGGCAGAAAAATAAAATACTCAAGAAATTCGATTGAGGTTTTCACTAGTTCAGTTTATCTATCAGAAATGTTACTATAAATAGAGAGTAAAAGCAGTGAATCACATCTTTTATAGGAGAATTTGCAAATTCAATAACTCCAAGCAAGACTGTTTGTCCGAATAAATCGAATCTGAGGCTAGTTTTCTCATGCTCGTTGAAGTATTCTCAGTATGAGCATAAAAATGCTTGATAAAAAAGTTTGCTCCCTCTAATGAAAAAAATACTAAACTTGTACTGACTTGCGGTGGTATTTCAGACACGATTCCAATTTAAAAAAATTAAAAATCAATAAGAAAGCGAGTGACCAACGAAGCTCTCGAAAATGGTATAATAGAAGCCAAAATAGACCTTATCAACCATAACATTCTTCTCATTTTACCTCATAACGGTAAGGAATAGAAGGAAAAAGATCGTTAATTCAAGTATTACATGGCTAGGAGAACTGAGAAAAATCCCAGTGGAGTTTTTCTGTATAATCTGGCTTCGTCCTTCGGCCACTGACGTTGATCGATGCAGGTGTACAAGAAACCTGCCTCCACTTGAGTATTACTCCCGCCAACTTTAAAAGTTTCACGCCAAAACGTTTAAGCGCCATGTTTGTTTTTTGTGCTGTCATTTGTATCGTGTATTTTGGGTGGCAGATTTTTTATTTTATTGAAAATACATGAAAGAGAGGAAGACAAACATTCAATTTTTGTATAAAAAATGTAACTAATTAAAAAACAACATAGCTTCAACATAGTTTAATTCATGAGTGAAAGAGTGAGCTATGAGTAAGAATATTAGGTACAAATATATGATTTTCTATTTGTCGCATATTTCTATCATACTAACTTCAGAATTGGCTTATCAATTCGTATTTCTTTGGAGAATATATTTGGTATATACTTGGAAAAGCTTAGCAATAATACCACTCAAGTTTAAAGCGACTTAGTTTTACTTAAGCATCGAGTTGAATTAAGTAATTTCATTGAAAATGCTATACATTATTTACTAACTAACCACAAAGCTTATAACACTGCACATAGCTATAGTAAATACTTCTTAGTCAGGGCTAACAAAGCGGTGACCCGGCAGGTCCATCCTTTGACAGCGCCTGATGTATTACAAAGACTTTGGGAATGTGATACGCAGACGGTCGACAAGCTCCTTAATGAACACACAATTATTTTACAAGTATGCTGTACTGACCGTTACTTAAAGGATAAATTAGTTTACAAGTATGATTACCTAGCTGCAGTCCTACAGCAAAAAAAAGTATATTAGTCTTATTACAAAAGGTGTTAATAACTTTTTGTGTAATAAAAAAGGATAATAAACTGTATGCTGAAAACAGATCTTTAATTTTTTAGCCATTTCATTTCCTAAACCAAAAAATGTTTTCGTTTATCTCTATTTATACATAACTAGCCACTCGCCTCGGCTTCGCACGAGTGCAATATGCACGTATTATACATATAAACCTTTCTTAAGAATCACTCTATCCATTAACAGAAACCGCATCAAAATCCGTTGCGTAATTTTAAAGATCTAAGCATACATAGGGACAGATAGACGGCGGATAGCGACTTTGTTTTATACCTCTACTATGTAGTGAAGTTCATCAGTAGTATAATGAGCTTATTTTGGCGTTAATGCATCATTATCGATATATGCTTCTCGGAAAACCCTACCTCAAACCCTAGTGGCTTAGGCATCAAACTCAAACTCAAACTCAAAAGCATTTATTTCAATTAAACCATAATTTGGTACTTTGGTACTACTGAAGCTAGGCGCTCGTTCCAAAATGTCAATTCGAGTGGAGAAGAACGAGCAAGAAACTCCACTCGTTACTCTTTTAAAAAAAGTCTGGTTTACATTGCTCTGATACATATTCCAATATTGTACACACATGTCAGAATAATGTAAAGACATACCTGACGCAACATACAAATAACAGAACATACTAAAATAGAAAAAAAAACAAAACCAAGAGAGAACAAATATCTTAAGTCTGACATGGTCCTCACATATGTATACTGACAATCCATATAAAATAGTGCTTCTATACAAGAAAAAAATAAACTCATGTTTAAATCACACCTAAGACCTCCGTCAGACCTCCGAAAAAGTACCTAAGTAATAATAAAACTTTAGGGCCGTGGGGCCCAAGTGCACATCTTCTTTACAAAGATATTGTAAAGAGGATGGTTGACACTTGCAATGTGATCGAAGAGCTGAAATATTCTACCTATGGACAAAGGCTGATTAACGAATAAGTATTATAAAAACCGGACAAAGCTCCTCACAAAGAGCCTTACTTACATGTGAATACTGAAGCCTTAGTATGAGTCATTTACGCTTGAAATGTAATCGTAACGAGCTCGAAATGTTCTATGTACTGTAATTAGCTGAAACGCCAATAGAAGCTACCAGCCGGAGCGTTCCGCACGACGAGCTCGTTACGTTACTTAAACGTAAAACAAACTCGTACTAAGGCCTCTGAGCTGCTATGTAATTTCAAAGTACTGGTTTGCTATCTCTGTCATTTAAAGGTAATTTGGTGAGATGGAAATAGACTAATAATCACGTTGGAAGATGGAAATCAATATCATTTGAGGTCCTATTTATGCAGGTAGAATAATAGCTTTATGTAGGAAGAGTAAAGTAGTATTGGATTTTTGCACCGCATTATAAACAAAACATAAACATAACATCACGCCTTTTATCCCCGAAGGGGTAGGCAGAGGTGTACATTATGCCACTGTACAATGTAACACCCACTTTTCACTATTTATGTTATGAGTCCCATGGAATAAGGGGTGAACCTATTGCCATATACCGGGCACAATTCCAGACTCCGTGCTACTACCGGGAATTTTTTGAAAAACCCAGTAATACTTTGCCTGACCCGGGAATCGAACCCGAGACCCCTTGCCCGGCAGTCACACTTGCGACCACTCGGACAATGAGGCAGTCATCGCATTATAAACTAGTGTCATTATCTAAGGAATAATTAAAATTAAGTAATTTAAGGTAGTGACGTAAAGTGTAGTGTGTATTTTAAAATTTTACTAATTAAACAATATAAAGCCATACCATATACCTCTACCATTAACTATATTAAAATGTTGGCAAAAATTATGTTAAGTAACTTGAGGTCGTCTGAAAAAATTCTGTTTTTCATTTTCGCCTGACCCTACCTTTTGCTTAAAAAAAAGCATATATACGGTCGAATTGAGAACCTCCTCCTTTTTTGAAGTCGGTTAAAAATCACTTCCATTTCAATATAATATCTATACTCCAAACTAAAACAACTACATATTTTATTATACATACTACCAAAATAACTCAACATACATATGTATAAAATTACGCCTTTTATCCCAGAAAGGGGTAGGCAGAGATGCACATTACGGCACTTAATGCCACTGTACAATGTAATACCCACTTTTCACTATTTATGTTATGAGTCCCATGTTATAGGGGGTGAGGCTATTGCCATATACCGGGCACAATTACAGACTCCGTCCTACTACTAAAATTTTTAAAAACCCAGTAGTACTTTGTCCGACCCGGGAATCGAACCCGAGGCCCCTTGTCCAGCAGTCGCACTTGCGAGCACTCGGCCAATACGGCAGTCTCAACTCAACATTATAATCAAACAAAAGTTTCCATTAACTCAAAACTTTCGCTTTCGCTCAAAACTTCTTATTTACTTCAGAAATTGTATGAAGAATATTCACAAGAAAGTTCATGTTTGTATTGTTGTGGAACTCTATATGTAGACAGGAAAGTGACGCCGCCATGTTTGTCGACAGTGACGTCACATGTGTCAAACTGTCGAAGACGTGAACGAAGTAGATTTGTAAGCACCTATCAGTAAGGTTGGTTATTTCGAACAGATTTTGAAGAAATGTAGTGCAATAGTTATTCTTTATATTGACATGAAGGGGGTTGAGAAAAGTGAAAAGCTGTGTTCATTTTCTTTGTAAAAGATAAAGTTCAGTAACAATATCAAATAATTAGAAACTGATTTGAGTAATAATCCATTGATTACAAAAGTAAACTTCGAGTACAATATTAATACAGAAATACTTATTTTAAATGAACCCAATGAATAAGTAAATCCCCAAAGATTGAATTTCTAAATTAATAATTCTGCTCGAGTGGTGAAGGCAATATGTACATAGTACTTACCCCGCACTAATTCCTAGAATTAATTCCCTACGAGTCCTCAACATTTACCTTTGTTAATTTATTTACGTCCCGACGATCTGACTCAGTCTGAAAATCCTTTGCAGCTTTTAAACTTAATTCCTATTCACTTTATCAACTAAGCAAACCGCTTTAAACCCACTCTTACATAAAGGAGCAGCCAAACTGGACAACCCCGTGAGAAATCGTTTTAATACTCAAAATCCGCTTGGAGTTTCAGCGTTTAATGAATTACGTCGGGTGCAGCCTCCGGCGCAAGACGTGCATCGATCAACGTCGCACCCCCGGTCGCACTCGGCGCCCAGGGTGGGGCGGGGCCACCCCAGGACCGGATAGGCGCGGGGCCGGGGCGCCCCCACGCTGCCCAAATAAAATATTCGCAGCGCTGCACTACCAAGCTTAGATGTGACACCCGTTGTCACGTGTCAAACTTGATGTTTGACAAATTGTATTAGTGCGGTTACGACGTCGCATGGTCACATGTTTACAGTACTTGTTTATGTTGTATATTGTTTAGTTGGTGGACAGAAATATATCAACTAATTTTACATTGAAAACATTCAATAAAAGAACTTTTCAAACGCACGAAGTTTTATTTAGGTGCAGCTTTATTTTTATAAGTTTTCTTCTAACTTCAAAACTACTTTAAAGTCAACATTGATTTCAAATGATTTATAAAACTTAATTTAATTAATTAACTTTTTTAATTTATCTATCTAATTATACACCAAAAAACATGAAATAACCCACCCTGAACTAATTTAATAATTCTCTTACGAACGAAGAATACAAAAAATACGAGCTTGAATTCAAACCAATTTTCTTATAGCTAGCTTTATAGGTGTGGGTGTGAGATAAAAAGAGGTAACTGCAAATTCGCTGGCGTTCTTGTAGCCGGGCTTTCAGCCCCCGGCTCGCTACGTAGTCTACGTGACGCCTCTGAATTATAAGAAAATGCATTTACGACGCTCTGCCACAGAGCAGACACCACGTTTCGTGCCTAGCGCTACATGTTGGTTTATTTTGACATGAATCTCTAAATTATTTTAGAGATTACCTACTGTGAAAGAGGTAGACTGATATTGTTTTACCTGTCCATGTATAAAATTGACATAAGTAAATCTACGACTTCTTGCATCAATTTAAATCCAATGCCTTCGATTTTGTTTTGATCGACCATCGTTATTCGTTTGAATTGGTTGCTGTTGCTGTATAAATCCAATCAATTTTCCAAATTTTAGATGAGCGAACACAAATAGAGGTATATATCATATTTTTTCCATATTTTGTTAGTTAGCACAAATTAATTTAGTTTCATTACAGAATTTACAAAGAAACCACCCAATATCAATATAGAGGTATAAGTAATTTCTAAATCGTTTCCATGACAACCAGTGTCATAGAATGAGACTGAGCCATTCAGATTGGTACGAAGTGCTGCGAACTTTATTAACTTTTGTTCCAAGCCGGGTCTTACCTTGAATCATAATGTATGGAGATTGACACAGATATCCTTACAGTTTCTTATACAGCTAAAATGAAATGATTTGTTTTAAAATAGCATTCTGTGGAAAATATCGTACTTTTGGAAAGTGAAAACTCATTTATGTAAGTACATATTTTAGACTGTTAGCAGTTTCGTAGAAATTACGAAATAAAAATTGTGACCATAGTAGTTTAAAAACTTAGAACCTAACATTCAGTCATCATTTAAAATTATCGTTTCCATTTTAATTACAAAGATTACCTTTATTTTCTGATAAACATTTCAAAGTATTCCTTGACATCCACCCTCCGAAATTCAACAGGGCATTTACCCTTGCCCTTGACAGTCGTGTTTGGGTAAGTGGGTCAAGGTTACATATCTTTTTCGAGGGTGCCCAAGGTCAATGCGAGGGGTACGTTAACAACGAAGGGCGCTGGGACCCCGTCAAGGTCATTTTTAGTTCCGTGAAATTTGGTTACTGTTCAATTAATAATTACGTTTATTGAGATAATTAGTTATTCAATACATAAATAAATGTAAATATTAATTATAATTATGAAATAAGATTGATGTGATATTTCTGTAATATTAAATGAATTGCACGGCGTCAAATAATTCTAAAGTAAAACAACTTGTTTATGATGCTAATCAACCATGATTATGATGTTATATGATCACTATTACCCCCTTCTCTAGTCTCCCAAATCCCCGAATCCTCCACAATCCTCAAATTCCCAATTCCCAAAAGACCGGTAACGCACTTGTAACGCCTTGGTGTTTCGGGTGTCTATGGGCGGCGCCGATTGCTTACCATCAGGTGATCCGTCTGCTCGTTTACCGGCTTAAAAAAAAAGTAGCAAAACATTTCTAGAAATATAAAAAGTCACAATTCATTGCTTGTTTCACCTTTGTACGAGCAAAATGTTTAACAATATAATGCTTATTAGATATATACACCAGTGAAATACAAGTTGAACATCATCAATTGAAATTTGAATACGCATACCATTCAATTTGTCTTCGCCGACCGCGGGGCGAAAGTTTCCAACTATTCCCACACAAACGTAAACTTAAGATTATTCCATTAGTAATATATACAGGATATCGTTTTTTTAGTACTAACTATTGATGGTTATAGAACGAATGGAATAGAATAGAAAAAAAAATGTTATAATACTAGATAATTATCTACTCCACTTACAATTAGATTTTTGAAATGAATAAGTTAGTAATACAATTTACAATTAAATAAATACATTATTATGCTTAGAACTATGGACAAAAAATAAGAAGACTAATATTCGTAAAGATTTGCTTGAATTAGATTTATGCAACTCGTGTTTCAAGTCAAGTAAGATTTTTATTTGTAAAAATACTAGCTTCTACCCGCGACTGCGTACGCCAATTTTCATCTAAATCAATTCAGTCGTTCTTGAGATATAAGCAGTGTTATTTTTTTTTGTAAAATACTAGGCTTACATAAACTTTTGTGGCAGAGTGAGTTGTGATGACACAGTGATTTCTCTCTACCCATAAAAATGCTTATGACAACTCTTCTAGGTCTTCCTACTTAATAATTACAATAATCAGTCATTCTCAACAATTAGATGACCTATTAAAAACAAAAAGATTATGCTAGCGAGAAACTGTAGCAAGAAATGTATGCAGCTTACTTGCATCCGAGCTTATCGCATCTATCAACGTCCGAAGGCTTTCACGGAAGGCTTTGTTCGCACGGTGTGAGCTCCCGCCCGCCCTAGGCCCCCCTCCCCTTAGACGGTACAAACAACTTCAGCTAACTCTGACAGCCGCCCAACTTTCTTTGTGGGTTGATAGCCCACCGAAATGTAGCTCATTTGTTAGTTTAAGTAATCATACTCATTTTGAGGTTATGTTTTATTGATTAGTAAAAAATCTTTGGTCTAAATAAAGTGCTCTTTGTCTGTAAGACTGGGATTTATTTTGTACTGTTTATGTTTTGTATTTAAAATTATATATGATTGCATGCAATGCATTTGGATTATTAATTTACTTTCGTTTATAGATTTAAATATAACATCATTCTAAATAAACATCAACAACAGCAACAGTGTGAATATAGAACCAAAAACCAGTAACGGGATTTAAGATTCAAAAAGTCTAATGGCTGAAAAAAAACGTAATTACATATTTCCCCCCTAAAATATCCTGCACAAAAGCTGACGCATTGCAAGAGGGTGCATCTGAACGTTGGTGGTCGGCCATCGATCAACGTCGTACCGTAGACCGATACTAATGGCGGTTGAGACCAAGCCTTGAAAACCTAGCCTGCCGAGCTGCCGAGCTGCCTCGCTAGCTCCTCCCTGGTTTTAATGAGAATTATATTTCAAATGATATGGTGCTAATGCTTCAAGCTTTGAGTTCGGAACTGTTTTTTCGTTTCTTTGTTATAACGTGAATTCTGCGACATCAGACAAAGAGATGTTCGAAGTTTTTTTAAGAATACTGCCGGTTTTTATTAGAGATTGCTTACAGAAAAAAGAATATAAATTCATTTTCTAGGTCCATTTTTGGGACCGATCATATAAATTTCCCTTTGTCAGAGGAAAATAAGTTTCGTAATAAAATGAAGAACATAGTAAACAAATTCCCTCATTTTAGGACACGAAGTGTTTCTGCTTGCTTGCTATCCTAGATAAATAAATCAATATTACAACTAACAATATTACCTGGTTCAGATACATATCTACTAAGTAATATATAATCATAAGATACAAGATATTAACAGAAGCTTAGAATGTGACGCTCAGACGAGCCTTGTTAGATTAATAAAGGTAATGTGGTTCAGTAAAGCCGTTTCGGATGCGGCAGGGGGCGCGCAGGGCGTCGCGAGCGCGCATCGATCACCCCGATACGATCACCACCCACCACCGCAAGACTACACAGCCGAAACTAGCGAATTAATAGATAACACTGTCTTTTATGGTTGCTTTAATAAATATCCACGATTTTCTGCTAAAATATCGTGTTTCTTTTGCTGTTAATGGTTGTGTTATTGCCGTTATTAACATAATTGTTAGATGTATACGTAGATAAACAATTTTTTTAGACAAAAGCTACTAAACCGACAGAAATAGAGATAGGAAATGTTATATTAAAATAGCGACAAACAATACCTAAATGATTCGGTTTCGTAGAAACGACAGAGAGAATGCAGTACCGTAGTTCTTCCTTTGTTTAAAATGCTTGCAAATTAATGAAGATACATTCATTTTGGGCAAATTATCAGAATCATTACACATAATGAACGTAATCTCCAATTAATGGAAATGCCCATCAGAATAGATGACTCCAGCAAATCATTTCGAAACGAAATTGGAGCTTCGATAAGGACGCAGACAGATCGCGAACTCTCAGTCAAAGGGATCGGTAGTTTCAAGCGAACGTTTCATCCTTCTACGTCGGGCGGGCGTTTAATATCCGAACGGCCGTCTCTACCGTCTTTTTACTGCACGCCGAGCGAAAAATAATTGATCGATTCCACCATTCCACCGTGGGGCTTAATGGCGGTATGACGTAAAAGGAACGCATACACCCACGGCTGCGGATATTCTCTTTCACCTGCTTTGAAATTTTGCTAAATGTATCACGAAATCAATTTGGTTGGGAGCCAATGTTTTTGTGGGGGCTGATAGGTTTTTTGAGTAATCAACCCCATGGTTACAAGTCCAACGTTTGAAATTTCGATTTCAACAAATACATATGAAATGATTATTTTAGCTCTTTTTGTTCAACTGTGTTTGAACTGAATTTCAGAAGGATGCCAATTTCGAAAACAAACGAATATTGATTCAAGTTCTTTGAAAATCAGATATTTAGTTTATATTAACTCTTTTAGAGCAAGTAATTGTTATTTCTGAACAAAGGTTTAATTTTCGAGTTACACTATCCCCAGTTAAAAGTAAAGAGAACAAGGATCACAGCATTTGAATAGGAAAGAAAGAAAGAAATATTATTTATTTGTAAAACATGCGTATACATAAACCGAGTAATCAGAATTAAATAATATGCTGTGCGTCCATACAAAAGGGGCACTCTTTCAAGAAATTCTGGGTCTAATATTGATATTTTATATCGCATACAATTGTATAGAAAAGTTGCAAGACATAGAAAAGTTGCAAGACATAGAAAAGTTGCAAGACACCGCACACGAAGTCAGAAAGATTTAGCGTAGAGAAAGTGCTGATCGCGTTTCTAAGTGTAGAATCAAGTATCCAAACTTTACGAGCTTCGCAGAATACTTTCTAGAAAACTGATTCCGTAAAAACAGAGAAAAGCATAATATTTTGAACATCAAGATTTCTTCATAATATTATGTTCTCTGCGTTTATGTCATATACGGCTCATAGCTGCAGTTAAATGGAATAAAAATGGTAACCACTAGAAAACAACATCAAATCAATCCCAAAGTAAACAGACAAAAAATCTTTTTTTATTATAACTATCGTGAGATGGGATACTCACGTGAATATACTAAGAAAAGCTCAACTAGTTTCGAACTACAGAGGGGTTCTTCCTCATGAGCAGCGTGCGCGGTCTTTTCTCAGTATATTCACTTAGTAACCCGCGATTTTAGTTAACAAAGAATCTTGTTGTTTGTTCAATTACCTGTTCCAAAATCTTTATTCATACTCCTTCATTTCACATCATATTCCTATCACAAACGATCCTGCAAAAAGACATTGTTCTCACATAATTGAACTCAACGAAATAATATAACCAAAAATGGTATTGTGAACATGATTGAAAAAGAGTAACCTATGGAGTTTCTTGCTCGTTCTTCTCCATATGAATCTACACTTTGGAACGAGCAAATAGCTTCACTAGAGGACTGACCTACAGACTGATATTTTTTCTTATCCTTACTTAATATTATAAATCGGAAAGTGAGTTTGTTTGTTTGTTCCGCTTTCACGCCGTAACTACTAAACCGATTGCTTTGAATTTTTGCAGACGTGAAGTTAGAAGTCCGGATTAAATTATAGGGTAATTATCATCCCGGAAAAATTGATATTCCCGAGGAAATACAAAAGTATTGTTATAGATGGCACTGTGTATATTGGTATATATCACATAGGCTACTTTTTATCCTTTTGTGATGCGAGCGAAGCCGCTGGTAAAAGCTAGTTATTTAATATTAAAATATTTGGTTTTGACGTTCGAAATTGCCTTCCTGGTCTATTTGAAATAAATGATTTTGACTTTGACTTTGACTTTACATATAGACGTACAAACATTCATTACATTCCATTTCAAGAGCACTTCCGAAGACATTAATTCCCAATAAGAAAGGATCTAAATCGTACATTCCTTAGGCACTAATATAAAATTCCGTTGGCTGAAGAGCCAATGGTAAGGCGTTTGATGTAAACGGGTGGTACTAACGCGTGGTATGCCAATAACACAGATTAGAATGCTGCTAGAAATCTAATGGAGCCATGATTAGACCTTAGTTATGTAACCCCTACTGAATTGAATAAAACTGCACTAATATCGTTTAGCAGAGTTTTTTGACTTTTATAGGGTTGGTGGTAATATAAGTGCTTGAAATAGGTTTAAAACAAAAAAGATATGATGTTATGACTTAGTTGTTAAAGTGTTCCTTTGGATGCATATTTTTGCGTATGTTTTAAGATAAGTCTTACTGAACTGTATCCATGCAAGACTTATTTATAAACAACAAAAAACTTTACCAGAACCTTTTGAATGTTAACTCTATTCAGGGAATCAAAAAAATCATCCATAAACTTAGAAGTGTTTACTTTCATACAGAATTTATTATAATGAATTTAGCTACAACAATTTTAAGCAAATTTATCTAATACCTATAAACGAACGGTATACCATATGCATATACCATATATAGAGGTATGTACAAGAAATATATATTATAACATAACTTCACGCATTTTTATCCCTGAAGGGGTAGACAGAGGTTCACATTACGGCACTTAATGCCACTGTACAATGTAACACCCATTTTGCACTATTTATGTTATGAGTCCCTTGTAATAGGAGGTGAGCCTATTGCCATATACCGGACACATTACCAGACTCCGTGGTACTACTGAGATTTTTTTAAGCCTAGTTATACTTTGCCCGACCCCGGAACCCAACCCGAGACACAGTGCCCGGCAGTCGCACTTGCGACCACTCGGCCAACGAGTTAGAGAGAGAAATATATACTATATTATACATTTATACAATAAATTGCCGTTTACTAAAAAAAACACTAATAATCCCCTAAAACAAGCCCCAAACAACATAAGACGAGCACGAAAATCTATAGCAACATTACTAGCAAAAGCTCCACTATCGTAGTACCCAAGATACTGTGCCTAGGTCGGGAGCTCGCGGCCTTTAGAGAGATACGGGCCATTGTCGGCCCATTGTCAAGGAAACAATGGCTATTTCAACACCTCACAATAGCGTGAGTTAGCTCCGTGAAAAATTAACGCGCCCGACCTGCGCTGCGTGCGATGAACGTTGCAAGTTTGCAGCTTGCTTCCGTACTAGTGATTGTAGTGAGTCATGGCCTATGAGTGTGCTTATTACGAAGAATAAATTAGTGAGTCGAAATTACGTTTTGTTTGTACGTTTTATATAGGAATGAATATTGGCCTGCCCCGTATATCTGTGTCGCTCTCTCCTTTAAACTGTCAAACACCAAGCGGTCACCGGTGACCGCAAGCTATTGTTCTATAATTGTGTCTATAATGACGGTACTCGACGAGTTAAGGGCAAAAGTTTCTATATCCTAAAGAAAGACATATTATTTTATTTTTCCAAGTTTATGACACATAAAAGTTAAATAATATTAATGGGAATTCTACTTTAGCTTTATTAAAGTACAATCTTCAATAAAGCTAAAGTTGACCTCAAAGTCGGCTTCAGTTCCAAGAGCATAAAAACTTGTGACAGTAAAATAAATAAACAATGCGGCGAGGCGTTTTACCCTAACGTGATATGTCATACAATGGTCATGATCATTGCAAGCTTAATGTAGTCATCACCCGACATGATACCATAACACAGTAAATAATACAAACTATTAAATTCACCCCTATTACAACCACATAAAGTACCTAACAAATTGTTTCTTTGACTTCATTTAAAACCGACTTAAGATCATAGATACGTCAGTTGCGTCTAAAAAACGATCTTATTTCAAAACGCGAACCTTCGGAATTCGACCTTTAGTGACATTTCATTTCTCCATTTGTAAAGGAGACTGGACGAAGCGCGTGCGCACGTCGCCTGTTAAAATTCATAATAGATGGAGCAGCTAACATGTTCCAAGAAACAGGTGTTGTTACTCGTCCTAATTTAGTTTATTTATGTTTTTTAAAAGACAAAAAATATATCATGTGTCTTCCTAATTAAAAAATGGTAAAGGAGACGGGTAGGTAAACAAATGCTTGAATATGTAGGACAAGTCAGAATCGCGTATATGTTTCTGGTCTTTCAATTACTAAAGTCAAATAAGGTAAAGTCGAAATTGGAATGAGATTGACCTTTCAGTGTATTGTGTTGTGTTTACTGTTTAAGGTCTCGTGAGACAGGAGTGACGTAGAACATGGCAAATTGACAAGTGACAAGGTGACTTCATAGGGAATGTAAAGCAAGGTACATAACGGACTGCGTGTTGTGACATTTCTTATGACAAAAGAAAAAACGAGTACAAAATTTCATTAGCATTCTTTTTTCATTAGCATCATCAGCCTGCCTTTATGTTCTTCTATTCCCCAAGTGTTCAGATATTTAGTATCAATGTTCATCATAAAAGCGAAAACATAAACAAAAAAATTATTCAATTTGGAGTAATTGTACGGAATATATATTAAAAGCTGGATTAAAGTCAACGTAATATTGAAAAGTTGAACCATTTGTAGGTACAAAAATTATCGGCCGAAAATCTCTCAAAACCGCAGCATATTAAAATTATATTTAATTACAAAGAGCACTGAATCTTCCCACACAACCGCCAACACCTCAACTCCTTTCATCCAAAATTAATCGATTACTAGTGACAGGTCAATGAGTTCACCGAATTTATCGAATTAAATTAATATGAAAGCTCAGAATACCTGAAATATCGATACGATAGTGCCGTTGCGGTCTCAATACAGCCCAATTAGTCGGCACTGCCTTCCGCACGTTTTTGCCCCACCACTAATAGGCAAGATCTTCGTCTGAAGACTTTTATAGTATCCGACATGTGTGTGGAACGAAATATCGTAGTTTTAGTCTGTACGATATGCATCCTTTGAGAATTATAGATATAAACTACATAGATATAAACATAGTCTACTAAATGTCGCAATCCATAATTCAATTAACTTTATTTTGAAAATTAAAACACGGTATCTGAAAACATAATAATCGGTTTGTCACATCACGATATCTTGAATCTATGTTTCCAAATTATAGAAAGTACCACTTCGTGTGGTACATTCAATATTTTTGAATTTTGACTTTCAAAACTGTCATCTCGATCAAATTGAAAGGACAAGAACGAAGAAATCTGACTCACAAACCCACTATTGATTCATTCAAAATTTTCCTAATTTAACCCTAGTCGTAAGTTCTAAAAGTCCCCGAGTAGTAAGGCATTATAGGCTCGGCTGTTCGACTCAGCACACAATTACGCAGGTCAAGCGTGCTCGCTCCGGACTGCCACAATTCACAAAGCTAACGCAGACTACTATATATACCAACATAAAGGTATTTATTGTGAATCTTCCTAGAGACAGTGCGGTTACAACATGGTTTGTCTTTAATTAAAGTTTTGGTTGAAAATTACTGCCTCGTTGGCCGAGTGGTCGCGAGTGCGACTACCGGGCAAGGGGTCTCGGGTTCGATTCCCGGGTCGGGCAAAGTATTACTGGGTTTTTAAAAAAATCTCAATAATAGCACGGAGTCTGGAAATGTGTCCGGTATATGGCAATAGTCTCACGCCCTATTACATGGGACTCATAACATAAATAGTGAAAAGTGGGTGTTACTTCTGTGTGCACCTCTGCCTACCATTTCGGGGATAAAAGGCGTGATGTTATGTTATGTTGAAAATTACTTTTGGTTTCGTGTCAACTTTATGAAATATAGAACTGTTCATTTTAAGAAATACATATACCTATTATAGTTGCAATAAAGAATGCTCTTTGCTTATGCATCCTGGTTCGGATGAATGCGTCACTTGGGAGCACCACCAATTACTAATCAGATTTCCTCCAAATGCCAAACAAGACCCTCACCACTACACGTAAAGTGTTTGTAACTAGACTTTACTAGACTTTACTTCTTGAAATCTAATTACCTAATAGCAATCTTTTAATTTCAGACCCGACCTCAAAGACCCGTTAAAACAGCGAAATATGAATCAAGTACCGCAACAATGAAGTTCAGGGAAGTAACAACGTGGGAACGTCGGTAAAGCAGTTAGTCATCACGTCATAACATAAACGTCGATCCATTTCACTTAACTAAGGCGTACGCGTTTAGAAGCGTTCTTGAAATATGCAAAGCGCACTCACGACCCGACTGGCGTAATAGCGCGTGAGCACAGTAAAACTCTTGCTCTAAGCTATGAACGAAAATCTAGATTCTAGACTCTCATCCCAACGCCGCCCATACATTACCAATTATTCTTTGATGATACACTTAAAGTTGAACCGCTTAATGGCTTTTTTAAAATATCTAGTTTGCAAATGTTGCCTGAAGAGTTTAAGAAGGTTATGAAAAGATTTTGATCCTGTGCCTAGATTCATTTTAGTCAAAAAGTATGATATCCCTTATCAAGTTTTACTTAATATTAATGAAGGCAAAGGCATACAGAAACACACGTATAAAGAAAAAGTGTACGATAATCCGCGTAAACTATAAAATTACATCAAAATCGTTTCATTCAAAAACACAATGACATATTTTTAAGGAACAAACAACAAACTTCAAACGACATCGACACCACGACCAAACTTAACAAAATAGCCAAAAATAAAATTTCTCTTGGAAAAAAGTTGAGACTAAACTTTTTACATTTATTTGAATTAAAATATTAAAATATTTTCAGACCATCGCCGCACTGTACCTCTAATAGGATGATTGGCAAGACCAGTTCAATGTACCGTTGTCTAGTCTAATGAGAAGGACAAAATCTGATAAGCTCAGATAAAATACATACATTATGACGTAAATAAACATGAAGCCGATACATTACTCAAAAAGGTAATCGTGTTAACCTTATTCGTCGATTTTCTTTATACTCATCTCACACTTAATGGATTGCATTTTCAAGAACTTATTTAATAATACTGACTTGTTGGCCGAATGGTCGCAAGTGCGACTGCCGGGCAAGGGGTCTCGGGTTCCATTCCCGGGTCGGGCAAAGTATTACAGGGTTTTTTCAAAAAATCTCATTAGTAACACGGGGTCTGGAATTGTTCCCGTTTTATGGCAATAGGCTCACTCTCTATAACAAAGGACTCATAACATAAATAGTGAAGTGTTACATTGTGCAGTGGCATTAAGTGTCGTAATGTCCACCTCTGCCTACCCCTTCGGAAATTAAAGGTGTAATGTTACGTTTATGTTATTTAATAATACCTAGCTTAGTTAATTTAAGTTGTAGGTACCCTAATCCGGTTTGTCAATCAACATTTAGAGGAAAAATCGTGAATTTACTTAAATATATAATATTTGGAGATACTCATTTACATGCAAATACTTGTTAAGATCCTGAATAAATGTCAAATGAAATATGATTCTTGAAGAAATTCTCATTGATAAACTACACTAGTCATTTATGTAACGAAGGATAACATAGTAGGATAGTACAAAAAGTTATATCACCATTTCTCCCTTCTGCCTCTTGGAGTCTTTGTAGATAGAATCTTTTTTTATGGTACAAGCCCACCTAAACCTCCTTAAACCGCTGCAACTCTTGTAAGCCAGGATCTACAGTAGATACAACCATGAAAACATCGGAACATTGAAATCCGGCGCGTCCCAGGGACATGAATAACTGTCTTGGTTCCCGCAACGAAGTGAATCAGGAGATATTACAAGAAAAGAAGAAAAAGAAACGATAGGTTCCACTTCCCTCGGCGAATTACTACAGGAGACAGAATGAGTTATGAAGATAGAATCTCTTGAGAATCCAACACGAACATTTCAATCTTTCGTACCCTTTTTAGAAGATCTCTGATACTTTTTCTGAAAGGGAAATGAATCCGGGCGGTTCCATTTCAACAGCCGCGCTCGTGTACGCACCAACTTTCTCCTGCTTGAATCAATTTTGATTTTAAATGCATGCTCTATGTAGAAGATGAAATTAACAATAACACAACTAAACCAACTCTAAAAGTATCAGAAGTCAGTTAAAAATTATGCAAAACGTAAGTCACAATCCAACTAAGTTTTTTAGTACTTCAACTGACGTATACTTTTAAACATTTCATATAGATAATGGATCAGTTTATCCGCAAATTAGACTAACACACACACACACACTGACAAGCCTTTAGAAAGAGTAATAAATCAACACATAATAAATAAGTGAAGAGAGCTCTTGTTTATACCACGCACGGTGTGGCGTGGGTGCCACACCGATATGTCTCGGATATAAAACAAATAGCGAGCGCCTGCGCCTGCGCAGAGCTGCGTGAGTCGTGACAAGACCGCACACTCTGTACCACGACTGTATAGGCTGTATAGTGGACGCTAGGTTATAGAATAGATGAGAGCCTATTGACGCCAGCTGTAGTCCTAGAATATAGCAAGTCTTTGTTTGATCCCTACATCGGTGTTCCAAGTCTGGGTTTGTTAACGCACGACACAGGAACAAAGTTTAGTGTGCGGCAACGTTTTACTCAAAAGGAAAGAAAGAAATTCCACCTTCCGCCATTTCATCATCGTCAACAGCCTATAAATGCCCACTGCTGACCAAAGGCCTCTTCACACATAAAGAAAGTTTGAGCATTAATCACCACGCTTGCTATGTGCGGGTTGGCGATTTCAAACTTATAATTAGAAATTATAAGCCCAGGATTCCTCACGATGTTTTCCTTCACACACATATAACTTGGAAAAAGTCACATTGGTACTTGCCATTAGCAGGTTTTGAATCTTGAGAAGCGTCTTAAATCTCGGTTCAACACGACATTTTTCCCCATTTACTAAGGTTGCTTACATTACAAAACTAAAATGCCTGAATTCAACAGTTCTGCTTACCTCTACTACACCAACGAAGTAATACTTGAAATATTTGACTGTATTTGCGCAGAGCTGCGTGAATCGTGACAAGACCGCACACTCTGTATCATGGCTGTATAGTGCATAGGCTTACTGGTCATGCTGAATAGATTTTTCTAGAATATCATTGTTGAGTGTTTATTTCAGTGGTTCGAAGTTTTGTCGTTTTAAGTGTTGTACGTGACTGTTTTGTATGATCCCATCATCACATGTTTAATTGTTTAACACATTGTATGCGGTGTCGGACAATGATATCCGAGGCTAGCGAAGGATTAACCCTTTAACTAAAGGCTTAAAGAGTGTTCGATTGCACGAATTCTAATATCGTCACTAATGTTTGGATAACCAACCTTTATATTTTGCAATACCACTGAAATTAAAGAATCACGATACGTTGGTAGTACGTCTAACTAAATCTTGAAAATATTAATTATCAAAGCAATAATTGCACTACCGACTATGAAGTCTATATACTTATCTATCTTAAATTTTTAGTTCACAGTAATCTGGTCATATAATATGCATTAACTAGACACATTTTATGATATCTTTTGATGTTTTTGAATGCACCACCTCATTAATATGATTTTCTTTCTGCCTTTAAGAGAAACGCATTGATAATAGGAAAGAAAGAATAGAAGATGAAGAACTATTTTATATATTTATGTTTTATGTTTTATTTATTTGGACTCCCAACAAAAGATACACTTACATACAAAAAAATAATCCACCACACGTTACAATAACCTTCAATTAAAGGGAATCACATCATGCCCATACAAACATTTATAGCAATTGAATGAAATTAGATTAAATTAAATTACAGAAATGTCAAGAAAATACTAAAGAAATACAATATCAAAAATCCAAATCATAACATAACAATGCAAAACAAGTCAAATAAAAAAAAATAATTAAACATAAACAATTTTGGATGAACAATTCATAAAATAAGGTCTATTTAAAATTAGAAATTAAATGAAATAATCTTTGTATATAATCCTAAAGGTAATTAAAAGTTCCAATATTAGACATCAAATAGTCAAATTATCACATCTAATCCAATGAGATCAAAAATACCCACTCACTAATTAATGTCAATAGTTAGAATAACAATATGAAATGTCTTCGCTTGCCTAAACTATATGAAATAACTTAAATATAATTTAAATGTAATTATGCTGACTGCACAAGAAAAACTAAATATAGATATAACAAATGAACACTGATACCATGACTTTAATCTGTAATTTGTGATTTGCTAATTAAATTTAAGCTAAATAATATTTATACTTCATTATGAATTGTCTTTGACTGCCTCGTTGGCCGAGTGGTCGCAAGTGCGACGGGGCAAGGGGTCTCGGGTTCGATTCCCGGGTTGGGCAAAGTATTAGTGGATTTAAAAAAAAATCTCAGTAGTAGCACGGAGTCTGGAATTGTGCCCGGTATATGGCAATAGGCTCACTCGCTATTGCATGGGACTCATAACATAAAGAGTGAAAAGTGGGTGTTAATTCTGTGTGCATCTCTGCCTACCCCTTCGGGGATAAAAGGCGTGATGTTATGTTATGTCCATTATGAATTCTTGTAATAACTATCGTGTGACATACTAAATTTACTAAAAATGACGGTTTACTCACGTAAATACATATACTGCGCGACATCGCCGCGACCGTGCACAGTGCTCATGAGGAAGAGACCTTCTATGACTCAAAACTTAAAAAAAAACCATTGCTCCACACTAAGATTTTCTTCTGTATAGTGGGTGCGTTTACAAACATACAAGTTCACATTCACATGACACCCAGACCCAGAACAACAATCTGTGGATCACACAAATATTTGAACACGAACCCGCGCCACGTTGCACGGCTGTCAGTAGCCCAGCCACCGCATCAACCGTGCAGTCTAAACTAGTAGAGCTTTTCTCAGTAAACCGTCATTTTTAGTTAATTAAATATGAATTCGTTTTAAGTTCAATTTTGTAGATATTGACAAAAGATAAATTAGTATAAACTTAAGTGTTTTAAAAATTCTAAGTATGTATTTTATTAGATACTACTACGACTATACAATTTACTATGCATTCTGACATTTCCTCAAACCATTTGACATATTGTATATTCAAAACTCGATTTGTAAACAAGAAATAATAACGAACAAACTATGGGAAAAAAACGCTTTTGTTTGAGGGAGCACATCTGTTTAATAGATTACCAGATGACATAAAAAACTGCGATAACATTAAGGCATTCAAAACGAAACTTAAGGAATATGTACAAACATTGTAAATCTCGTTAAAATAAAAAGGAATGTAACTTCTTACCGCACTAGAGGATTTTGTCATATGTATCATAGAAGATAAGGAACCTTTGTATCTCATTTTAAGTGAACAATGTATCTGTTCTTATGAGAAATAAATTCTTTAAACCCAAATCGTCAATGGTATAGATACCTAATATTGCAGGTTCAACAAATTATAATCTACGATATCGTATGTGGCGGGGCAGGCCACGGCAGTAAATAAAATAAATTAATAAGCTCACCACTCGGTAGTTAGGTTAGTCTTATCGTTCGATGCGTCGGCGCACAAAATACGACCAACCTGCGCGCCCCAGGCCTAAGTAAAATAATATTTATTTAATTTACTGAGATGTTTATCTGTTAACCTTACTGTTTAATACAATATGGACTCTATTGGCTCGGTAATCTTTATATTTACTGTAAATTATTTTAATTGTAAACTTTGTGTTTTATTTTACAATGAAAATTCAAGTTTTTATGCACATTTAATGGTATGTAAATTCCTATTTTCTAGTTATAAAAATAATTAGTTTATGAAATAAATTAATAAATTATATGCCATAAAATAGATATTTATACAAACGGCAGGCTTCAACATCACACGGTTGCGGGTTCTGATTTTATGGGAAACTACAATCTCAGAATATTTACCTTACTAAAGCATTGCCATAAATAGTTCAACGATTTCGTAGAGAACTAACAAACACTACTTTACCCACATTTTATTTTCTTGTAATTTGAGTTTTATTTTTTCAGTTACGTTCAATTAAAGCTTACACATTGAACGTGATGCGCGTGCTTCGATGAGCGATAGCGCAGAAGGGCGTAGAGGGCGGCGCGCGCGCATACCCACATAGGACGCCCACGCTCCACGCTCCAGTGCGCCTAATAAACGCAGTTATGAGTTTATGACCAGAATTACCATACTAAGATAGTAAAGGAAAGTTTTTATTCATAATTTATTTACGTTAAATCAATGTGAAAGGGGTCTATTTTAAATATGATTTTTGTGCGCCTACGCTTGTGATGCCTGCTTGATATTTATTTGTGACGTAACGTAATACATATCCTGTTTTGAGCTATGTTAAAGTACAGAACATATTAATAAAGATGTTAAAATATTTACCTCTACAGATATAAATTTTTGAAAAGTGAAAATATAATAAATTATATAGTACGAATTATCCTCTATCAGATATTATGTAATTACTTTCCATTCCTGTACTTAACCTGGACAGGATCTAGGTGTGTGTTGTATGGGAGAGCCATATTCGGCACGAATGGGCCGGCTCGACCGGAGTGATACCACGGCGTCACAGAAAACCGACGTGAAGCAACGCTTGCATTGTGTTTCGTCGTGTGAGTGAGGTTACCGGAGGCCCAATTACCCTCAAACCTGTAAACACCAGAGGCGTTACAATTACCCACTTGTAACGCCTCTGGTGTTCCAGGTGTCCATGGGCGACGCCGATTGCTTACCATCAGGTGATCCGTCTGCTCGTTTACCGGCTTATGCCATAAAAAAGGTCTACTGACCTTTTTTAAATGACCTGACCTGACTAAAAGAAGACAAGTATTCATTAATTTACTATTTTACTAAACATTTCATTTTTGGTGGAACTGCCATCAATGTCCATAACTTACTACCTAACACACTTTGTTAGCTCAAGACAATCGTTATCTATATAGCTTCGAAAAGGTCACCAGGTCAAGTCTTGGCCGGATTTACCATTGTTATGACACTTATAGGTCAAAACATATCTATTTATTCAGCTATACAAACTACATAGACATAGAGTAAGTCCCCTCTTTGAGGAGTGGCTTGAGAGACGCTACGGCGTCCTCACGTCGGCGTCTGGTCCGACCAGAAACAGACCTGAGCGTACGGCGCGTCGCGTTCCGCGCGCGCCTCAAAGAGCCATCAGACCACCACAGATGGGGCCCAATAGGGCTGATGCCGAATCGTAGTCGCGGAGAACCGGGTAACCGGGGCTCCGGCTCGACGTGCAGGAGTAGGAACGATGTGGTTTTTAGTCAGTAAGAGTCTGACACTCCCTCCCGCCTTGCCCAGGCGGTAGCAATCAATCGAGGATTTTCCCCTCTTAAAAAAAAAACATAGATTTGCGAGGACTTGAGATCGCACAATAATTTTCTGTGTGTGCAATAAGGTATAAATCACTACATAGTATAAAACAAAGTCGCTATCCGCCGTCTGTCTGTCCCTATGTAGGCTTAGATCTTTACTACTACGCAACGGATTTTCGTGCGGTTTTTCTTAATAGATAGATATTCTTAAGGAAGGTTTATATGTATGACACATGCACATTGCATCCGTGCGAAGCCGGAGCGGGTCGCTAGTAAATAAAACAAATAATTTCCCTTTGACATTTTCATCAAAATGTATGTTCTTGTGATAAAAAAGACTTTTTAATGCTGAAATACTCAAACGCCACTTAATTATAAGTCCCGATTTAATATAATTCTGTTATTACAGTTTTTTTTTGTAAAATGACAGACAGAGATGGCACGATATTTAAGTACATTTATAATTAAGTAATACCTTTCAGTATTGGTTCGTCAGACACCGCGAAGTAAACTGAGCAAATGACAGTTAAGGACTATATTCTTAGTAATTAGTTTTTAAAATCAAAAAAGATCATCATAACATCACGCCTTTTACCCCCGAAGCGGTTGGCAGAGGTGCATATTATGGCACTTACTGCCACTATACAATGTAACATCCACTTTTCACTATTTATGTTATGTGTCCCATGTAATTAGGGGTGGGTCTATTGCCATATACCGGGCACAATTCCAGATTGCGTGCTATTTTTTAGAAAAAATAAACGCAGTAATACTTTGCCCGGCCAGGGAATCGAACCCGACACCCCTTGCTCGGCAGTCGCACTTGCGACCACTCGGCCAACAAGGCAGTCTCATAAAAAAGATATAGGTTTACAATTAAGTACGCTATTTGACCCGGATTCACGAGTAAGTACTCTCTATTCGACCATAAAAAACAGTAAAATCACACGTTTTTCACCATACTTTTTATCCTGCTCAGAAAACACGATACATATTTAATTCTACTCGGGATGTTGCATTTTTTGTGCTTTTGACGCCATTTTAAAACAGTGTAACGGTAAATTAATAGTTTTAGTAGTGAAGCAAACGCAGCTAGCTACCCCATTGTGGACCAATTAGTTGGTTTTGCGCGCTACAAATGTAGGGGCCATTTAGCCGCCAATTTAAGCCCCCACTTGCTTCTACTAATCTAATAACATTTATTTTTCTGGCTTACTTTATAAACATAGAGTAGTTTCCTCAAGTTTATTACGTTGAATGCATGGTATATTATTGTAATATTGTAAATAAAAATGACTGAATGTTAAAAATTAACCAACCCCTAATTTAAGACACGATGTCCTGATTTCTGTCGTGAGATAGAATGCCCAAAATAACGGCATCATTGTCACATTAAAATTCACTTAAATTTCCTTCCTGACTGACTGTCATTACCTACATATATCTCGTCTTTCCCAACGAATAAAGTTGGTAGTCGGTACATGGACTGGCCTGTGACAGGTAAAAAGCAAAAACGATTCCAATTAATACGTGGAAATGCGAATGAAAATTAAAATGGACGTCAGTGTTCCAGATTAATTATAGAAAGGAATTCCTCGAAAATAAGGTTCAATTACATCCAGTGAAATACCGGGATTGTGTCCTGAATAAAATAAATAAAAATACATTCACTCTGCCTCTAAAGGAAAGGAAAGGAATGGTGTAGGTTATTTTTATTAATTTTCACGGAATTTCATTTCATAAGCAAAGCATACCTAGACTAGACTTTATTAAATTAAGATTTTATACCTTAAACAAAAATTCTGTAAAATTATGAAATATTTTTCACGTTTCACTTTAAACAACAACTTACTTATGAAATATTTAATTATTCCCATACCAGACCCAAGTCCTTTGAGCCTAGGGCTAAATGTGAACTATATATGTGTTTTACTTGTATGTATATCTACTTATCTAGTAGTTGAATACATTAGTTAATATCTGAATAGTAAAGAATGCCTTAACCATTGAGTCAGCATTTTCACGACAATGTGCTTTCGAAGATAATAAATATGCATATTAAACTGTCAAACACCGCGAGGACACCGGTGCCCGCAACCTATTGTTCTTTAATTGTGTCTATAATGACGGTACCTACTCAACGAGTTAAACTGGTAAAAGTAGATATAATTTCTATGACTATATTTTCTATTTCAAATTATAATGTTATTCAATTGTACATTTTTGTTATTCATACATTTATATATAAATTGAATAAACACATTACTTTTCATAGTTATAGTTGTTTATGCTACTTAATAGAATTAAGTCTTATATGAAGAGTTTATTAAATAATTTATATTTTTCAATTATTTAACCCTTTTTAATATTATGAGTGTTTACAGTTCACTCTAGATATCGTCGGTCGGTGATTGTGATCGTAAAAAATAATTTATATTTTAATATCTTCAATTAGGTACAACTCTATTAGCCAGCTGTTTTTATTTATTTGTTAAATTATAAATAAACTTTATAAAGTTTAGATAGATAGATATAAATTTTATTTTTCAATATATTGATTACTATGAAGTTTTAATTTTACAACTTTATTGACATGAGGGAGATAAAGTTATTTGATATTTTCTTTGGCAGAAATGTCACAATTATTTTAGTACTACCTCCGGTCTAACAATATTTGTGTGAACTATTTTCTCTCCACTTGGTGGGTGGATTGTGCTATAAAAAGGGATGCACTGTGTTTTCGACGGATCAGACGCTGTCTAGTAGTGGACACGGCACCACTTGTACTCTGAACTGTACAGTATGTTCTCTTGTATAATATGTTCCCTGCATACCTACTGTTATTTTATAATTATAATGTAGTGTTATATTTCATTACAATGTGTTCTTGAAATGTTGCTAGGTTAAGTACTGTGTGATTTTGCTTTGCTTGATAATATTTACTGTTAACCTATAACTACCTACAATATTTGAATGTAATTTTTTACACTTGTACAATGTAATTTTTATTTTAAAAATTACACAATTAACAAGTAGATTCTAGTTAATATTTTGTTATTCTTTCTTTTAGCTTCAATTTTCAAAATCTTTGGTTATAACTAAGACAATATCCAAAATTATTTATTGCATACATACACGCATCATAAACATAAATCGTATCTATTAACTCAGGAAGAATACAGAAATAACTTTTTGCCAGTTATGCTAATAGGCCCACGTAGTAAGAGTCAAAATTAATATATATTTGTTTACGCTAATACAAAAGAACAGCACAATTTGACTCAACAATTTCGTTACGCACTGACACGTTCGCCTACAATAAATCCATATAGTACTCAAACACTTCCATTCTATACCAATATGCAAGAATACTATTAAAAATTTAACAAAAAAAAAAGAATAAAATAAAGCTTCATTATAACCTTGTTAAAGAAAGATACATGCTGGCCATAAAAGTCGTTAGCGTTTAAATTGCGAAGCGGCTGCACCGACCGAGCGAGCCATTACCCGCGTTTGTACCATTCTGCAACAATTAGCTGATCTATGGACCAGTTTATAGTTTCGCGCGCTTTTATTCCACTACATCTATATATTCTGTTATTGCCCATAAATGCTTACCATTGAACAAATTAATGTTCTCTTCTCCTTGAGAGAAAGGTAAACTATTATCGCCAATGATTTACGGCCACACATTATCACAGAACCTATCTAAAAATCCTAACATTGGATCTTGGCTAGGAAATATTACCTGCCATTTTATACCCTCTAACTAGACAGTCTGAGCCTCTAAACTATCAAGACATCACGTTTTAGTGTGTGGTGTGAGAATTATAGCAGAGATAGATCTGGAGTCCTTTACAAAACTTTTAACAAAGAAAACTGCATTCCACACGCAATATTTTAACTCGGCTCTCCGTAATAGCATTTTTTTATAGCATAGGTAAGCCGGCAACAAGCAGACGGATCACCTGATGGTAAGCAATCGGCGTGGTCCACGGACACCTGGAACGGCGTTACAAGTGCGTTACTGGATTTTTGGGGATTAGGAGTTTGAGGATCGTTGGGGATTCAGGGATTGGGGAGATTGGAGGAGGGGAGGGTAACCTCACTCACACGACGAAACACAACGCAAGCGTTGCTTCACGTCGGTTTTCTGTGAGGTCATGGTATCACTCCGGTCGAGCCGGCCCATTCGTGCCGAAGCATGGCTCTCCAACACTTGACTTTTTCTACGAATCTTTATTAGCGATGCATTGAGCATCGGTTTCTGTCAAATGAAGTAAAGTTTTAAAAAAAGTTGGACTCAAAAATCAATAAACTGAGTTTAAACTAGAGCTGGTCGAATTTTTTAGTAAATTTTTTACCTCAGTAATAAAATACCCAAACAACTTTTCTAATATCATAGCGCTGGCCTCAGAAAAAACGCACAGCAAAAAACGGCAGTATCGGTGTAACTTTTGTTTTACCGAAATGGGACCATGAACCTATACCGATTTTCCGATAACGCAGCAGTTATGTGCAATAAAACTTCCTTACGTAGATAACTCGTATTATTTTCGATTCCCTGTCGGTGTCTATAATAATCGGCAACGAATCATAGTGCGTCGGAAAATATCAACCGGTGAATACCGTTGCAGCAGAGGCCAACAACATTTATTTGTTTTTGCAACGAATTTATTTTACAAATTCTTGATGAAACCGAAAGTTCAAAATATGCTGTCTAAATATTGGTTTCAATAGAATACTTTTAAAATGTTTTGTGTAAAATTATGCACAAATATTTTAGAAAGTTTCTGAAAAATGTTGTAAGCCGCTGTACTTAGATTGCTGTCATCAAGAAAGTTAGTTGTTCCTCATCTGGCTATCAGTATCGCTTTAGTGAGCTCGGTCTAGTCCTAAACGAGATCGTTTTGAAATGCAACATTTATCTTAAAATTTTACTTTATCGTAGATTTTCTTTCCATTGTACCTATCAATATAAAATTGTTAGATCAATCTCAAATCTAACACTGATTTACACAATGAGGATTAAAAAAAGAAATACTTTTTTTTATAATTCGATAACTATAGAAAACAGCTAAAACTCGATGGAACCCATTAATTTCTACAAAACCCCTCAAACAGACAGACACACCTTTCAATAAGCAAGAACTCTCCCTAATCACAATAAGAAAGATCCACAAAAAGAAAATTATATCCATAGGAAACTTTAATAAAAAACAAAAAATGGTCGACTAAACAGGATAACGCCGACATCGTGCTAAAACAAACTCGGCCCGAAGCTGTGGGCGTGTTGTTCGATGGTAAGGCACGCGCCGATCTCCTAGATTATTTCGCTACAGCAATCGATGCACCTTCACGAAACGAACCCGTTCTATAAGCACTACTAAGTTTGTCGTTTATGCTTCCTATATTGTGTTCTGTAAATGATAACAGATATTTATTAAATAAAGTAACAACGAGCATTTGACTATATGAAAAATTGGGCCTTTCTTAACCTGGACATTCAGGTGGATAGAAACTTGCTGATGATAAAAAAAAACGTTTATAACTTTTTGAACTTTCTTTTAACTTGACTTGTGTAGGCTGACTTGATAGTCGCAGTGGTAAGTGAGACAATCTGATGGACGTGGACAAATTGGACTTGTAACATGTTTTGTCGAACAAATCCAATTAAAATAATTTGCACGACCTCAAAATCAAAACAGAAGGCCACACTTATACATTATCACGATTGCAAATAGGTATCGAATAAAGATTCAACTTAAATTTCATTATACTATAACCCGTACAAAGTCATCTCATAAACCAAGTACTTAGACAGATATCACACAAATTGAATGTTCTTTAGGTCAAATTACACTTTCCAGTGGTTTCGTTGCGTGGGTGGCTGACGGTCCCTTACGTACTGCAACCTTTTACGCTTCAAAGATCAGCGTGGGTGCCACCTGTCATACGATCCTCTAATAATTATTGCACGCTTATAATAATGTCACAATTTCCTAGTAACATTCATAGATATACAGAAGTAAATGGCATGAGTTCAGTGATTCTAGACACAATTAATACAAAAATAAACGTATGGGACTTCTAAATATAGGAATTAGAACAGTTTCATAAAAAATAATGGTGATATGCAAAAATGCGCATCAGCAGGACAGATAGTGGAATATTTTCTTGCTTAACAAGTTCTTTGAACGTTATTTGACGTGACTAACATCAGTGGAGAAAAGAAGTGTATAAAATGTATATATCACTTAATTAAATAAACCACTTATTACAAACCTACCTTAAAACACACACATAAAACTGCATAAAATTAAAAGAATAATTTTTAATTACTATTATTAGAACACGTCTAAAAATGACAGTTAAGATAATAATCGTTTCGCAGAGGGCGCTGGCGTAGTTCGTGGAGTCATTTAATTAATTATAACCTCACATTTGCTGATACGCAAGTATTAATCCGGTGTGGCAAGCTAAAGGAGCTAAGTGCAATCACTAATCAAGATGCAGGTGCTTCCCAGGTGCGTTAGTACACTCATTAAGTTAAGTGCTTCTAGTTCGAACCCCGTATCACCAATGAAGTAAACAAAATTAGCGTTTTGAACGCTGTTTACTAGATAATTAGCAATCTGTCTACGTCTCACATTCGTATGACGTTGCTACTCTGTGTTACTTTAGATAGTTTATTGCATTGAACAAAAAACTTCTATTAGTTGGCACCACCACTTAATCACAAAATGAGCAATAGAACATACCTAATATTAAAGTTATACTAGGCACTTACATAATACAAAATGCACAAAAGAATCCTTACATTGGGTCGGGATTAAATTAATAGTTGAAACTAAATGGATCGAAATATTAAAAACCTAACAAATAAAAGGGATGTCCATCCTTGACTGACATTCTTCTATGGTGCACTTCTGTCGCGGAGAAGCTAACGGGTAACCGGGGCTCCGGCTCGACGTGCAGGAGAAGGAACGGGGTGGTTTTTAGTCAGTAAGAGTCTGACACTCCCTCCCGCCTCGCCCAGGCGGGAGCAGTCATTCGATGATTTCCCCCCTTAAAAAAAAAATGGTGCACTTCTAAATTCAGTGAAGTCATTATTCACATTGAACTAACTGAGGACTAGTTGAGCAAACACAAACCCAAACTACAACCACTTGGGTTAACCAATTTGCACTTTGGAATTTGAAAAGAAGCTGAATAACTTATCACTAATGCGATTAAAGATTAGTTAGAAATAATTATGAATCGAATAATTTACTGAATACTCTTACATAACAAACTTGCACAACCGTACTGTTACGTACGATTAACATACGTAGGCATTTTACAAACGAATAAAATTAATGCTATTTTTCATTCCACCTGGCAACGAACCCCCACATAAGAACCGGAAACCTAATAACATTTTAGTTCACCTTCCAATCAAATTACTGGGAAACAAACACAAAGAATTTCAAAATTAAGCCGTCTCGAAGGAGTGATGAAGACGTTCCGCCATACGTCAGTCGCGAGTCGTGTGGAAATCGAATTAAATCAGTCACTGGCTGAAAAGAATCGTTTCTTGGCACGAATGGACAACAATGCCTGTTATTAAAAAAAAGAATGGTGATAAAGAACGTATAATTTGTTCAGTAATTAATGCGAGGCGGTGTGACGGGGGCGTGAGTAAAGCTTCTCATTTCGCATGTAGAAAGCCGCGTCTGTCCGCATACTCGTTGCGAAGTTACGTCGATAATGTTACGATAAGAACGCGCTCATTTGTGTAATTAATTGTGACTAATTGAGACGTATTTAAGTGCACAAAATGTGTATGTAAATTAAATTAGCGGAGGTTAACAATTAGGGGTTAGATCGGAGTTCGGCGTATTTGTAACGAATTTAAAACGATATGTTGTTATTGTTTGTGGACACGCGAGAGTGACTGGTGGGCAAAAATCTCATCTGGAATGAAGCCACAGACTGGCATGCGAATTGAATTGCATTGTCCGCTGTCACACGCCTCTCCCCTCACAATATTCGACATCGACCCCAATATTAAACTGACGCAAGCAACCAGTTTGATAAAAAAAAGAAACTATTTCTAAATCTAAATGTAACTAAAAATATCAACATTCTATTCGTAAAAAAATTTAATGAATGCTAAAAATAAATACTTTTATCCAAAAATAAAATGTGAACCAATATGTGAAACTAAACCGTAGACATTTGAATTGCAATTGGTGACATTTTGTTGACGAGCTACTTTCTAAATACTATATTTAGATATTTTTAAAAGTTTAAAAACCATTCAGGCTATAAATAATACTGTTCATCTTAATTTTAGATATGGTTTGGTTTTATGAAAAACATAACTGAAAATTTTGATAAGGGTGATTACAGGGCGTGACGTTCGCTACTAAAAATGATAAAATAAAAAAGGGCTTTGGTAAAAAATTGGCTTCTATCAACAAGCATACATGATAAGATTAAAAATAGTTTTCAATTCGGGTATAAAAACAAGTATCTACCTACATATGCCAAATCCAAGTTAATTTGGTGTTTCATGATTTCTACTTTCCACAATAAGAAGTCGACATAACGATCCTTATGTTAATTTTACAAACAATTATAAAGGTAGAAAAGCATAACAACCGTTAGGCCACGCAATTCAAAATAACATACAATCATCGAGACCCTAGAAAACGTGATGCAATTAAACTTACAACGTATAAAAATAAATTAAATACTTATAAAGGTTGTGTTCATTAGAGAGCGTTGCGGCTGCGGCGCGTGTACGCAGTCGTCAGTTAGGCTAGTAACAGACAGCATGCAGCATTAGTTACTGGGACTGACATTCCAATAGAGTCTAAAGAGCCGACAGTCCCCCAGCCGTCGTGAACTAGTCCCATGCCCACACTCATACGTACTTTATGAATGAATGTGTACTCGGCTTAAAAATCAATGACATGACTCAGAGCTGATTAATCGTGATTTTCGTTTTAGAAGCTAAAATTGACGCTTAATCAAAAGTACAACTTAGAAGTTGTGGAATCATGGAAAGAAAAATATCCTTATTTTATCATTTCTATAGAAATTGTATTCCAGTAAAATTTTACTTAACATAACATAACATCACGCCTTTTATGCCAGAAGGTGTAGGCAGAGGTGCACATTATGCCACTGTACAATGTAATACCCACTTTTCACTATTTATGTTATGAGTCCCATGTAATAGGGGGTGAGCCTATTGCCACATACCGGGCACAATTCCGGAGTCCGTGCTACTACTGAGAATTTTTAAGAACCCAGTAATACTTTGCCCGACCAGGGAATCCAACCCGAGACCCCTTGCCCGGGAGTCGCACTTGTGACCACTCGGCCATCGAGCAGAAAAATTTAAGTGTTAAAATTATAAATTTAAAAACAAAACTGTGATACAGATTACATTGTTCTCGATCGAAAGGCTCTATATTATCTTAGTCATACTGTCAAACACCAAGCGGTCACCGGTGACCGCAACCTATTGTTCTATAATTGTGTCTACAAAACCGGTACTCGACGAGTTAAAGCTACATGAAACATATGCACGGACGCAACTAGACAATCCGACCGAGTTTCAAAAACAAGGTTACAAAATCGCGTACGTTTTGAAAATTTTGTAATCGTAAAATTCAAAATCTTTAATACTTGACCCGGGCCAAGCTATACTTTAAAGTCATAGAAGTAACGGTATGTATGAACTACTTAATATGAATTTTGAAACATGTTCGAAATATGTAATTTAGAACGCTTTTTCAAAATCTTTTAAAAGATTATTAAGACGCATATTGACATTTTTGTTTCTTATACATTTTTACATTATTTTATTTAGAAACCAGTTTTTATTTTACGACCTTGATGCAGACCTAAGACAATATATTTCTTTTATATTACTTGCATATAAGTTCACGCATACATAGTGGGTACATTATATATTATGTAATTTATTCAATTTGGTTTTATTATATTTAATTCCTAGAATGTATGACATCATTTACCTAAGTGGGGATTCCCCGAGTAGGTAGGTATCATAAATGAATAAATTTATTATTAAGTTTTCTAAGAAGATAATTTCGCTAGACAGATGCATAACAATTAACGATTTAGAGATTTCTTTTTTGTCTATTTTTAACGTAAAATGTTTAGATATATTTTACAAGGTAATTTGGTGATATCTGATCGTGCCTGATCTGATTTTAAATTCCGTAGAACCGTTAAATTTTATAAGTTAAAAATCTTTCTGTCTTAACCAAATTTGCTAAATCAGGCACATTATTTAATTCAGAAGCATAAGGCTATACTATTAAAAATACACATTATTCTCATGTCTCTCATTATTATCATGACTTAGTACCACCCTAACTTAGACTGGCAGATAATGCCCTGGACATAAAGTCCGCCTTGTGCTATATGTGTTGAAGTTGAATAAATAAATATTCGAATATTGCCATGGACTCATTACATGGACTCGGGTTATATCCTAAAACTGAGACTAGCCACCGAAACACATGACGTAGCAATCTGTAAAGTCTAAACTTTCAATGAACCAACTACTATCCCTATACCACTTGCCAAACATGGGGATTAACATTGCAAACACTCTCATGAGAGGTCAGGCTTTATTTAGCAATATATTCCAAGTTGGAATAATTTCCAACTCAACTAATGACAATCGTAACTTAACTTAACATCACGCCTTTTATCCTCGAAGAGGTAGGTAGAGGTGAACGTTACCTCACTTAATGCCACTGTACAATGTAATACCCACTTTTTACTATTTATGTTATGAATTCCATGTAATAGGGGGTGAACCGATTCCAGACGCCGTGTAATACTACTGAGATTTAAAAAAATGACCTGTAGTTCTTTGCCCGAAAAGTAGGTGGTGCGGTAAGTTGTGGTGGTAGGTAGGTGCCGCCAGGTATCGAACCCGAGACCCCTTGCCCGGCAGTAGCACTTTCGACGAGGCGGTAATGTTGATGAAATCGATAAATCAAATCCAAAAGTTCCACTGGATTTCCCCATTAAAGCAACAGCAAGTTGAGTGCTTCATTAACAATAAATCTATTTAATTTGTTTAAATTTAAAAACCTGAAATTATTTAAAGATTAGACTAAGCGGTGATAATAAAATGCAGTTAATTATACGTCTTATTTAAATAACAAATGTGTATACACTATACATACTAATTAGATAATGATATACTTTGTACCTTCATATTTAGTACATATTTAAAATAAATTTTAATTTAATAGTACATATCAACTTACATTTATGAAGATTAATCTACACTTTGTCGACTTTAATAAATTATTAGTTAGATTGTAAAATCCATAACTCTTTACGAGTAGTTCGTAATCTGCTTTTCCGACTGGCATGTTCAAATCTACCAAAAAATATTCTTGTAAATAAATACTTACAATACATAACTAATTGTAACAATCTGGTACTTAAAGTATAAAAACATTAACATGAATTAATAATCTACTTATTCTACTTTATACCACTTTTCCAATGTGGCATACAATAGAAGGTGAGCTTATGTCTTTTTTTTTATAACATAAGCCGGTAAACGAGCAGACGGATCACCTGATGGTAAGCAATCGGCGTCGCCCATGGACAGCTGGAACACCAGAGGCGTTACAAGTGCGTTACGGGCCTTTTGGGGATTAGGAGTTTTAGAATCGTTGAGGATTCAGGGATTGACAGGGACAACGCACGGTAATGTGCGTGTAAATGCTAAAAAACTACTCCAAATAGAGGTAAATGTTGAAATATCATCACTCGACTAACGAAGCAGCGACCACTGAAAACAAATCATTTCAATAAAAAAATAAACTAATGAACTCTAACCTCAAAACAAAGGCAGTTTGAAAGTCCCACAAACAAAGTCGTAAGTGAAAGCCCTATTTTAGTTGTTTTTGCATCAAATCTGGAATAACTTTGCATAGCATGAATCGCAAAAAGCGGGCGTACGTAAGAGATGCATGCTTAGCCAGCTAGCCTGATTTAATAGAATAGAGGGCCATAGATGTAGGGACACACGCTGCACCTAGTTGTGTCGTATTTCCCTTTATTTTGTTCCCTATGATCACTTGAGTTTTGTTGTTTACATTGATGGTTGATGTTTTTGGTTGGAGAATGTTTTCTGATTGACTTTTGAGTGATAGTCGACAGATGAATTTGTCTAGCTTACTCAAAAGGAATCGGTAAGCTTCAACTTTTGTTGCAACTTCAATGTTTGTGTTTGGTTAGGTTACCTGCACATCTAATTTTTGTTAACACTTCAGGGTTTAGTTAGTTCACTAAGTAATTTACGCATTGAGGTAACGTATTCGTTACGAAGACATGTACACAAATTATTTACAATCAAAATAATGAAAACGTCTGTTTCACTAGTTAGCCATAAGGTAATTTCTTCCTAAATAAATGCTAATAAAGATTAGTCCATCCAATGCCTAGGTACATCCGAAACACAAAATTATCATCCAGCAGAAATGTATACGAATTCTAAAGAAAACATCGTTGTAAGTGTCTGTGGTAAGGGAAGGGTCGCGCGTGCGGCCTCTGTGGTCGTTTTGTACCGCGCATGCGTCGTGACCGCGCGCGCGCTCTCGTCACGCGTCCCGCCCGGCGCAGGCGCACACCACTATTTTATCGCATTAATTATTTGGAAAAGGATTCCCGAAGAACCAGCATTCTTGTGAGCTTGTCAGCTGTGGGAACCAGCTTTAATGATTAGATTTTCAGTCTTATATTAATAGAGATTTTTAATATTCTGTAAGAGGAAGTTGAACCTATTTATTTATCTATTTTCCTAGAATTTATTACAGCAACCAACAATTACCAATGAGTTAAAAATAACCATTATAAGTAAGTAAATCATCACATCGGAATGACAGCAATGAATGTAATAATTTAAGGCATAGTAATGCTAATCCTAATCATTTGTCCGTCGAATAACACCAGCTTTAAATCGATTGCTATATGCAAAACAGGACCGAGACCCACACTGAACATTTCGGATATTTAAAATTCCTCATAAAAACCACCCCATTCCTAGCTGAAGATTCTTTGCTTGGAGTGGATTTACTACCACAAAACAAAAGGCTAATTTATCCGTGTTATGAACTACTTCCTAGCATTACATAGGAACTTCAATTGAGATCAAACAACTCGATCTAACATTATACCTACATAAAGGCTCACCGCAGATCCGCTCATGTTTCGGTGTTTTCTCATACTTACGAAGTTTATTCATGTACTATATAATAAATTCCGGGTTACTAAACACAGGCAGAGAAAGGTAAAAACAAATAGCTGTGGAGCGTGTAACTCCCTTATTATTGATTGTCGGAATCTATTAGGGTGTGCTTATAGTGAGTGATAGAAACTGTGACAGTTTTGTCAAGGATTTTATGTTATAGCTGTCTTGTAGCTCTAGTCTAATTTTGAATTCGATATCATGATCTGCAGAAGTAAGAGAAAAAGAAGTCTGAAATGCTTTTATTAGTATTGCTATACTATAAAATATTTTAAGAAACATTATATTAATACCATGTATAAAAAGTGCCTATATAAAAACAGTTTAAAATAAAATCAGATAATATTTTACATAAGAAGACAAAACAGTATTGAAAGACATAGCAAAAAGTAAACAAAATATTGAAGCCGTCAAATAAAGGAAAAAAACAGTTTAAAAAAAATACAGAAACAAGATTAAAAAATGTCTTCTTTTTAGACAATACAGAAAAGATGTAAATGCTTACTTTTGTAACAAATATAACAATAAAAAGCGTACAATAACCAGGGTACCTATATCAATCTATCCATCTAACGGCCGATAAATTTCATGGGAGGAAATCTTTTAAATATTCGACAATTCCTCCATACTAAAAACTATCAACTGTCAATTTTATTCTTCACATTTGAAATATCGGCCCTAAAACGAGTATTTTTGAAAGTATGCCCAATGTGGAACCACCCTATTATGATTACACGGGACTCATGCAAAAACGAACAAGTGTGTAGGCCGGTAAGTGGCCGCAAAGTGCAAGCATACAGTGCATCAACTATACTCCTGTACTCCACATTGTGTTACTCTACTTTCATATCTTTGTACTTTACTTAGGCTTCTTTCATTAAGTATTACCTGTATATATACGATGTTTAATGCGAGTTGCTTGTTGATGTATATTCTAGTGTTATTTCCTGATACCTTTATTTCTTTCCAATAAATCTACTTTAAGCGTTGAGTTTAAAATGAAATAAAGTATTCTAATTTTCTCTTCATAATAACTATCGTGAGACATAATAAATTAACTAAAATTGCGGGTTACTCACGTGAGTATACTGAGAATGAGAAAAGCTCTACTAGTTTCGAGCCACAGAGGGGTTCTTCCTCATGAGCAGCGGTCGCGTGAGTGAGCTGGGCGACGTCGCCAAATGAATGAACCCGCGACTTTAGTTAATTTTCTCTTCATTTAAAACGATGCATTCAAACTTCTAAAACTTTTATTAACTTCTACCACGTTACAATGTCGCCTAAAAATGATTGTTGGATTATTTATTCCACAATAAGTTAGGTATATAATCAAAAATAGATCAGTATTGGCCAAGAACAAAATGTTAAAGCCACAAAGATAATTATCACGTTACATCCCTTAAAAGCAAGTCCGTTTAGACAGCCATATTCAAACAAGCAACCACCTCCTACCACCCCTATTTCCTAGTTAGTTACATAAACACCTTACATACCATACACGTTACATAAATATGTGAAGTATCGGTACAATATAATGGTAACAAAATAGTTTATATTCCCTGCAGCATCATCACCATGGCAGTTCACAGCTAAACAATAGAAGTCTATAGTCTATATAACAAAGGAAGTCCTTTACAGAAGAAAGTTTGCCATAATAGAATTTAAGCCTAGAAGAACCATACTTCGGCACGAATGGGCCGGCTCGACTGGAGTGATACCACGGCCTGGCAGAAAACCGACGTGAAACAACTTGGTGTTTCAGGTGTCAGCGCCGATTGCTTACCATCAGGTGATCCGTCTGCTTGTTTACCGGCTCATTCCATACAAAAAAGCATCATCACCGTGGCAGTTCACAGTAAAACAATAGGTTTCCTTTACAAAATAGAGTTTCCTACAATCTCCGTTATATATATTTAGTTCAATATAATTATCCATCATAAAATAAACTACGCGTTACATAGACGCTAGAAGTAACGCACCTATTTACCTTCCCTCAGTCATAGCTAATTATTTACAGATACTCCCTGTAAGCGAATGGTATATAGCTTATACTGTAAGCACTGTAGTAACTGTAACTGTAAGCCTTACAGTATAACAACAAAATAACTTACAATAAGAAGCTAACCAATTAACGCAACGAAACACTACCAACATTAGAAAATGGTCGTAAAATATTTTACTCAATAAGAATGAAACTAAAGAAAGGCTATTAATTAATACAGTACCCGGCGATAAATATTGCACATCGACCTTTGGAAAGAAACAATCTGATAAACCACTATGTATATCGCTCCAGTGCCTTTGGCCAAACGCAACCTGTCGCGGAGAACCTAACGGGTAACCGGGGCTCCGGCTGGACGTGCAGGAGAAGGAATGGGGTGGTTTTTAGTCAGTAAGAGTCTGACACTCCCTTACACCTCACCCAGGCGAGAGCAGTAATTCTATGATTTTCCCCCCTTAAAAAAAAAAAAAAAAAACACTGACAAGTGTCAAACTTTACATCAATTCCATATAATTTGGTTTTCTATTCTAAATGTAGACAAGCGCTAAATGGCATTTGGCTACAGCTGCTGGTTATAAGCCGCCAAAACCAGTCGAGCACTCTCGTCGAATCACAAAGAGGTTGAAAAAGAAAAAAAAGAAATACACAAATCTCTTTTTTCAAAAGTCAATGTGCAATATTGAACACCGGGCACTGTACTTTACTACTAAACGTATAATTTCACATTGTTATAACAAGCCATGTAAAATATATGAGCATCCATATGTAAAATGGCCGTTGCTATCCATCTTCAAATACTGCCGTCGAAGCGATAATCATAAAGTTTGGTACTTCGGGCACACTAGTTTTATGCAGCACCTAAAGCATAGTACTAAGGCTTCCTTACTATTAAAATTAAAATATTTCATATTTCTCGTAACTATGAAACTGGAATGTATTATGCATCTAGTGTGTAGTTTGAGATGTATGACTGAGGTGAGTATGGATAAATGGAGATAAGTAAGTAGGTATTATATTTATGAATATCTTTTATACATACGTATGCGATATTAGCACGTCCACACAAATGAGCCGTTATTTTGACGCTCTATCTGTATTCTCTAAACCTATTTCTGGACAACATTCTAAGCTTTTCATTAATTTTAAAATAATAACAGCTTATTAATAATGTTTCTTCAGCTCGCGCCAAACCTTTGGTTCTCTTTTTCAAACATTGATAGTTTTAATTATGACATAAAAAAGAAACCTTAGTTGCAGACATAATTAGAAAACTAATATAAATATATTACGAGAATTCATTCATAAAAATAAATTCGTTTAAACACAAAATTATCATACATATAAGGCACCTAAAATTCATAAAACTAAATTCACCTTATCATTAACCTATCGCAAAATAATGTATGCAATTCAATACAAAGGCATAAAAACCTCATTTGGAAAGTACCGACGGTTAATCGATAAAAAAGGTATTTAAGAATAAAAATGCAGCCAATTTCAATTAGGTACCCATCATGGCAGACACAGACATAGAAAAAAAATTACAAAATAGCCAAATAGAAGTAAAAGACAGCATTTTTAACTGCATCGTCTGGCTCAATAAATTAATCAGACTGGTATTATTTAGCAGCATTAAGAACCGATCAATTTATAGCCAGACATCTTTTTTGGAGATATTTTTTATGTGGTCGTTGATTTTTTGCTGCATTGACGAGACTATGAATAGAAACTAGTTAAGATGCACTATTTATGTTGTCTCGAGGACTACGTGATAATGACTTTGTTAAAATGAATGAGTATAGGTAGGTACTGTCTAACAAGCCTGCACACTATGCTTCTAGTCGTCACCTAGCAACAATAACTATTGACTGTATTGTTTAAAAGTGACTGGTTAGTTCGAATTTATAGTTTGTAATTATTAATTGTAATTGGTGATTAATAGGTACTGTCTAAGCATTTGGTAGAATAATTCTTTTATAAACTGCGTTCAAAAAACCGAGTTCAACCGAGTTTTTGGAAGTAATCGAAAGTTTAAGAAAGATTCGTCACTATATTTATTTAAATTCAAAATTAACTATTTTATTTTTTTTATTTATTTAACTTTTTGCAACAAAAGTACATAGGCGGGCTTAATGCCATGGGCATTCTTACTAGCCAACCTTTAGGTGATGCAGTGAGAGCGTGGTCGGTGCAATAAGTTGACAACTATATCTAATATAATTTTTAAAATGACAGTATACATACAACGGTCTATTGTAAATATAAATATTTTATTAATATAGATCAATATATATACATATAAATAAATAAGTATATATGTATATATATGTGCAATCAAATATTCAAACATAAAAGAGATAGGTTATGAAGACTCTACCAACTTTCCCACCCGAAATCCACTTACGAACTCCAACCTTGAACGCCTGCTTACTGGAGGACTTCCTGACTTCCAAGGGTAGCCTATTCCACAGAAGAATAGATTGGATGTGAAATGATGAGTGGACAGTATCGGAACTGTGAGAAGGACAGTGAAGAAGAAGATTGTGAGAAGAACGAAGATTTTTAGAGTGTCCCAAGTAACGTCATTGAAAATAAGGAGTCAGATACGAAGGGGGAGTGGGAGAATGAAGGATTGAGAAAAGGGTTGTCAAAACACGGAGAGCCCTTCTCTGCCGGATGGGCATCCATTTCAACTCAGACCTATGCACAGAAACATGATCGTATTTGCGCAAGTTAAAGACAAATCTAATGCAGTTGTTGATAAGACGCTCAAGCTTGTTGAGCAGGTCCGAGCCGAGATCGTAATAGCACACGTCACCATAGTCGATTATGGGAAAGATGAGGGACCGCACAAGCATTGCCTTGGTCGTGGGTGGTAGAAACCTTCTATACCGGTTCAGATTACGCAAGGCACCAGTAACGCGTTGGCTGACACTGGAGACCTGAGTCCGCCAGCTCAACGTAGCATCAAGATACAGACCGAGATTCTTGACACTTGAACCAATAGGAATCACAGTACCATCGAGAGTTATGGGAGGAAGATGTGCGATCACCACCCTGTTCATCATACGGGGGCTACCAATAATAATACCCTGGCATTTCGTGGGGTTTACTGCCACACCAAACCGGCCAGACCATCCACTTATAGCCTCCAAGTCCTTATTAAGCCTGTCAATGGCCATTGACAAGTCTTCCGGCCGGGCCCGAGCGTAAATCTGAAGGTCATCAGAATAAAGATGATACGCACACTGAAGGTTGTGAGTGATGAAGTTAATAAATATAGTGAATAATAATGGGGAAAGAATACCGCCTTGTGGAACACCAGCGGCAAGCTCACACCAATTCGACAGTGTCTCCTCATTGCGCACAGCCTGCTGGCGCCCACGAAGATAAGACTGAAACCAATCCAGTGCCCCAGGCGACACCATAAGATAGGACAGGATGGATTCAAGGATGTCGTGACTGACAGCATTAAAGGCATTTAAGAAGTCTATTAAGACCATAGCAGTGACTTTAGACTCACTGATCCCCTCTCTAATGTCACCAGTCACTTTGAGAAGTGCTGTGGCGGTGCTGTGCCCAGGTCTAAACCCAGATTGCAGTGGACTTATAAAGTTGTGACGGGCTATAAAACTTGATAACTGCTTATGGGCACAAGCTTCCAGCACTTTGGAAAGGAATGGAAGGATCGAGATTGGACGGAAGTGTGTAGGGAGAGTAGGATTTGTGATTTTAGGGAGTGGACGGACGTAAGCTTTACGCCACAGGGAAGGGAACTGTCCTGAAAACAAGGAAAAGTTAATAATATGGGTAATCGATGGGAGGATATAATCAAGGATCGGGATGACCATACTACGACCTATATCGTCATAGCCAACGGCCCTGGATTTGATTGATAGGATAATCTTTTTGATATCATCCAGGGCTACCGGAGAAAAGTTAAAAGAGTCTGTACTCTGCCGCGGAAGGCCAGTGATGAACTCCACCGTCTGACGAATGGCTGAACGATCCAAACTAGAGGTAGTGGTGAAATGGCGATTGATATCGTCCAAACCAATCGTATTAGGTAGGTCCACATGACCTTGTTTGCCGATACCCAGCGTTCCAAGGAACTTGCAGATGGCAGCCGCGGAGGTGGAAGTGATATTTTCTAGAATGTTTCGGCGTTTAGCATTACGTATCATCTGATTACACCGATTCACATATACACTTGTAGAGTGCCCAATTCTCATCCGAACGATCCCGTCTATATTTCCTGAAGGCTCGATTTCTTCGCCTCATGGCCATACGTACACCTTTCGACATCCATGGAGCTGGTGGACGCTTAACAGTAATTGATTTAATCGGCGCGTGAATGTCGTATAGACTTTTTATCAAACGGTTGAAAACGGTTATCTTATCATCGACAGAGGAGGCATTGGATACCTGTGATTCCCACTCGAGCCCGGCGGCATTGTTACGTAATTTGTCGACATCCAATTTCGCAAAACAACGCATGCGCAGCACCCTAGGGATAGGTTTACGGGGCTTAAGGCAGTAGGACAAATGGATAAGGTCGTGATGGGAAAAACAAGAGGCAGGACATTGACCATGAGTGGAGACATGAAAAGGGCATGAGGTAAGGGCCAAGTCAAGCCACGTATCCTCACCTCCAGAGCTGCAGTGAGTTGCTTGGAGTGGCAAAATATGAAGACGCCAGTCTTCATATTTTGCCACTCGACTCGATGAGCTTACGAAGTTTACGGGAACGGTAGGTAGAATGCAAAAGGTTTGTGTTAAAATCACCCATGATGACGTTATGCTCATACATAGATCCAATGGATTCCAAAGCCAACTCAAGGTCAGAAAAATAGTCTACTGCAGGAGGACAGTAGACCACACCGATGAGAGCCCTAACACCATTTATACATACCTCGAGGAAAATATATTCAGCTGATGAAGAGTAATCCGGAGGCGATGCAGCTAGAATTTTGTAGGGAAAAACACTTCGAAGATAAATGGCTACACCGCCGCCCCCCTTTCCCAGCCTATCATTTCTAATCAGTATGAAACCCGGAAGGGAGTAGCTGGTGGAAGGAAGATGAGGTTTGAGCCAACTCTCGGAAATCAGGACCGCATGAATATTGCCATCAGAGAAAGTCTCATACAAATCACTATAGTGGCTGGGCACACTCTGGGCATTAATATGACAAATGTTTAACAAATTTTTATTTGAATGGCCGAAAGTCCGACGCAAGTGCTCACCAAGTGTACAAGAGGAGAAACTCGCGTTCGAAAGGTCTATAGAATTGTTGGCAGAAAGAAAAGAATCCTCATCTGATTGCATTAAAAATATATGATATAATAAGTATATAAGAATAAATATAATTAATATAAATGAATTATTATTAATAATAATAAAATGGTGCAGTACCAAACTGTCAGCACATCCCTGCACCACCCGCCAGCAGCACCAGTTCATTAACAATATTTAACTATACTTAAAACTAAAACAAATTTCAGAATTAACTCACATCCATAAACATAAAAGTAAATTAAAATTGATGGCGATCTGAGGAAACATTATTCAATCCACAAGTCTTTATTCGAAGTGCATTTTATGTTAAGAAAGAAAAAAAAGGAAATTACATTAGGAAAAAGGGAACAGCAGAAAAAATTAATAAATTGCGTGCAACGAAACGTAACAGGATCATCACAGAAAAATAATGTAGATTGCAGAAAATGACAGAAATAACTTCACAATTACGTGCAACTAAACGCAATGGAATGACAATCAACATCAGGTGTGTAATGACATATGACAATTGACAGACAGTGACAGAACTAATAATTGTTGACCAACCCTCACATATATAAAGATGTTTATTCTATTTAACTATGTAATTATTCACAAAAAAAAATACACTAAAAACGTTTCAGGTCAAACGCAACAGCATTAGAAACTTTTTAATTTTTAAAAGCCTATACCCCGCAAACTTTACGTAGGTACATTAAATATACCAACTGGGTACAACCCTAATTGTATCGACGCTCCCTACGAACAAAAGGTTAAGTCAAAAACCGTGGTTTTCAGGAGAGCGTTTTTAAAGTTCAATCCGCTCTACAAAGAATACCGTACATAATTAATTATTTTTTTCTTTTGTAATGTTTTATTAGTTTTAGCAAGTTTATAATGGCATTTATAAATATTTTGTATTTTTATCAGTTCTTAGTAAAACTAACAGATAGCTGTATCTACGCTAACCTTAAAATAAAAGTATGACGGACATGTCTGTGATACCTTTTTATACGCAGGAGAGATGAAATAGTGTAAAAAGTATAATTTTAATAAAAAAATCTTATGGTAATGTAGAAATATTGTAATGTTTTCTTACTAATCTGCTAAACTGCCTAACATCGCTATGATTGGCCATAAAAGTACTTTAATCAAGACTTAACTCTGTATACGCGGTTCTATTAGTCATTGTAAGACAATATTTCTTATAATGTAAAAAAAGACATGTCCCTTCATAAATTACCAGGAAAGTATTTTATTAATTAAACAAGGGTTACAATCAAAAATTATTTATTGTTAAGTAACAATATTTAAAGGAACTAAACAAAAGGTACTTGCAGTATCATTAAGGAAAAACTAAACATAAAAATCACAGTTGTCTAGGATTAATAATTAACATTTTTTAATCACCTTCACTATCCATCTAATTAGTAATAATAATCATCACAGCTTTATTCAGACTAATACATCTTAATACAATTATAGTTCTCTAAAAATAAAAATATCCGAATAACATTTATAGCAAAAAGAAAATTATTTATTGTTAAGTAACAATCTTCAATCTTAGGATCTAAACAATAAACACTAGCAGACTCATTGAAGTAGAACTAAACATAAAAAATCACAGTAGTCTAGGATTAATAATTAATATTTTTTTTTATTTAAGTTGGTCTCACCTTAATTATCCATATTCTACGTATTTAGTAATATTTAATAATCATCACAGCTTTATTCAGACTGCCATATCTTATTGTTATTATTTAAGTTCTTAAAAACATTTATAGAAAAATAATTAACAATCTTCTTCCTCATCACCCTGTTCTTCCTTACTATGTTTAAGCTTAATATAGAAACCATAATATTTTTTAGGTATAATCATTGTATCGCATAAACTAATCAAGTCTTTGTACTTTGGTTCAGATATAGGAATAGGATTTTTGTACACCTTCTCTAGTATTATTTCTTGGTCTTTCTTTATCCTCCCTCTTGTCAATTTCAAATTATTGCCACAGTCCAGTTTTCTATAGTTTTCTTCAAAAAAATCGTACTTAAATTCAATGACGTCCGGGTTTCCCCCTAATACTTTTACTTCTTTTACTTTATTCCAAGAAATTTTCTCTGAATTTGTATCTTTAATCCAGTTTTTGGTATTTAGCCAAGCTTTGAAATTCAAAACCAAATCTTGGTTCACTTCTACGACTGTATAAGATGGACTATTCTGTTTCGCCCAGCGAACTAGTGTGTACCATTCATCAGGTATGTAAATAAGCTTATTTTTTGATGTTCGCTCAATTAACGCGTGAACGCTGTCTGCCTCATTTTGAGTATGTCCTTTTTCTAAAAATCGATGGCATATATCTACCTTAAACGTGTTGCTTACATACAAGTATATAAAAAAAAAACAATGCGATTGCGATTCTGGCCAGTACAGTTATCTGACCAGAATCTAAAATCTTTGACACCAGCTTTAATCTTGTTGTTTATGAAAGAAAACAAGCAGCTGGCCACTTCGTTGGCGCCACGTTTCGCAACCGTTTCATCCCACATGTAACACGTAGCTTCCTTAGACCCAGCATCAAAAACAGTAAAATTATACACTGATAATTTCCTTTTATAATACAACACACTGATTTCACCATGTGGCGTATTATTTATTTTTTGGAAGTCAAACATTGCAGTACAAATAACAGATGGATTCGATTGAGCTTCAATTTTGTCAACGTTTTTCAATTCTCTGGCAAGCTTTTTGTTAGCCATGTGTAACTTATGCTTTACTTTATCATCACTAGTGGGTGAGGTGTTGTTTTTCATTGCATGACAAAGGTCACATTGGTCTTTTTTACACACCACACAGTACACACACACCATACAGTATACAGGCCATACATTTTTTTAAAAGTCAATTCACTATCTAAATACTGTTTGTTTGAGTCTTTACGCGTATAATGACTTTCTACAGGTGCTAAACTTTTAACACGTGCAGTTACATTTGCTTTCATTGCTGAATTTATAATAGTTGGATGATTTGAATGAAAACCTCTCATGTCTTTAGTACAAATACCCGTATCTTTATCATATTTATCAATGGCTGATTGTATAAAAGTATTACTTACAGAAAAAGTATTTTTAAACATGGTCTTGCATACCATTATCTTCTTTTTGTGGTCAACATCAGATGAAAGAGGCAAGAAAAACTTATAAACATTTAACCTCTTAGAATCCTGTGTTCATTGTTTTTTTCGTATTTCTTTCACATGCAATAAAAGACCACTGCTGAGAATGATCACCCAGATTCCAAAAGGTTTTGAAAATATTTCGACGAGTTACTTCGTCAAATTTTTCATTTCATAACATTTTAATCGACAAGAAGATACGACATGGGCCTTTTATTTGTTTAGCCATTTGATGTTTCCCGGATCGAGATATGTGAGCTTCACCTAAATTCACAAGAACCTTCCTCTTTTCATTTAACCAGTTCGATGTGTTAGTAATTCTATTCTTTTTATAGCTTTTTTTACAAATTGACGCTTCTTTTTTCGATGCTGTGGTGTTGATGAACCAGACATTTCACTAGACCCTAACGGACTTGATCTAAAAGTTGTATCAGATAGAATACCACTACTTTGTATTAAATCTTCACAATCATGAACAGACTCCCCAAAGCTCAGGCATGGACTTGGTATTGGTGTTAAAGGTTCTTCAATAATATCGTTTACAGCTACTGGTTGTGGTGTTTCATTTTCACAAAATATAGATGTACTAAGACAGTAATTTTCAATCCCATCATTCGAAATTTCCCCTACCGTATCAATAATATAATTTAAATCACTTTGCGATAGTATATTAGCCGATATCTGGTTCTGTTCTCCATCACTGTGAGTTTCGGCAGCTTGTGTTTCGTCGTTAGAAACTCCGAAAGTCGGACTTTTAGGAACTTCCGGTGGTTGATCCTCTAAATCCATCGAAATATCTTTTTCTGTGCATATTCGTGTCTCTAAAAACGAAAAAAGAAAATACTATAATAATAAATAGTAATAAAAGTAAATGATAACAAATCCATATATTTTTTTTAAATTACCCGTATAAACGGACATGTAGGACATGACTTTATGTATTTCTATAACAAATAAACGCAGTAATTATTGAAGAAATCATTTATTTTTAAGTAGCGGGTAACCCATTATAATTATTGGTGAAACAGTAGAATTCATTGACTGCATCATATTAGAAGCGGGTAGGTATAATATGACCGCCCCTACGCCGATTTTGTAATATTTAGGTTAGACAAACCTATAAACATAATCAACCATTAATCAACTGTTAATGTACACTTATTTGAATGAGTACTAACCTTCATTAACTTCATCCATATAATTAATTAAATCTTGGGCTTCAGAAACACATACAACATTATTTCTGGAGTTTGCAATATCCACTAGTAGCTTTGATCTATTGTTATTCATATTTTCCAGTACGATTGTAGGTGATATAACTAAATAACACACTCAGTAATCTAAAAACTGTATCAAAACAACAATTATTTGACCACACGATCACGCTTCGACACGTCTTTGTAGACGAGTTACTTTAAATGACGTTTACTGTGACAAGGCCGCGTCCGCGTCGAGTGGCGCGTATTTTCAAACATCGTACACGACGATACGTAGGGTTATTCGCATATACGACACTTTATTGTATATTATGGTGTACTTGTTCCCATATACGACTTATGTACGGGGCAAACTACTTAATTTTTTGGAAAAAATCTTTTATAGGTATATGCAGATGGACAATTTAAAGCCAATAAGCAAATAAAAAAAAATGGCATTTTCGACCTGTCTCTTTGTACGTAGGAGGCGTCGGTATAACTTCGAAATAATGTCCACTGCTATAAGGTCAATATGTAGCTACGAAACCGTCCACTGCTATAAGGTCAATATGTAGCTACGAAACCATCCCTTACGTATAAACTCGCTGTATAATAAAAATGAAAAATGAATACATCTGCAGACCATCCGGCTGTCCTCAAGTATTTCAAATATAACCACCACCAACAGATATATCTCAATGATATTTGCATCTACGAAAACGTAAAACAAACGTTTTGCTACGAAATTTTCGAAACCGAGTAAAAACCACACGACACTAGTCCCCAATCTTCCTACATTCGTTCGTGTTTACAAAGGGTGCGTCACACAAAATCAACGTGTTTACGATGAGGTTTAATCGTGTGAAGCCCACACGGGAGCTACTTGGTCTACGGCGTAGCTCCAGGTCTACGTCCGGCCATTGAACTCGACGTGCCGGCGCCGAATTCGCATGCACCCTTCTGAACTTCGTACACCTTAACTCACACAGGTCAAAGAGTAACGTACTCCATTCTATCCCTAATATTCGCAGACGATAATTACTATAGAAATTCGATCGTAGACCTATCACACGATCTATCATAAAACCAACTCGCAGACAACAATATTACCGAACAACAAAAGCATAACTCGACTTATTGTTCTTCTAAGACTCAAGTTACACTAAGCTTCTAATCAACCCAATCAGTCTGGCATCTAACAAAGAGCGCTTTGACAAACATTACTTATCACTACTACTGTTCTGAAACCATCGATTGTGAGTGTGTTCTAATCGTTCATTTTTATCGAGTCGGGCCTCGGGCGTGATAGATTATCCTTTAGCTTCCTTTTTCCTTTTAGAGAGCGTCGACCGTCGGCTACGAGGGGGCTAAGGGGGGAGACGAAGGGGGGCACGAACCGCTGCACCGAACCGCCAACGTCATTGCCCTGTCAACTCAACAATACTAAGCAGACGATGTTACGTATACCGAACAATACGGAATAGGTGCTAGACTAAAAAGGGATCACTGAACTCTTGTGCAAAACACAAAAACACTTTTTCTTTAACCAACAACAACAGTCACTTGCATATTACGCAAAACCAGACACAATTACAGCAAAAACTTTAAAGCTTCAACTTAGAAAGTTGTCAACCTGATTAACGAGGTGCGAGATAAAATATTTCTTTACAAATTGATCGCAAATGATTATATGATAGGTGTATTAAGAACAATAGTGATAAGGGATTAATTAGCGGTTCGTGTTAATGTGGTAAACAAGTGAACAGCTGCGGCGCAATGAGGCGCGCCCTCTAGCTTCACTTATAATAATATAATGTCTAGACTTCAGACTACAGCCATGCGTCACCCTCGTTCACACGCAACGCTTTGAACACAACCGCTCTCTGCCTTTTTGTGCGCTTCCACTAAACATAAGTGATTATCGCCATACTTGTGTATGTAAACATATGAAATACTACGATGGGACTTCTCATTCATATTCTATTCAAATTGTAAGTTAATGTAGTTACAACCGAGCACATTAATCTAAATGTGCGGGTACATGTAAACAGAACAGACACATTTTTTGTTTGACCACCTAGAATTAATGGATGATCAATATTTAGTAGGACGTAAAAAGCGCCACAGTAAAGAAAACAGCATACACAAATGTTATGTAACGACAAGTAAAGGAATTAAGTAAATGGACAAAAACTATGTAATTAAGTGTCCAATCATTTAACCGTAGAGCACTCTATTTTATGTACTAACACTGACATTAAACAAAAATAAATAACTTCATCTAATTATAACAGTATAGATCGATTAGGTAACCCTACTCCTAAAATAAATAATTATATCGACTTTTGTAAGCATGACAGTTAGAAAAAGGTTACGTACTACAACAAACTAATGAGTTATCATTACACTTTATCAACAAAAACAAACTAAGAACTAAACAACACGAGTTGTACAACAAACAAAACATTATGTACAGCAACAAAACTATGCTAGGTACTCTATAACATGCCAAATGTTATCTAGATATTAAAACAACAGTGGACAAAATATATCTTGTCTTTGACGCATTGGGATGCGTCATAACAAATTTCTGGAGCCGTAGCTAACTTGGTGCAAGCCCACGAGACCGGCGGGCGCGGGCGTGGGGTGGGCGCCCCTGCCACCCTCTATTTCCCACGCAACGACCTTTGTGCCTCGGCGATGCACTTTGACAGACTTTACTAATTCAATAGATGGACGCTGTGTGCCACGGCTCTTTCCGTTACATAATTATATACTTTGTTTAGCTTTACGTTACGTTGGATAAGTACCCCCTTACATATTACCTCTACATACATATAAGTTTATTAGATACAACGTTAATCAGTGGAGCGTTGAATATTGTAATTATTTCGTAATTTGCAGATAGAGCTTTTTTGCTTAACCTCCTAACTCAAAAAATTGTAATTTAAAAGTTCGTTGGTTACAAAAACGTTTTTGAGCAAATAGTTTTCAAGTTTACCTCTATTGTCGATATTATTCCATGCATGACAAGAAATCAACGACAACACTTTTTAGAAAGAGAGTTATATTTAATGTAAATACTAATATATCAAGTTATTCATGAAAAACATAATGTAGAGGTATAAAACAGATACGTGTTTGTTTTATGTCAATAAATATTTAATGACGACTATGTGTAATTACGAGCGAATTATAACGAGGAGTAATCTCACAGAGGTGGGTTTATTTGCTCAGGTAAATTGGCGTAGCTACCTGCACACGGGAACGTTGCGACGACGAATTACGACTATATCGTAGGTAGCACGTGCGAAATGACGACACAAATGTATTCGGTTATCTTCTAGCTGAAAATTATATCGATACTACGTGTACCATCTTTTTTTATTCCCTATTTTATTTCATATCATATCCCTATGTATAAAAACTTGTAATTTTCCATTTATTTACTCTAGTCGTTATGTAAAGAAAAACTAAATTAACTTTTCTTATCTTGCAGAAAAAGGACGTTGTCTTTGATCGAAGTGAGTAAAGAAAAAGAGTCGCAAGTGCGATTGGAAACCATAGCCTCGAGTACGACCTAGGGTGAGGCAGACAAGTACCACACGCCAGGAAAACTTTAAGAAGAATTTTGAATTAGGAGATGGTCGAATCAAAAGAAACGAAAATAAAGCACACTTAGCTGCAAGGCTTATCCACAGATATATACACAGCTTTATATATTGCATTTTAAGAAAAGACGCACCTGTACAAATGGGCTGTTCACTGGAACACTCAAAATGGAAATCGGATCCAACAGCAACATTTAGTGGCTCATAAAAAGCAATGACTTTTATTGTTACGGAAATATGCAGGAAATACAGCCAGGCTGCACACACACACACACACACACACACACATTACAAAACAATATTAGTATAAGACCACAAGGTTTTATACCATACGCCATTGAATACCTTTTCCCGCGAATAAGAAAATAAGAATCGAAAATCTTCAGTGATCTGTAATTCATTTCCTTTCCAGAATCGTTTTCTTCAACAAATACAAAACCTATTTCAAAATAAGCACATCAATACACAATGTGGATTTAGCAAATAATAGAGTTCCATGTTTGGGATACAAATAATCCTATAAAACCTGCAACAACAAATGAAGCAGAGAGTACGTATCGGCAACACGTTCCAAAATGTAATTGCGAAACCCTGTACTACAATATTATCGTAATGTAAGACCACAAAGCTGAACCGAAGCCTTCGAATAGCAATTATTAGGTATATATCAAATAAATTGGGAGTGTCCCCGTACCACGAGACTAACGGAACAAGGTAGCGACTAGCGACAAGAATCGTTTGCGCGGTGGGTTCGGGTGAGGTTCGTGGGGAGGCTCGCTTGTTTTGGTCTGTTTGGGCCGAGGACGGCCGCCACACAAAGACGACGACCGATCCGCACACTAATTCAAAGGAGATCGATAGTGCACCCACCCAGTATGCCCTTTCATGTAGACCTCATCATGCGACGCGATAATTAAAATGTTTTGCTCTGGCTAATATTTAGGGATCAAAATATTTTGGCTTGTAAAATATCGAAGGTACTTCGTGTATGTAAACCTTTATATTTGAGCACCTTATGTTGTTATTGGCGCCCAACAAAGTAACCTGTTTATTACCATTACCACTGACAACACTAATTTATTCCCAACATAGCTATAGTATTTTTATTAACTAAAAGTTGTTAAGAAACATATTCCAAAGTAGTAACGTCGAATAATAACAAGGTTTCTAATAAGTACTTTGCCTGTCAACTTGTTATTCTAACAAATTACCTGCACATTGAAAATGTAGAAACCACCTGCTTTGTATTTGCTCAGCATTACAACTAAAATGGAAATGTCTCGTAACATAATGTTATATTACACGTAACGTAATACAAAACGAAAGTGTTTTAGTGCAGCAGATTCATTTCTTCTAAGAACTTTGAACGACCTTCGAGGAGGGTGGTTGTTCAAGTTTCAGTTTCAGTTGCAGAGGGCGCTCTCCCACCCATCTCGGGAAATTTGCATGATTAAACGCGCTGCCTTATACGAACGCAAGTGAAGTAGAAAGAACTAAATTAGATAGGTACGGTATAAAGCAAAATGTTCACTGAAGAATTCATACATTTCTTTATGCATTAAGATAAAGTAATAAGTAGGTAGCGTAGTAAATAAAACTAGTTAAATAATATTACTGACAACAAAGAACCTTACATAACTTAATAGATAATAACAAAACTCAATCCCCAAAGCAAAAATCTAATAAAAGCCGCATCAATACAGAACAGGTACATCGAATTCTTGCATCGATACGGCAATAAATTAAAGGCAATATCGGCAACATTTTGCTGTTCCAAAATTGGAATCCACAACAAAGGGACGTCAAAGAAACTAGCAAGTGCACGCGTGCAAGCGGGGCCGGGGTATAAAGAGTGAGCGTTATACGGCCGAGGAGCCTCGTGCGTCCATTACTCCCCTCCGGGGTGGTTGGGGGCTGCCGAAAGTACAGGGTGGCAAGTGTCTCGCTCACACCCAAAGATGCATCGAGTTTCTGGACGAAACCGCACTGCCGCTGCATATAATGGTAATGAATTTCGTCTCCATTTTATTTAGTGTGTACCTATACGTTAGCTATCGATTTCTCTTGAAATTTCGCCATGTTTTGCAAGGCTTTGCGTCTGTTACAGTTACTTTGTGTGATATATTGGCATCTGGATACAGAATATCGAACAAAGCAATGATACTTTTGAATTAAGTACGGTGATCTTTCTAAATATGGAGTAATTATTTACTTTAGTACTAAGAACGTCTTATTTTATCCTGACACCTAAAGAAATCTTGGGACGTAGGCAACAAGCTTCTCAAATAATAAAGTTACATCTTGAAACACTATCCTTGTCTCTACACAATGACATCAGTATACCTGCATAGGTAGGTATTTCGTTAAAGTACCTCTCCTACCTACCCCAGTCACGACATGCCCCTGCACCGATAAATCGCATTATGGCCCACGTGTAGGGAATACATTTTTAATCTTGTTTCCTTTATATCATGCGGCCCAGAAAAGGTGGGTAGTGGTGGATGGAACGCCTCAGTAAAGTACCTTCCTAGATGAAATTTTGAGTAGTGAGATCAAGTTGGCGTAAAGTAATTTCGTAATAATTCAATAAAAGTAACTCTTCGAGAAGTAAATAAGTAGTTAAGTAAGTACAATTACGTATTACCTACAGAAGGAAGTGATTTGAAACTCCCTCCAAAATGTTCCTTATTTTTATTGAAATGTAGGTAGTTTTCATTCGTTACACAGTGTGACAGACATGTGTAGTTAAGTATTTGAAATCTAAGCTACAGTTGACGACTAAAGTGAGATGCACATTCAACACGTAAACATATCATCAACGTTACCAAAAACAAACACGTCAAAACAGCGCGGTAACGTTAATAACGCTCACGTTGCCATCCATAGCTCTTTTCATTCGGCACGAGCCGGTGCAGGCTGTGTCAAAGCACGTAATTAGTATTTAGGAAGGTGGTAAGAAAGGCGAGGTCGTGGGCCAGACGTCGGGTATCGATCCGACGACCTACCCCACACTCACCTCCCAAAAGGGTGGGAAGTGGGGAGCCACGCACATCGAGCCACCAATTGACACACTTAAGGTAATACTTGGCACTTACGATGTCACCTCGACGTACTGATGGCCAACGGAAACAAAGCCTGTACCTACCTACGCCAAACTACTCTATCGACAGAAACAATCACTAGCCGGACGATAGCCATGTAATCGAGAACAAAGAACCCACGTATCTCTTCAAAAACAATCGGATATAGCAAATCATTGCATCTACGATTATTGTTAGCCGAGTAGCAGAAGTAACTGAAAATTACAGAAAGCTCGACCCAGTTGGCTCCGAGCCCGCCCGTACATCGGAATATCGCGCACTTGCTTATAGAAGACATGTCTTGTATCTATTTTATTTAACCTTGGAGAACTGTAAACAAATTATTCTGCATTTCTAAGACTGCGATGTGATCTGATCTTTGTTTACTCTGTATTCTGTTTATTTGTGAATATTGCATAGAAAATGTGCACAACTTGGATGAACGCGTGTGGTGTCTCTATAAAATACTAAACATTCGTAAACATGTTTAGGAAACTGTTTCTTACTTTGACTTAACAATAAATTCTAGAATTCCAACTCTTATCTCAATTTCTATTCTCTTTAATTTGCTCTATTCTCGGGTGGTTCATATCTTCATGTTTCTGGAGACAATATCCTTCGGCAAGTACATAGGTACACGTTTGTATAGTAGTACACAATGCCACCTGCATTAACTAAGACCCCTTAACCACCGTCTGTGGATTCGCAAGCCGTTACTGCAAATACCTATGTAGGTATCTTCGTTGTAGTAAATTGTAATCGTACTCTTGTAATCAGGTAACTACTTTATTTATTTTCATTTACTGATCAACTGAGCTACTGTTATTACGCATTCAAACCGTATGTTAGTACTCTAGCTAAGTATCCATTTACCTACTGTAATGAACCAGTTTAAGTAAATATTCTCTTTTAAACTGACAACTACTTCGAACCTATGTAATTAAATACCGAAGATGCTTTAGAATTTTCTAATAAATTCTTGTAATTATTCATGAATGTAAAACCTTCCTGCAAATCCTTGCACATTCAATTCCCTTTATCTCGCTTTTCTCAAAACTAAATTCTGTTCTTTATAAAGGCAATTTCCGCAAAAGGAATTACTGGTGAAAATAAGCAGAGCACGCAGATTGTCCGGAGCGACGTCGCGTCGGCGCTGCACTTTGGGGTTGAGGACTAGGGGAGGGTGGAACATTGGGGAGGTGGGTGGTGTAAAATCACCCGCAATCATTTATACCCGAACTGCCTGCAGAATTACTAGCCGTCACTAAATTCACGACACCACCCCTTGCACCAACTTTATTATGGCTTTCTCTAACAGCATAAAATTGAAATTGATAGGAATTATTTTTGAGAATAATTGTAAAGGTAAATTCTGTTTTCAGAGAGGTTTGTTTGTTGGATCTTAGTTTTCTGAGCGAGCTTATTACGTAGAGGAGCTTTTTTACGGTTAAGTAGGCACGAACTTTGAAGCTTATGAAAGTTGTAGACGCTTCAGTGAGCTTGAAGTCAGTTATGATAGCATTAAGGACTTGTTATCAGACTACCTAAATAAAGTTTATGATCATATAGAGGTACATCTTTTTATGTCATTACTTGTAATTTAATTTCGAATCGTATCTTCATTAATCTCCAAAACATGTTCTCTAATATTTTCCATTGTCTCGGTAATAAGTTACATAATTTGGGTGAGTACCTAACTGTAAATCCTACTAAGCATTTATTTTTTGTGTAGTAACTATCGAAATTTGATTCTTAAAAAGACAATTTATTAATTGAATCCCTGATTAGATACAAATTATAAAACTACGTTCTTTCATTATGTTTACGTCCGAGTATAATTTAAAACTTAAAACGACACAAGCTCCCTCTATGCACGTATATACCCTACACAAGTATTAAGGTAGGTTTGCACATTGACAGCATTTGAGAGGCAACACGAGGCCACGTGGTGAGATGCGACGTAACTATTTGTGTCAGGAGCTGTACCCGTGACCCACTTCGCAAACACCCCTCGGAGCCGCGTACTAGCGAACAACGAGTACCGACACTGCCATATATTGTGGTCTAGGTTATGTCGAGTTATATTACCGCCATTACAGTTTTATGCTAGGTATCCTCAGGAATAAGATAGAATTTTTAAATAACGATTCAAGAAAATATTCTCTTGGTTGTCAGATGAAAATCTAATCTATTCAAATAAATATAATTATTTATATCACTTTAGTATTACCTACTAACTACATTTTAACAGTGTAAGTATCCGTAGTATTCCGTAGATAAGTTAGACTATTGAATTAAGTACTAATTACTGTATGCAAATTGAAACCTTACTCAATAATTTTAGATTTATTTATTCGTCCACTTAAAACAAGTCAACAATTATTTGCTTCTATCAATTTTTGCTGATTGTTTTTACTGTTGTCGCATAGAATAGAAGTGGGCTATAGGTAATATAATCCTAAAATTGCAAATTGTACATTTAATCAAACCAGTGTACTAACACAATTTCCACTATTGAAGAGTGAAAAACCATGTAAAAAATACCAATTCAAATAAGTGACGGGGTTGGGTTACGCCACGCTACGTGCATAGCCTACGTAGAAAAATTTGATATTGCTAGCTCATCTCTCAATAACTGTGGAAGAGTCAAAAAGTCTGTAATTAGGTATCTGTATTCTATGTGCTATAATGTAAACAGAGAAGATTATTGTCTGTAAACACACTAGATTAAGAACTTAATATTAAAATTTTGTATGTCTGTACAGACACAATGTGGCGCACTACCATAATATTACCTACCATCTATTGTAACATACCTACATTGACGAAATAAATAATATTTTTTTATATTTGTATTTTGTATTTTATTTGGCACGGATGGCCCGCCTCGACCGGAGTGATACCACGGCCTCAGAGAAAACGGAGGTGAACCAACCACTTGCGTTGTTTCGTCGTATGAGTGAAGTTACCAGAGGCCCAATTACCCCTACCCCAATCTCCGAATCCCCAAAAATACTCAAATTCCTAATCCCCAAATGACTGGTAAAGCATTTGTAGCACCTCTGGTGTTTTGGTGTCCATGTGCGGCGCCGATTGCTTACATCAGGTGATCTGTCTACTCCTGTACCGGTATATTCCCTAAGTCTCTCCTTTGCGTACATATTAGATAACTACCTATCTACATAAGCTATCGATCGATTCACCATTACCAAACTTTTTACCGAACAATTAGACATTTTCTCATTTCATCCCCGTTTTGGTGATGAAGACGCTAGATGTAAACTCCAGGCTCCTTGAATTTTTGTATCGGCCAACCTAATGTATAAATATTTATTACGAAGTTACCTAAATGCATGGAAATAGACTTGCACTTATTTTAAGAAAGGTGTACGGTGGCTACATGGAACCCAAGGTAAGTGTCATATATCATACTTATTTTTTTTTTTAAGGGAATGTATACTATGTGCCCTCCTTGTTCGGTTATCATGACTTTGTTTCATAAAATTTCGCTAGGAACGCACAGCTTCGGTATAACTACACCAATACAAAGAATGCGCTCTTCAGCCGTCCGAAGCTAACGGTTCAAATTAGAATTCATAATGGATGGTTCGCACCGCCGACAGTGTCACGATAGCCGCTAATTGTGATATCTAATTAAACTAAATAATCATAATAATTGCAAGACACCGGCGGCAGCTCGGAGCAGACCGGTAAATTTGACGCAATCATTGATCAGGTGTAATTAAAATGCTTAAAGCCAAAAAATAATACAACGGTGTTGCTTAAAAATATATATTTTTTAATTAGAGACATGGTCAAGACTTGTGTCTAGCACAATGTATTTACATAATCAATTGTACATCAGAATGGCCTTATGTATGTGTTTTACACATATAAATATAATTCATGAACAATGTCTGATTAAAAGAAGTCATACAATAAAAAGTCACGAGTCACTGGACACTATATCTACCTAAAGCTACAAACCTCTAAGGTCCATGGAGTTTCTTCAATACTGATTCGATATCAATATTCTGAATATTTGTAGAATTAAACAAATACTGGGCATCTGGATTACTTTCATTATTTTCATTTAAAGGCTCCTCAGAACTACTACTTTGTATTCTTCTTTTCTTAACTTCAGCATTATCCTTAGTTTCTACATTTTCTTCTTCTTCTAACACTATTTCTATCTCATTTATTCTTTGCTCTTTGAAAGTCGGACTATGCGCCTTTAAAGGTGTATCCAGACTTGTCAAAGTAGAATCAAATATTTCGAAACACTGCGCCTTATGATCTTTCATAGGCGTGTATAGCCTGTCCATACCTGAAATTGAATTGACTGCTACTTCTGTTTCCCTAAAACTATATTGTAATTGTGCTGAATTGTCTGGTTCATTATTAAATAAAGTTTCAAAATGTGTTGCTCTTAATCTTATTGCTACTCCGTCATCTATACATACTTCCATACTAAACTTATCTTTTAATGTTATAGGCTGTCCTTGCCATCTATCTTTGGTGTCACTCTTACATTGAACATAATTATTACTGTCTTCATGACATTCATAAACGGATAATTCTATTTCATCATCTAAATCATCATCTTGGACGATTTGCAATTCATTCGTCGTACTTGTATCAGTTTCAATACTCCTATTTAATATACCTTCATTCTTTTCAGTTTGTTTAGCCTCAGTAAGAGTTGATTTCACACTAGGCGAATCCAGCAAATCTCTTTCTATTATTTTTGCCGTCTCAGCATCAAAACCTCTTTTAACCAAATCACTGTGTAAATTGCCTGTGTTACTATTAGGTTTGTGTACATCGCTAACTGTTGTTGCAATATATTCTTTTATTTTGCATATATCTTCACTTTCTACATCTTTAGGTTTTCCATCTTGTGAGCCGTCGTCAGACCAGCGTAACGCTAATTGTTCTGTATCAGAATCTAGCGAAGAAACCATTGAATGCGGGTTCGGTTTATTATGTTTATTGCTCGCGTTCATTTCCGGAGACTCATGACCCGAACTTTCAGAATTAAAAGTTTTTGTACAGTGTAGTTTCCTGGGCGTCGAAGATTTTCGACGCGACTTGGTCGGAGCAGGACTTACTACTGGCGTAATATGAGTATTCTTTTCTTTTGCACTCAACCTCTTTTTCGGCGATTTAGAAGAAACCGATTGAGAAAACATCTCGGTTTTCCTTCTTGATCTCTTATTATCTTTTATTGGAGTTAGTCTTCTAGGTTTGATCTTCATAAATGAATTTTGTCTATCCTTTTTCATAGGGGATTTTCGTTTTTTACTAGAACCCAGCTTTTTCTTTGCATCCGATTTGGTACTCGATGATTTTAATTTAGGAGTTTTCGGTGTTTTTAAGTTGACATCTTTACTAATTTCAAGAGAGCTGTTCGCTACAGTAGTGTCACTACAAGATGAGATTTTCTCAATGTTATCATCTACTGGTTTTTCTTTCGGTTTACAACTTATATTACTACTACTGACATATGACACATTTTTCGTACACTTTCTTACTGGTCTAGAACTCCTTTTACTGGTGGTTGCTGTATCATTGGGTGCCTCCAAAGAAGGGGGTTCATCTTTTGATGAAGACACTGGGCATTCTAAATCAGCAATTCTCAGATAGTCCTGATCATCTGGCTTGTAGTAAGACCCTCCGCTAGAATAATCAGTCGCTCGGGATGAATACGATGGCGTAGCATGCGCAGGTTTTGGAGTATCAAAGAAACGAGGTGTAGGAATACTCATAATTTTAATATCTGATATCGGTTCATCAGGTAAAGACCCTAAAAATTTCGGCGTCTCCATTTGAATATCATACAAAGCTTGTTTGTAAGGGGTTTCTAGAAATTCTGATATATTTAATCTTGCCCCAATCTCATTCTGCAAAGATAACCTTTCGGCTTCAGGTGTTTCGTTAATGTCGTCACTGTTTGATTTATTTGCATTGACTTCAGTGGGTTTATTTTGACTGACTTCGAGCGGCTTATCTACTTCAGGGGGTACACTAGAATAGGCAGGTACTACAACGAAAGTTGGTTTGATCATAGGTTTGCTGTCAGTGTTTAATGCCATTTGTGCATACTGTTCCTCTTCCTCTTCTAATTTCCGTCTCTTTTTAGATTTATTAGGTTTAGGAGACAGTTGTCTTTTTTTACGTGGTTTTTTATCTTCTGTTTTTTCAGCTTTCCCTGCTGTGTTATCCCCTTCTGATGGAGTATCAACTGCTTTCTTATTCTTAGGTTTCTTAGGTCTGGGCTTTGCCTTAGGAGGCGGATTGCTAGGTACACTCGCAGTTGCTAAGGCTCGCAAATCAGCATCCCAATCAGTTTTCTTACTTTTTATAACTGGATTGATATCAGAATCTTTTTTCAGACTGTTATAGAGGCAGGACTCTATTTTATGAACTTTAACGTTACTCATATCAACAATATTATCTTTAGCTTTTGCGGTTTCAGTGAATACTAAGTTAGGACTCCTACTGACTACAACATCAACAGGATTTTCATTGATTTCACTAGGCGGGACTTCTTTTATTGTCTCGTGTAGTATTCTCCTTGGGGTAGTGAAGTCTAATACTCTGATATGGGAATTTCTGCGAGGCGTAGAGGAAGATCTCCTAAGAGGCGGAAGTACTTGTGGAGTATTTGTTTGACCTTCACCAGCTATAACATTATCTTTTGGGACAGACGCATTTCTAATATCGACAGTTTTTACTAACCCTGGTTCAGGTTCAGCAGGTTTTGGTTGATCTAAATTCGGGAGTTCAGTTTCAGGCTTCTTCGGTTCAGGAACATTATTTGATGATACATCTATTACAAGAGGACCAAGGAGGTTTGATGCTGGAACAGTGTTTGTATTTACTTTCTGCATCTTTTGTATCTGTACAGGTTTTACTTGACACATATTCGGTGGGGGACCTATGGGAAAGAAGCATTTATTATATAAATTTTTAGAAAAATCTAAATTCTAACTAGATTAGAAAGATACAAGAAATGTCTTACCTGACGCAGGCACGACTATTATAGTTGGCATCGCCATAATTTCATCCTTTGTAAAACTAGTGCCAATCATAGGTATGGACTGATTGTAAGCTGGTCTACCGTTTATTAGAATTGTTTGCATTAATGGCGTCGAAGTCTTATTTATCGGTGGGAACGGCTTATCTACCTTTACATCCGATATTATTTTAATTTTTTGGTCCTTAGATATCAATCGAGGTTGACAATAAGAACGCGCTTGAGATTCCACTACATCAGTTTTTGGCACTTCATTCAAATTATTTTTGAGATCCGTGTTTGTGTTGTTTGCAACTGAAGCCCTGGAAATAAATAGTAGAAAATTAAAATTCTAAAAAAATTGAATTTAAAAACAATAAGACAAAACAACAGCTTATGATGAGCAATTAATTCGCATAACTAGGTAATTCAAAACAAATACGTAATAAAAAGTAGGTGTTTGTGTCATACACTATAGACAGTAAATAATTTATTAATTAACTATTCTATAGTACATAGGCTGTACCACGGTAACCACTTACCATCCAGCTTTTTGCTATTTTTATGTATAAATAAAAAAGACAATTATACCATATCAACTTACATGTTTGTAGAGTTTTCAGAAGTGCTGGAATCTGGTACAGGAACATTTCGGTTTTCATGGGCTAGAAATGAATAAATATTTAACAATTTATACAAATACTTTGTGTTAATAAAAATTGCACGAGCAAAAGAGAAAAGAAATGGACAACAATAAAAATGTATATGAAAGAAAGCAAAGGCAAAGATTTTGTTAAACAGATACTTTTTTTCATTAACTATGCCGTTACGTACATTGCCATGCGTTAAACGCATTGATGTGCGATTGTCAAAAAAATAATGTTCAAAGGATTTACGTGAAATTCGTTTGCACTGGAATAGAATATTTAAAAGCCAAAAATACAGTACACATACCTCGAACTCCAGAAGCAAAATCTTGAAAGGAGCTATCATTGTTACTTTTATTGAAGCTATCAGATTGAGGGAGACTAAACAGTCTTGTGTCTACTTTAGACTTATTGTTCTTACAGACTTTCTTCAAAATTGTATTGAACTCTTCAATCTTCTCTCTGCATTCTGGCGTATCGGTGGGTTTTGGCTAAAATATAATAATTACAAAATTGTAACAAGTTCGGCAAGCAAAATCTTTAGGACTATCTTCAGAACATCTTTAGTTCATGAAACTCTCCTGCTGAAGTACGGGTCTGCATAAAACGACTTGCCATACTGTCATAAGCGGGTTGGAGATTGAGACACATAGAGAGCTAGCTGCCAAATCACTAGTCCTTTAACCGTAAAGGGGTAGTGGCAAATGTACCCTGCTCTGACGTCATCATAGGCTTTATGGAATAAACCGTTAAATGAGCAGACCGATCACCTGATGGTAAGCAATCGGCGCCGCCCGTGGTAAAACAAAGGAATTTGAGGATTATTGGAGATTCAGGGATTCAAGGATTGTGGGCATTGGGGGGGGGGGTAAGTGGGCTTTGTATGTAGTAGGGAATTTTCTATATGACAAATCATAAAACTTGTTCGGCATTTCAATAGTATAAAAAATTACAATTACAATTACATTACCAAGTAAGGACTTGATTTTAATTCATGGAAAATAGTACTATTCAGTTTTTCAATTTTAGTTCTAATATATTGAGGTAAAACAATATCGCTTTATCAATTTATGCAACTGATATGTTAGTTAATCTCAAATAAAACATTGCACTTATCAAAATTCATGTACTGATAGACCATAACATTCAAGCATCAAGCTGCATAATAATGAATGTCATACAAATAAAATACGAATCGCATTTCATTCCACGAAGGTTTAAGCAATAAGTATCATTAGAAAATAACTCAATAATAGGTAGTTAAGGTTACAACTTTATTTCTATTACGAATAAGGTTCATTTCACATTACACATATCCTTCAACAAGTTCTACCAGCTAGGGGTCGCAAACCGGGATACCGAATTTCGAAAATACCGGAATACCGAGCCAAATTTAGGTCCAATTAATACCGGTATTCATTTCACAAAAACCGAGATATTCGGTATTTTCGGCTTTAGTAAAATAAATAAAAAATAAATACAAATAGAAAAAGTTACGCGCCATTGAATTCAAATTTGTGATTTGTGATTCAAAGAGAGATTTGTGAAGCTTAAAGTTCCGATCCAGAAGGAAATGATAGATTTAAAAATTAATCAAGAGCTATTAGAAAGTGAATACCGACGTCTGGCTGATCTCAGCAGAGTATTTGAAATACTAAAATCCACTGTCGAAGAACTGTGCAAAAGAACCGCTAGCCTAATTACTGCCGATACTGCTCTGAAGTTTATGTTCACAAAATTAGTCGCCATGCAACATGAGTTAGTTGCTCGTGAACTTGTAACTTCTCTGAAACGTAGGGTTAAGGAACGAAGGAACATAACCCAAAATCCTATTTCGATTCAGCGAATGAATACTGTGATGTATTTTTAAGGCCAGATTGCACAGAGATGAGAAAACACGTTGTGGATGTTGTCAAACCCAAAGAAAATTTTAATATGGAACCTACACATGATGTTACTGTTTCTGCATATGATTATCTCCCTTCAGCTTCAGTGCCGCTAAAGAAACAGTTAGAAATGGCAGTGGAAAAGCAAATGCTAATTCAGAACAGCACATCAATAGAAACTACACCTGATTTTGACACTTTAATCAAAATAGAAATGGCTCTTTACGAAAACGGTGGGTCTAGAGGAAAATATTTAAGTATGGCCTTCAACAATTTAATGAGTATTCCACCAACTAGTGTAGAGTCAGAGAGAGCTTTCTCTTCATCGGGTTACTTGTGTAATCATTTGCGGTCAAGATTGAGTGATAAAAGTTTAGATACTTTACTGTTTCTACGATCTCATTACAAGGCCAACTAAAAATTTAATGGAGATTTAATAATATTTTGATTACCTCTATAATATAGAGTCTATTATTTGTTAATTAGAATATTGATTGTTGATTAGTAAACCATTCTAAGAGTTAATTTTATGTTTATGAGAATTTGTTAATTTTAGGTTTTATGTTTTTATTAATAAAAAGTGCATTTTTTGGTTCGTTTTGTTTATGTTGAGACTGTTGTGAGATGTTCAAGTTTGAAAACATTTTATTTTTAGAACTGATTCCTAGTAGTGATCCCACTTTCTAGTCAAACACTACATTTGATTAAAGTATTTGAACTAGTTAACCTGAGTTACTTTAATAAAGGAATAAACGGGCATTAATATTAGTAAATTATTGCTAAGAACTAACTGATTGATTACCAACATATCAAATAATAAACCTTGCGTTAATGAATATTTTGTTTTATTTAGAAGATAAATTCATTTTGGTTAGGTACCTACTTACTATTTCTCCGCAGACTAACTTTATTATACTAAATTTGCTAACTTTATCTTAATCCCGGAAATATCGAAAATACCGGATTATCGGTATTAGTCCGAAGCCAATACCGAAAATACCGGTTTTGCTTAAATGATTCGGTATTGCGACCCCTACTACCAGCATTTGATTCATAATAAACTTGATTCTGTCTGGCTGATAATTCCAATGTTTTATAAGTACTAACATAATTTTTACATTATCTCTAAATAAATATAATAAGTATGTGTAATATGCCTGCATAATATAAGTATGTTGGTTTCAGCTGATAACACATTAATAATTATTGCAGGCTTTTTTTGAGGGGGGAAAATCATCGAATTCCGCCGCCGCCTTAGGTGAGGCGAGAGGGAGTTACAGACTCTTACTGATGAAAAATGACCCCGTTCCGACTCCTGCTCGTAGAGCCGGAGCCCCGTCTCGGCTCAGTATTATTTCAGGCTGCCTCAACATCTAAGCACTACTGTAAACTGCTGAACAAAAAATCTTAGGTTCTACCTTTTTATTACCATTTCCATCCACGTATTTACCATTACATACATTAACACTATGTTTGCATAGACATGATACCTACTCTATAACATGGTCTATCCTAATGGTTATAGGTTCTTCAAAAATGTGACTAGCCCACTGCCAGTTCAGCTTACTAATACATTATATCTACTTTTTAATAAAACAAAACGTACTCACAATTGTATTCAAAGCAATGGAAGAACTCTCATTCAATTTCATTTGGGAACTATGTGTATTAGAACTTAAATTATTCAGTACATTGCCACTGTTGTTCAAAGTGTTTGAAGTTTGCTTTGTACCATCATTTAATCCTCCACTAGACTCAAAACCCACTTCCTTTTCCAAAACTTTAACATGCTTCTTGCGAATTCCATGGTTCCCTGTAATGAAAAAAAAAATTAAAAAAAAAGAACTAAGTTATAATTTTTCTACATAATGTGGTATGTTCGAACACTGGCCACTTACAAGCAGCATTAAAAAACCACATAAAAAGTTTAAGTAGGTAATAAAAAGATTTATAAAACTCACAAAAAAAAGTCATTAATTTTGACAAACTTTTTTATTTAGAAATTATACTGATTTTTAAATCTAAACTTGACCTCATAAAACAACATTCTGTTTAGTGAAAGCTGAACTAAAGACAAGGACAGATATTTAAATTGCCAATTTAAATAGTCGTTTAGCTACACTAAAGAGCTGTTGATATGAAAGATTGACCTTTAAAATTTGCATTAGAGAAAAAAAAAGGATTTCGCATTTTCTTTATGGATGATAAAATTTTAATATAGAAATTAACTTCCTGCTCACAAGTTAAGTCAAATAACTAAAATCTTCTTGAATTACATTCAAACCTTTAACAAGAATCAGTAGGAAAAACTGCATCAAAATCTATTCATTTGTTTCAAAGATCATTACAAACAGAAAGACACCATACCAAACTTTGTACTATACTTACATAATACAAAAAGAAATTCCCTTTCGAATGTCAAAACTTACCAGATGAATGTTTAATCTGTTTCTTGAGGAAAGTTTAGGATAACACAGTTTTTAACCATAAGAACAAAGTTGTGAGTGGAAAATAGTAGAATAGTACAACATAACATCACATCTTTTATCCCGAAAGGAATAGGCAGAGGTGCACTTTAGGGCATGTAATGCCACTTACACTCATAAAATTAATAGTGAATGTTACGAGTTAGTAGAGGGTGTTACAGTGTACTAGCACAATAGGCAACTAATAATTACCAGGGAGATCTTCCAAAGCTGTTGCTTCAACACAACTATCCATACTCATGTCCAGACACGAGCCAGACTTCTGTTTGCACTTACAAGAGCTAGACACACAGCTGCACACATCACACACATTTTGTTTTGATGATTGTGATGAATTAACTTTGGATATACTGTAACAGAGCAGAATAAATGACATTTAATAACAGGTTTTATATCAGAATGTCAAGAAAAAGTAGAATTTTACAACAAATTTGTGACTTGTATAACCTAAAATTTGTTTCAATATTTTCGTTTCTAAGCATTTTCCATAACAAAAACTGTTATTTTATTTTCTATGTATTGAAATATAAGATTTTGAAAGTAATATTTGTACGTAATATAGTGTAAATGCTAATATGCTTCAGTATAAAGTATTTGTGACTAATAAAATAAACTGATTAAAATTTCCAGAGACATAATAATGGCATTACCTGAGCCTATCACTAGAAGTATCCTGTAATTGTATTTTGCTTATATCAGCATTAATAGCTAAGAATTTGACAACATCCAAAAGATTTGTACATTGCACCAACTTCTTCCTCAATATAAGAGGTTTACATGTCTCCACTGAAACAAAAAACTCATGTTGAGTGTGAAATAATACATCATTATAATTATAAACATACAAACAGGTACTCAAACATGTTTGAGATGTCAATATACTATAAAAAATGTTATTTGTCTATCACTGTGATAATTAAATGTGTTATGTGTGTGCTTATCAAAATAAAACCATTTGTTTTTACTTTTGTTTAGAAACTGTCTGTAGACATTATTACAACAGAATAAATACACCAACAATATGATAGAAAGTGTTCAAAATAATATTTGATAAAATACAGAGCAAAGACCTATGTTAGATAGTTTAACAAATGTTTTATCAACATTACAATATAAGAGTTATATTTAAAAATAAATGAAAAATAAGTTGGACTTGCATCTTAAGGCTTAAAAGCATAATATCCAGCAGGATTTTCATAGAAAACGTGCATCAAGATTAAATAAGTGAATATACCTAAGTTAAAAATAAAGGAATTAATGAACTTTTCAAAACAAGAAAAATTTAATCTCTTTCTAACAGTACAATGTCAGCTAATTTAGTTGGTCATCCAACAAGTGTTCAGACTCAAAACAGTACCAGCAGTCTCTAACTAATTGTTCAATGAAAACCTTTCAAATAAGCTGTTTCAACTCATAATACATAATTATGTAAATACACATACCCCTACAATGGACAGTAAAGAAGTAGGTTAATACTATTTTGAAATACAGTGACATAACACAAATTGCGTTTTTAGATTCACTAGCATGGTGTAGGGACCAATTTCATCAACTTGCAAAGCATGTACCAGGGCATTGAGCCCATTGACATCTAAAATAAATCATGCACGAGGCTTGCAGACATTATAAATACGGAGGGGAGACTCTACTATACTGACCATATATTTTTACAGCCCTATATTCTGCCAGAATATTCTTGAGTGATGTCATAAATATCCTGTCATATTCGTTTCTTAAAGCATCCAAGTAAGGACTAGCTTGTAAAAACTCATCATACGCAGTCATAAGCTGCTCCTCAGCAAGATATCCTACAACAGAACAAAGAAATCAAACATCAGTTATCCCGTCCGTTAATTGGGGATCGCTATATTCCCGCCAAATACTCGACATACCAAGGACTAGTTTCGCCAAATCTTGTGAAGGAAACGGTGGTAACGACATTATTCTTCAATACATGTACATTTCACGATTTATTTACATAGATGCATCAAGAAAAACAACACAAATTACAAAATATAATAAAATAAACAGTCCACCACTTGCACTAAAATCCTGCACATACACAAAAGTCACAAAAAACATAGCAGAAACACGAAACACATAGACAATTAGACAGTTACGTTGAACATAGCACAGACAGATAAGTAATACTCAAGCTCGGAACAATCATAGTTATTGTTCCGAGTTCCGAGTACTCAAGTTATAGCAAACATTTTCATTTTCTGGAAAACAAGACTTCTCCTAGTTCATTTTCATTTCTTTTAATTTATTTATTTAAGAAAAATGGCATTATTATCTTCTCAATCGCCCATCGTCCACTTCTGCTGACCATATACTCCACAGAACATATATACCCTTTTTATCATGAAGCATGACTAGTTTTGACTTGATTTGGCTATCACGTTTATTATTTAGATTTATGCTTTAGATTAAATCATTTACATTAACATTACACTGAATCGTTTCTAAATAGTCGATTTATATTATCGACTACTTTAAAGTTTTGACAGTTAATTGACAGTGTCATTAAAAATGTAACGCCAATTCGCCATTTTTGTGCTACTGGAAGCCATGTTTCAATATCAGTTGTTAAAATTTACGCGTTTGTAATTTTGTACTATATTTGTGAACTTAATTTTGTTATTTTTTTACTTATAAACAGTGTATCCCGATTTTAATAACCATGAGTAACACGGCATCAACACCGCTCTTCGCTTGTTCGCGTTGTTTCTCAAGACACCCTTTCGAGGAATTATCAACTGGTGAACAACTTTGTAAGGTATGTACGTCACATACATTGAATATTACACCCGATATTGATCGGTTGATTATTTACTATGTATAAAGTTGAGTCTGATGGGAACGGGCTTTGCGCGGGTGCGTCACAATTTACTGTTATTTTGACGTCAGTAAGTGACGCGTTTGTTGTCTGATATTTCAGGAATGTCGCGGATCTTTCCCAGTCGTCAAGTGCACGTACTGCCGTTCTGAGTTTCAACAGACAAGGTCAGTGTCGGCTGCCAGGGCATGTGCTTAAGAATTGCGTTGTAAGATGTAGAAATCTGAAACAAAAGGTTTCATCATGCGTCGTCACTTTCACTCTGAATCTTGTTACACTTCACACGTTTGTAATGATTTGCACACTTTAGTATCAGCTGACAGTTTTGTATCAACTCTAGTTGATGAACTCTTTTATTTATCAAACACTATAAATAAGTTTCAAAATGACATAATAAGAACAAACATTCCTACTCACTATTCTTGTAAACACAAAAATATTTTCATTGATGACACTTGTTGGACTTTTGTGTAAAATACTCACACAGTGTACTTTCTTATAGCAAATCAAATACATCTTCAATTTGTAAGAAGTGTGAGGCCAACGTGAAAGCTTACGGGAAGCCTACAGCCTGTGAATATTGCAACATCATTGCTGCATTTATTGGTAAGCATGAAAATATTGTACTACAGGGATAAACTTACTATAATTGTTTTACTTTTAGGTATATTTCTGTGTGACAAACAAAATAAAACAGTAATAAGGCATAGCCAACTTGATTTATTACAATCCTAAAATGTTAAACAACTGTATAATTTAAAATTCTTCAGTCCTATTTCATTTTTGTTTCTGTTTGTGCATAACAATTGGTTAACAAAATTTTATCCATTGTATTCTACAATACTACCGATGTAGTTGTAATCTCTTTATTACAATAATTATGAACAATAAGTTTATTAGGCATTTCACCAAAACTACTACCTAATTTATACAAAAATTCTGAGAGACGACTTTATTTGTAGGTTTGATATACTAGTATATATTGCAGAATATGTTTTGATTACAGTTTGAAAACTATGTACTCACACTTCATTAAAAATTAGGTAACAAATGCCAACGGTGTGCTAACTCTGAGCGCAAGTACGGGCCAGCGGTCACCTGTGAGCAGTGCAAACAACGCTGCGCTTTTGACCGCCATGATGACAGTAAAAAGGTACATTAATTTAATAAAGTAGACTGTTATATGTATTTATTCTATTCACATTTATATAGATGACCAAAACATACTTAGAATATTTAACATACATGACCGAAGTATCAGCTAATTTATCAGTTTTAATTTTTCTGCACATGCGCCCCAGATCAAAGGCACCTACGAACCAATGTTTTGTAGATGTATCTAATACCTAAATAATATAATTCTAATCCTTACTAATATTATAAATTGGAAAGTGAGTTTGTTTGTTTGTTTATTCCGCTTTCACGCCGTAACTACTAAACCGATTGCTTTGAATTTTTGCAGACGTAAAGTTAGAAGTCTGGATTAAATAATAGGGGGGTACTTTTTACCCTGGAAAAAATTGATATTCCCGAGGGAAAACAAAAGTATTGGTATAGATGGCGCTGTGTGTAATGGTATATGTGTCACATAGGCTACTTTTTATCCTTTTGTGACGCGAGCGAAGCCGCGAGTAAAATCTAGTATATAATACAAGCCAATCTTATAACGATAACAACAACAAAGGAAACGGCGCCATCGATTTTCTTGAAAGGAAGGATTCAGAGGCAATAAATGAATCAAGCCAGAAGATATTATGTCCGTGTATAACAAAAATCCGTATTAGAATTATTTCGACCTTATATGTAAAGTTAAAATAATTCAGTACAGAGTATATTTATCGGTTTAAAGGATTCTGAGTCATTAGATAAACTAAAAAAAAACAATTTTAATTTTATTGCTGATTGCAGAAAATTAAAAAAAAAACAATAAAAATATGTACATACATAACACCTTTTAATCCACAATGTTTCATAATATACCAAGAGAAATCTAATCAAAATCTCATTTATCGGTTGACGACGCAATCTTAATATCACAAACACATTATTCTTGAACACTCAACACAGTAGTCAATAACAATAAAAAAACAAATATAAATAAATATTTACCCATTTATCCCCAAGCAATCACCGGTGACTGCTCTCCACTAACTACATTATAGACCTTATTTCCAATATTTAAAGACTACATTTGTATGAACAAATTTAGGGGATTTAAATTTTATAAAGTTAATAGGTAATACCTAAATAATGTTCAGTGTGTTTACAGCACAGATTTTCCTTATTTAAAATAGAAATTATTGTACATGATTGTGTTTGAAGTTGTAATTCTTAGTATTTATAAAGTTGAACGGATACAGCACTCAACTAATAATGGCTCTTTGTGACTAACGCCCGCGACCTCCTGCAATTATGTAATAAGTGCCTAGTACCTAGTTAGCTAGCATTGACTTGACTAACTAGTTAATTTTATAAATATTTACGATAACTACTTTACTAAGGGACAAAGGTCCCAGTTCTTTCACAGTAAACCTAAATACCTATTTTGTTTGTATATGAAGTTAAGATTATGTTTATTACAACTGTTGTTTCTATGTTATATGTACTAATATTATAAAGAAGAAAGATTTGCACCTATTTTTGTATGTTTGTAATGAATAGGCTCAAAAAGTACTGGGCCGATTTAAAAAATTCTTTCACCAATAGAATGCTACATTCTTCCAATTTGACATAGGCTACATTTCATTTTGAAAAAAATTAGGGATCCTTAGTAAAATTTGTACAATGTAACCGAAGGTGTAGAAAAATGAGTCTTAAAATGTCTTTCGTCGAATGCGCTGCCGAAACTATTAGCAATAGAACAAAATAATGTACAACAATATTGAAGAACATATATTATAATGTCTACAAAAAACTCCGCGGTAGCATATGTCCAACTATTGTAGTTATGTCACTACAACAATCCAAATTTCCAAAAATAAATAATTTCTAACCCGTGCGAAGCCGGGACGGGCTGCTAGTGATAAATAAATGTAGGCTCCAGTTTTGTTGATTTTCGTTTGTATTCCAAATTAGTAAGATTAAATTTAAGAATAGGCCTTCATAGTTTAGTTAATACTATAGTTAGTTTCCTAAAAATGTTTTTTTTTTACCTAACCCTGTCGCCAATAAACTATTACTTAGAAACTAAATGATTGTTATACATCATTCACGATTTTACGGCACCAAATTCACGTTTAATTAAATAGATTTTACACACTTGAGTGGGTGTGACTTTTGTGTGCACCTCTGCCTACCTCTTCGGGGATAAAAGGCGTGATGTTATGTTATATTATACACAAATCATAGCGCGCAGGTTAGTGACCTCTAGAATAATACAGAATCACATATCCGTCTCTTTTTCAATAACAGCATTTAATTCGGTCTATAATTGCATTTGAAATTACACTGAAAATTGGAGGGAAATACTAAACATAAGTAGGTGCGGTGCATAACTGACATTTTGCACCTGTTGATCGTAAAATATTGGCAACAATGCGGATAACCAATTTAAGAGTTATGAGTCATAGAATAACACAAAAATCTAAATTGAAAAAAAAAATCTGATTATGTACTGTTGTGGAAGGCAATTGTTCTTTGTAGTACGGCTTAGTACATGATCATGATTTGCCGCCGTACTGATCAACCTATTGAGAATAGAAAACATCTGTTCTGCTAACTGCTATTGCAAAGGGCGGTAACTAGTGCTTGACTTAAAAATTAAGCATCGCCAGTAAAAAAACCCTCAATAAAAAGTTAATTATTTAATTGTATGAAGCTCACTCATACATTGTTGAAAACTTATACAATCTTGAGCCATAACTATAAAGCAATTGGGTAGTTTACAAGGTGTCAAAATTAAAAATGTAATTAATCCGTCAGTTAGATAATGAAAAAATAATAGACACGTATTTTTTTATTTTCTCATATTAAGATGCAATACTTAGATTGTTACGTCATAACGTGCTACAAAATGTGGCACGCTATGACGTCACACGATATTTCAAATTAATATATCGTCGAAAATATTTAATTTTGTGAGCAAAGAAACGTTAGACGTTAAAATAAAATTTAGGAATCTACCCTATTTGATAAGTATAATATTGTTGATAATTAAATGATTAAATATTTTAGGTACCTACAATGGTCTAAAATTTTAAAGGACAAGGATCTGTTCAATAGTTTTTTCCAAGAAACAAACAAATAAGGCGGTATTCTCTCTCCTCTTTTATTCTCTATTTTCATAAACCTTATTACTTCTGAACTTCATTGTGCGTACCATCTGTATGCCGACGACCTACAGGTGTACTGTCGGGCTAGGATCGAGGATTTGCCGGGGGCAATCGCGAGAGTGAACGCTGACTTAGCTGCTATATACAATTGGTCTGAAAAGTTTGGAATAGCTGTGAACCCGAAGAAATGTCAGGCGATTATGGTGGGTAATTCTCGTACCTTGTGCAAGGTTGACGGTGCAACTCTACCACCTGTACTATTTGACGGTGCGATCATACCATACAGCGGCGACGTGAGGAATCTTGGCTTGTACGTTGACAGCAACTTAAACTGGCGTGCTCATGTCACTAGCATATGCCAACGGGTCACCGTGACGCTGCGGACCCTGTATCGTTTGAGGAACCTTCTTCCGTCCTCTGCTAAGATAATGCTTGTCCAGTCCTTGGTTTTCCCCATTATTGATTATGCTGATATGTGTTTTTTCGACCTGAATGCAGATCTACTTAACAAACTAGACCGTCTTTTGAATAACTGCATTCGATTCGTCTTCAACCTGCGCAAATACGACCATGTCTCTGCATTTCGATTGCAACTAAAGTGGTTGCCCATACGTCAGCGCAGGGAACAACGGGCGCTAACCACTTTATTCTCCCTTCTTACTTCTCCCAATTCTCCTACTTATCTTTCCCCCTATTTCCAATATGTGAGCGCTAACCACAGCAAATACCTCCGTTCTTCTAATAATCTTCTGTTGCAATGTCCCACACATCGAACTGACTTCCTTCACTCTTCTTTTTCGTCCAATCCATCTTGCTGTGGAATGCGCTGCCAACGGATATCAGGACGGCGACCAGTCGTCTGTCCTTCAAATTTAAGGTTCGTGAGCATCTACAGAAGAGGCTAGCAGACTCAACACACACTTAGGTCATGTACGTATTTATATATTTATATGTGTATAATCATGTATATTTATATATTATATTATGTTATATATTTGCCTTCGTATATTTAGGTATATATATGTCCCATACTTATTTGTATACTATCCCTTACTGTTCGTTTTGCATTGCGTATATATTAGTACTTCTTCATTATATTTAATTAGTAAATATTGTGTGATATGTATAATTGTATATACTACCATAACAACGATGTTTAAAACTCACAACAGTGGTAAACGTTTACACCTACTATTGTGTCTCTCTGCATCACCCTAAGGTTGACTGTTAGAGAATGCCACTAGGCATTAAGTCCGCCATTGTATACAATTGCAAGAAGTGTAAATAAATAAATAAAAAAAAAAAAAAATAAATAAAATAAGCTAACCATAAGGCGCCACTACTAAAATTAAACTATATTCTGCAAACACTATTTCAATACATAACACCCCTGACGAATTACTGATCATTGTTCCAGGTTGACGGAAAGCTCTTATGTTGGCTGTGCACTCAGTCTCTCAAACGAGCACTGGCTAGAACCAAGCAGCATATGTCATCTGTGGACAAACATAAGCATAGGGGACACAAGTAAGTTATCAAGTACCTATACAAAAAAATAAAAATAAGTCGAAGAAATGCTACAACACATTAATCTTTAATTTGATACCTGTATGATCAATCAATCTATTTCAATCGTTTTGTGTTTAGTACCTACTTAGACAAAAAATAAAAGGACTATATTGCATTATAGTTATAGTATAGTCGTATTTTTAATTAGACGAAGTCGACTGACGTTTGCTGTGTTGTCAGTTTTTGATGAAATAAAAATAGTGTTGCGAAAAAGTGAATGACTGAAAAAGCAACTAAATAAATGAAATTGTCTCGATCGTCTAGTGAATTAATTGAAGTAGTTGAAACTACAGATGAGTAAAATATAAAAAAATTAGTTAGGTATTGATAATAAAAACAACGCTAATAACATCATTTTTTTTAATCATCATCAGATAAAAAATCATCGCTATCACTTTCGGTGACATTAATAATAAAGTTGTCTGACACATTGTCAATCACATGATTAACGTGAGACACGCAACTACTCCATTTTTCTGCTGTGATGAGTTGAAGTAGTTCATCAAACAGTTTTTTAACTTCTGGCATTTTAAAAGTTTTGTTATTTCTTGCCACATGTCCTTTGGCCTGCGCCCATACCAACTCAATAGGGTTAAGCTCACAGTGGTATGGGGGCAGACGTAAAACCGTAATTCCATGGTGTGCTGCCATCTCGTCCACAACAAACTTTTCAGAATGTTGGTGTTTGTGCTGCCTTACAGTGTCTATAAGAGTAGCTTTGATCATTGTTGCTTCGAATGCGATATTTTTGCTTGTTAGCCACTCTTGTATTCTGGATTTAGTCCAAGACATTGTAGGCAGCGATTCCAGTTTCCTGGAGTGGTACGGGGCATTATCCATCACTACCACGGAATTTGGTTTGAGTTTTGGCAAGACCTTTTTGAACCACTTCGAATTTTAGTTAATTTATTATGTCTCACGATAGTTATTATAAAAATGTAATATTTTATATAGAAATAAAATTATTTTTGAATATATTGTTTTTAAAATTCAACATATTTAATTTATATTTTAAGCTATTATTAACCAACATTCTAAAGTATTGTATAAATCTTAGGTCCAGGAGTGGACACAAGGAGAAGCGCAAGTCAGACATGATGAAGTCGATGAACTCTAATGATTCTTCACTGAATGACTCGCAGCCATCCGAGAAGAAATCTAAGATGAACCCATTGCAAGGTAAGCATCATTATGCATCTATTCTACAACATTTATCCACCACAAATCTTTACTATTGAAATTCCCTCAACAATGTAACAGAAAAATGTACTTAACCCGTTGCAAACCATCTCCTAAATTTGTTCATACAAAAGTAAAGTAGTCTCTAAACATTGGAAATAAGGTCTACAATGGAGTTAATGGAGACTCAATCCCCACATGGTCACAAGTGACCATGTGGGGATTGAGCAGTTAAATAATTACCTGTTTTGTTATTATTCCTGTTAAATAGGAGGCCAGTGTAATCAGAAATGCCTATCTTAAAGTCTTTATTCAATTATAGACTCCATGCTATTTATTACCCACTGATAATTTCAAAATCGAAAATCCCTATAGTACTTTACCCAACTTTGGATTAAAACTGCTCGGCAGTAATGCTGGCGATGGCTTGCGAGTTAGTTTTTGTAATAGATTAACTTTAGGACTTTTTCTTTTTAGTTTCTATCTTACCATCTCGCTTACTGTCGTGTGTCTCTCTCCTTATTGTTTCAAATTCAAATTAATTTATTAATTGGGTACTTGCCAACTAGTCAAATTCAATACTTTTTACTGAAACTGATGAATTTTGTACGAGTTTATGTGGATACAGACACTACCTATATAACGTGACGTCATAATAGACATTACGTTATTTAGCATCAAATAGCATACTTATTTCTTAAAAATTGGCTGATAAAATGCTAAAATGAAGTAGATCATAAAATCAATTGATAAAAGTGATTATTTTTTAATATTCCTACGTAAGTACCCAATTGTAAACATAGCTAACATTAGGGTCTTAAATAACGGTATGTTAGCTTTTGTCAGCATACAAAATTATAAAATAGTTAGCTGCTTCCTGTCTCTCACGCTTGCGTATTTACTGGGTCTTCATAACAGTGTTTCATTAAATTACCTATGTTTGTAGTGTGTTACAAGCTACCAAAACTAGTTTGGAACTCATAGTGGTTTATTATGCTTTTGTAAAAATAGCGTTTTACAAACAACTACAGTTACATAAACGCTCTATTGTGTTCTTCTTTTATTTACTCACGAAACTGCTTTCAAAATTCATTATCTTTGTCATTTCTGTCAGTGAAATGAGAAAGGCAAAGTAGATTAGAACAAAATTATATTTTTAAATAATTGGCGATGATTCGAAGTTTTTTTGTGGATACGGCGGCAGTGTGAAGGTCAGCCCCAAACCACTCGGTAATTTCTCAACACGAAGACACAGACATGAAAAGAAATTCCAAAAAATCACACTGCGACCCTGGGATATGCAGCAAAATTGTTCAATGTTTTTCCACAGGTTGTAAATATGGACATACTAATAATCAGCTTTTTGTTTTCTTGTTTTTTTTTTCGTTCTTAGTTATATTTCGCTCCATAGGTGAACTGGACCCCAACAGTTCTGACCATGTGGTAGCAATGACACAGCTGAAGGAGACCATTGCCAGTCTACAGAAGAAAGTACAACAGAAGGACAATGAGTTACTTGCCAAAGATAAATTGGTAAGTTCATTCAATAATACAGCTCTGATTTATTCGTCAAAGACTTGTCTTGTTCGAAGAACAGAAGAATATTTGTAAAAGCAAAAAGTGTTTCTTAGGTCTTCTCAAATTTTACAACATATTTTAAAACATATTTCTTTACTTTCAGATCACGGAACTTAAAGCTCAGCACCTAAACAACACACAGGACCTACGGAACGAGATGAAGAACAAGGAGCGACTGAACGAGACGAAGTTTAACCTAATGAACACTAAAATACAGAACTTGCTAAAAGAAGTCGCGACACTAAGCAAGTCCGCTAAAAAAAACAATAAGAACACCAAGATTGCGCTAGCCAATACAGAAAATAGCGGCAGTGGAACAGACAGCCCGAGCACCAACTAGAACAATTTTCAACCCTAACCCCTTCATTTCTATGTATATTATTACTCGACAAAAACAATGGAAATAACTTTCCTCTTATTTTTTTACTCTACAAATGGTTTTATTTGTAGAATTTTTATAATCATAAGCGTAAGTAGGTTTCAATTTAACGACATGATAGTTTTTAATTTATTATGCAAACTTGAGTTTTTACTGTTTTATCTGAAGTACATTTATTGATATATCCTGTAGCGTCATTGTTACGTGTATAAACTGTTTAAAAGGTATTAAGTCTATGACTACTCACTTGACAAAGAGGTATGACGATAATTTGGAGATTATTTTTGTATAATTTTTCATTTGTCTTCAGTATCAGTGCATCTAAACTGAACAGTTAAAAAATAAACCTTTATTATTGAACTACATAGGATAGATAGTGCACAACAATCTAACGTGTAGGTTATTCTTATGTTTTCTAGGATTGTAATAGTCTAAATTTATAAATCTGTATCATATCGCATTTTTTTTATTTTTGTATCAATTCTCTTGTTATTATTTTTTAAGTAGTTGTACAGTCTTGTGACAATGAAAGTAGTGTATACCTAATAGGTAGAGTCAGTTTGTATTCACGAATACGTTTTTAAATAAAGAACTACGGTATCGGAGTAAGTGTTCGATGTAAAATAAATTATGAAAATAAAAAAAAGAAATGTGTGTCGAATTAAATTTTTATGAATTATGTTAGTCCGATAGAAAAGAGGTTTGATGTAAGTGAGAATTATTCTGTAATGCTGTTAGATGTTAGCTATTTTAATTGTACACGAATGTTCGCCTCTTTTTGTTGGTGCGTTGACATTAATGTGGTAATGTTGGCACACCGTGTTGCAATGTGCACGCACCATACTGTGATCAAATCCCGGACTGGATAAAGTCTATCATATCAGTGTTAACAATAATTTTAATTTATGATGCATCGTTTGATTCGAATTGGTTTGTATGTGTGAGATATAGGTTAACGATATTAATACGACACACTAATAAAATATTAAATAAGACTCAGTGTTACCTTTGTAAAATTGGAATTAAACGGCAATACAATAATTTAATAATAAGAAACTGAATTAAGCGAGATCATCGCGATAGTTACTTAATATCTTGTTATAGCTAAAAATTAAAATGAATGTTTAAAAAAGACCTTATTTTGTTAAGAGTACAATTGATTTTTGGCTATGATCCTTGAGCTAAGGCGAGATGGATATTGTACGATCACAGTTTTATAACATAGCTGTAAGATTGATTTGTGATTATTATCTAATCAAACTTAATGTTTTACCACGTGACGCACACTTGGCTATGAAACATGTAAAAAAAATTTGTTAAGTCAATGTTTGTAAATCAAAAGATATTTTGAGTCAATGAGAGTTGGTGTAGTTTCTTTTGCAGTGAAGTGCAGTTTTAAGTTGAAACTTGGGTTTAGATAAAAAAATGATTCCGTAAAATCAAGATCATGCTGAACATCAGTTTCCTCCAATGACTACCAGGTCGACCGATCAAACGAAGATTCTTTTAATTGAATGTGGTAGAAAGACATACATGACTTAAACTACGTCAGCGCCATCTAGGGAAAGCAAAACGACAACTCTCATTGGCAAAAGTTAGTAACGTAAGTGAGTTCTAAAAATATTTCCTGAATAATGTATACCTACCTATCTTTTGATGTTATGGGTACCCTAACGGTTATGGGTAACCTACGTTATAGTTAAGCAGCCACAGATTATAAATATGTACGTTAATTTTCTTTGATTACTAGTCTATAAAGCTGCTTGACTAAAACGTGTGCAATTGAAATGTTATCTAAGTTGTTACAGTAATGTCATCTAATTATTTATCTTTTCATATCTGTATCTTTTCATATCTGTAAAAATGTGAAATAGTTCTGAAGGGGAATATTTCAAATTACTGTAAACAATGTTATCATAAGGTATGCAGACATTTTTGTGATTGTGTACGAATATTTAAAGTTCTATTGTAAAATTAAATCGATTACTATCAACATCGCTAATGTCCGTATTGTAAGTGATCACGTGTGTCTAAATGTTAAGGATAAATATAAAACTAGTTAACAAAATCTTAAAAATATATTACGAAAACAAACTTGTCGATGCTGTGGAACAAATATTCCAATAGAGTTATGACCTGAAAAATAACTATACTTGTTAGTGAAAATGAACGAAATAAAGTGTAAAATGAAATATTTTTCTTTTATTTGGTTCTCCTTTTTGTATGAATTTACTACGGTTGCGATTTCCAATGCCGTATTTTTGGTATTTATTTTAGTTGAAATGAAAAATATGATAACGAAATGAGCGAAACACGTCTCATAATAGGTATATACAAAACAAAGATGTCATTTACTCGAGTGAATGACACGTTTCGCTCGTAAAATGTAACGCTCTGTCCGTCTTCATCCGCTGTCATTCTTTTTATCAGTTATTGTTTACACTTCATCGAAAACAACTAAGATTGGGGAACAAACATGACAAAATATAGGGCTGGCAAGGTGAATTTATGAAATCCAACATAACTTGTTGTTATAGGTAAACGTAACATATCATAACATCACGGCTTTTATACCCGAAAGGGTAGGCAGAGTTGCACACAGAAGTAACACCCACTTTTCACTATTTATGTTATGAGTCCCATGTAATAGGGGGTGAGCCTATTGCCATATACCGGGCACAATTCCAGACTCCGTGCCTACTGAGATTTTAAATCCTAGTAATACTTAGTCCGACCCGGGAATCGAACCCGAGACCCCTTGCCCGGCAGTAAGGCGGCAACGCAAATAGTGATCACTACTAGGACACCCGCGACACCGGAGGAGTTTACAAGCTCACTTGTAAACTCAACTTATTTTTAAGGGGTACTCCCTCCCGCTTGGATGAGGTGGGAGGGAGAGTAAACTAAGCTAGGTCGGCAAGGACGTAGGAGAATTGGCTGGGTATCCTTCTGGGCTTCTATTAACCTTTCTCACACGGCGAAACATATAACACAAACGTTGTTTCCCGCCGGTTTTAAAAATTTGGGATCAATCCAGTCGAAGCTGGCTAATTTATGTCAAAGTCCCACTGCTTTTCTCCTGTGTCGTGGATGCGTTTATTGGACGAACAACATAATGTTGACACTCCCGAATCCGGAACAACAATTTCTAGATCACACACAGAGTTGGTTCGTCTGCTGAATACCCAGCCACTGCTCCAACCGTGAGGTCTAGTAGTGTTTCCCTATTTCATTGTGTCGTTTCATGGGTTTACCTTCAATAGTTCCTATAGTAGGTACCTATAAATATATCTGCTTACGTCACAAAAGTTCTATGATTAATTAAACAACTCGTTTCACATCCAAGTAGGAAATTTAATTATTTATCAAAAAACGGTTGAAGTATGAAGACTACGATGTGTATTTGAATAGTTAATTGTTTTAAACAAGGAAATTAATGCAATACACATATTTAATACATCGTTTTTGGTTTTTACAATATGTAGCTATTATATTCCGGGTATTGTTTCAAGTTAGTAGACTCGTCATCATTGCATTATCAGCTAATGACTAAGGACATCGGTCTTGCTTGGAAAGTTGCAACTGGGCTAATAAAGTACTTAGGCACCTACCTATAACAATTAAACTTACGTGCGTGCGTAAAAACTGCGGTTTTCCGCGGTAAGGAAGTCGTGATGGATGTCGTGTGTCCTAATTAATTGGATGAAAACAAAAAGAGATTGGGTGGGAAAATTAGACTACAAGAACTAGAGATATCGGATGTGTTACGTTTTTTCTTTTCAGGATACTTTTGCGGGTTCCTGATCTTGAGGGGTTTTAATTTTAGGTGTGTAAGTTATTTTTTATATCATTAAAATACGTTGTCCGGGTTGTCCCACACTAGGAGTTTATCCTGTGTCTTGGGTGCGTTTATAAACTAGCTCTTAGCCTCTAGGCTCGAAGTGCAGAAGTAGGAACAGGGTGGTATTTTTTTGCTCTACACTGTAGATTATAAAATTTTCGAAATAAGTGGCCGTCTATTTTGGAACCCATGGCTACCAATGAATGCTGAACGAAATCTATAGCTATGGAAACGATTCATACGATAAAGTAAATGTATTTACCTCGTCGAGTACCGGTTTTGTAGACACAATTATAGAACAATAGGTTGCGGTCACCGGTGACCGCTTGGTGTTTGACAGTTTAAGTCTAATTGTATCTAAACTCAACATGAGAATCAATTAGGTACAAAAATGCAAACGGCTACTTAAGATACGGAATCGAACAATGATGATTTCCACTAGAACAAAAAAAAGAAAAAACCGTGTTTCTTACACAAACTCAGTAATATTCCGAATACTTACGATAAAAGTCTGGCTTGAATTTTATCTCTGTCGCAATGTAATTGGCTAAAGTATGCAACAGAATATTTTAATTATGGCAGCCCTAATAAATTAATATAAGTAGGTATCTAGAGGTATATACCTACAGTCGTGCAACGCATAGATTTTTAGGGTTAGGTAGGAACATTGGAAAGTCGTTCTGGGACCTGCCGCAATATAGTGGTAGGTCGAGGCCTGCCAGGTGCAGTGATTCCGCCAGGGCGTCCCGAGTCTCGGCCACAGGCAAAGGAGGAACACCGCAGTGGTTTTAGCCGGTAAGAGTCCGGCACACCCACACGTAGTCCCCACGACGTGGGAAATCCACGAGGATTTCCATCGCGTTATAAAATAAAGGTACGTTGGAAAGTAAAGAGGACAGGTAAAATAGAGAAGTGTCAATAGGGGGAGCACTATGATCTTTAATCATTTTAAATGCTATAAAAATCATCAAGTTCTTCAGTATTTAGGCACCCATTAGCTAGATATTTAACAAAAACATCCTTTTAAGAGTATTTAGTAACTGTAGTCTATATTTATTTATATACGTAGATATCTACTATGCTGAATTTCAGAGAGAGACTCATTATAATATCATGGGCAATTACTTTCAAACATTTTCATGTTAAATTAACTACGTTTTACAGGTAATTTAGGTACACGGGAAGTGTTACAGAAAAGTATTGTTTGATTGTCCTCTGATACGATTTTTTACTCCAACCGCAATAAATCAAATTGTGACGATAGATTGATTGAATGCAAAACAGTTGTAGATATTATGTCTCAATGCTTTGGCACTTAGAGGACGCCTTCTGAGAATTTATTAATTAGCTTAATATCTTCCTAGTTAACTAAGGTGCTGAGATAATTAGTGATGAATCTACCTCTATTAAATGTTTGATGCAAAAAATACCAACGACCATAGAATAAAATAAATTGATAGCGACACTAGTATCTAAAATAATAGATGAAAGTACTCAATATTTTTTTGTTTATTCAGCACACTTCGAATTTGAACTTGATTCAATCAGACCTTTTGTATATTTCAAGTCATTTACTTAACCCCATTCCCTCTATTCCACCATACAAAACTGACCTATTGATTTAAAACTCTCGACCTCCATAAATGAAGAGCGGTCAATAAATTTTTCTTATTTTCTATACGGAACCACAGCTTAGCTGTAGTGTTAAGTGTTTGATCATCGTTTTGTACCACATAGCTCTGGTATATAACACAAGTAACGTTGTTTTACAATCAAATCGCACTTTTGAATTAGTCAGTCTACGAGTGGTAGTGCTAAGGCGCAACGGTTCCAATTTGAACAATGCAATCGAAAATTCTTTTTATTTTGAGTTTGACTTTAGTCGCCGTCGCCCAATGCAAATGTTAGTTCATTCATGTTGTCAATTTCGTTATTTTTTTAATTGTGAATTAAATCATATTTTTTTAATGGTGATTGTGATGTTCGTCCTAATAAATTAGAAGTTCGTTTCAGTGATAAGGTTGTCGTGTAAACACATACGTACTCTAGTGGATGGCCACAATTCTCGACGTCTCCAAGTAGCCAAAGGGTCGATTCTAAATCAACCCGCTGCTGCAGAAATGAAAATGATGGTCAGTACCTATCTTTTTAAGCTTTTTAATCGTATGATTAGTATAAAACCGTTTAAAAACCGAATGCTTTTATAAGTCTTCAACGCTCCTTTTCAAATTAATAACACTACATCAGAAATAGCAATATTTATTCAAATGCACGATGACTATTTTTGGTGGTAGACAGGTGTTAATATGTTTTTATTTCTTCTTTATCGTTGGGTTCATAATGTAATACTCACTTTTCACTACTGATATTATGAATCCCATTTATTTAAATAAAACGTTGCCCCCGTGTAGTATTTTCTTCTATGTCTTGTGTGTTTACTAATATACAATTTCATATACACATGACACCCAGACCAGGGGCCGCCTCAGACTACGTTGGGGCCCTTTGGCACACAATAACTCGGGGCCCTTTTGGAATATTTTTTTAACGCTGCCCCACACTAGGACTTTCTTCTTAATCTTCGGTGCATTTACAAAAATACAAGTTCACATACATGTGTATGTGCCGAAACATTAATTTGTGTGTCACAAATAATTTGCTCCGTGCGGGAATTAAAACCGCTACACATTGCTGAGTAGCCGGTTGCCGCGCAACTTATTGCGGGAGCCCCTGAGTATGGGGGCTCTGGGCATGTGGCCCGAGTGGCCCTTATGGTAAATACGGTAATAACGCAGACTTCTGGATCATACAAAAAATTGTTCCGTTGCGTGAATCCAACCCGTAGCTGGTTGCAGCTGATTGCCGAGGTACTGAGCCAACGGCGTCTTATCATTCTTATTACGATTTACTCGTTTGTCGAAAATGCATTTACACACAAATCTGGGTTCCCACTGCTAAAATGTCTAAAATGGCTGCATCCACCCTTGTGCTTGTTTGTGTGCATAAATCTTATTAAATAAATAACATAGGAAACATTTATACTGAGTATTTTACATAGTCCCTTGGTGTCTAATCTGTTTAATTCTTCATTCTTTTGTTTCCAGTTATGGGATGAAGAGTTGGCCAAAAAAGCGGAGAAATGGGCAATAAAAGACCATAATTACCACAATCCGGACAAGACTTTACGTAAGTACCTAGATCTCACTACATAGCATAAAACAAAGTCGCTATCCGCCGTCTGTCTGTACCTATGTATGCTTAGATCTTTACAACTACGCAACGGATTTTGATGCGGTTTTTTTTAATAGATACTTTGATGTTATGGAAGGTTTATGTGTAGGTACCTATAATACATGCATATTGCACCCGTGCGAAGGCGCGGGTCGCTAGTTATTGTGTGAACTGGATATATTCCTTCTCCAATGATATACCCAGATTTTTAAGGGAGAAAATTGTTCATTTCCCTGGGACGCACTACATCGAACTTCTATGATGTTTCTTTTGATTCGTTGCTACTCTAGATCCTAATTTACATGAGTTGCAGTGGTTGAAAAGTAGAGGCGAAATATATGCAATTTGTCTTTATATCAACTTCAGTGCCTACATTGTAAGTACGAAAAAACATACCTATATCTAAAATCTAGACTATCTATGTATATAACACACAATTTTCGCCAGTATTATTGTTTTGTCAATGCGGGCTGAATGTCAGGACGAATAAAATTTATCAATGATAAATCAATATCACGGGCAACGGTACGGTCTCGTGTTTAATAGGTACCCAGCACTGTTGTTTGAGTGAAATGGGGAAACTCGGGTGATTTTAAAGGTCTGACAGCTAGTCCCCTTCGTCTTCCCAACATGAAGTGGCTCCATGAGGATTTTCCTTCCAACTTGTCAAATAATAACGAAGTACCTAGGTACATCCTATAGTTCCCTTTAATATATTAAAAATTAACTAAATAGGTACCGTAAAAAGCCTGTAAGTACCTAATGTTACATACATACTAAAAATTAATTTAGAATAAAAGTACCTAAGTATGATAGCAGTGTTAATCTTATTTAATTAAAAGAAATAACGTCCGACTTAAAAATAAATGAATCGGTTTACTTATGAAAGTGATTTGATACCGTTAAGTGAAATGTATGTCAAACAAAATGCTTGTCAATTTGACTGTGTTAGATACGTATTCTTCAAACTTAAAAAAAACTTCGACACAATGAAATCTTAAAGGAGGCAATGGGGCTACCATGCTAGGAGTTAAAAGTTAAGAACGATTCATTTTTTTATTTTTTTTGTGGAACTAGTATTTGCCCAATCACGCTACGAATAAGTTGATGCTCAATTATTGAGTTTAGGATCCTATTAATTTGTATGATAACCAGAGTAATTGTGTTCAGTCAGTGGCTACTTCAGGACGACTGAACCGACTTAGAATTTTTTTATGAAAAAGGTTGTCTACCTCAGGTCAATCTATGAATTTCTTTGTTTGTGATTTGGTAGTGATGTTGATTAGAAGATCGGTCTTTGATTTTGTCTTTACTTCTGATATTTTCTCTTCTATCTTCCCTGTGATCTTGAGCTTCTCTAATCTATCAGTTTTTTGTTTGCCATAAGTCTAAAGTAGGAGAGTGTCCTTCGGAGACAAATTGTAGATAGTCTCTTCGTAGTGATGCGAATTATTTGAGAATGGAAAATTGAATATACCTAATTATTAATACACTTCACAATCAAGAGCAAGTAACTGTTTGGAACATTTTTCACAAACACCATTATCCTATAAGCATAATTTTTGTTCAAAATGTATTTTTGTTTCATTTTGTTCATTCTGATAATGTGACACATAACAAAGTCACATTATCAGAATAAAAACGTAAACTATTGTAAAGTAACTGCATGGTATTATAATGATAATTATTTTGTAATTACGTAGGTAGGCAAGTTGGAAACGTAACAAGAAACTTACTTATTTACAAGATTATTAAGTTTTTGTAAGCAATATGACGCTTTAACCAACATCAATACCATCTTATGTGGAGGTTATTAGCCTATTAGCCTACAACAAAATTTTAATGGACTGCCTCAAAATTTTTAATAGACTGTTTTCCTTGTATTTTCTACTCAAAGTTCTTCTTCTTTGTTTGGAATTTGAAAAACAATAAACAACCGCGAAGTAAAATACCAATTTGTACGTTTATTCAATTGGTCAATTGATGGGCAAGTCACGTACAAAAGTTATTATGAACCTCTTACCTATGTCCATACTTGGAAGTTTATTATAGCTATTTTCTTTGTTTTACAATAATATTTCTTTTTGTTTGAGAAATACCTATGCCTAATTGTCTAATATAGTTTTAGTTTAACAATGAAAGGATGCCAATGATGCCATAACTATTATGGCATCATTGGCATCCTTTCATCTCTAACTTTTGTTATTGTAACTTGGTATCTATTAGATATTATTCGTGTTTACTTTTCTATTCCGGTCGGCCTCTTCTACAAAATATGTACCTATAGATAAGTGTGGGAGAGCCATGCTTCGATACGAATGGGCCCGCCCGACCGGAGTGATACCACGGCTTCACAGACAACCGACATGAAACAACGCTTGCATTGTTTCGTCATGTGAGTGAGGTTACCAGAGGCCCAATTACCCTCTCCCTAATCTCCCCTATACCGAATCTCAAATATCCTGAAATTCCTAAATCCTAAAAGGCCGGTAACGCACTTGTAATAAATACTTCTGGTGTTTCAGATATCCATGGGCGACGCCGATTGCTTACCATTAGTGATTCGTCTGCCCGTTTACCGGCTAATCCTATAGAAAAAGAATTACTAAATACCCTTTTTATTTCATTACATTATTCATTTTGGGACTAGAGTAACTAGATAGATGGTCTAAGTTTCAAATGTTGTTTCGGTAAAAAAAACGACAAGCGGGTTAGTTTGGCCCTAGTCATATTTCCTGATGTTCCAACCGTTCCAGGGGAATGTACCTAATTCTTTTTAATAAAGACCTTATCGTAGCAATGAAGAACACGAAAAAAAGGATTATTCAATTTAGTCAAGTAGTTCGGGAGTTATGTGCGTAGGTACATAAGATACTGTAGTACATAGGACTCCGTGAACGTGTACTTATTATAGGAGAAGGAGACAGAAACTACCAATTTAACATAGAATAAAAGGCTTATAATGTTATGTTAATTTCAGCCTCTGGCAGATTTCTGACGGGTGAAAATTTGTATTGGTACTCAACAACCAATCACAAATACAACTTGGACCTTGAAAAGGGTCTGGATTCCTGGTTTTCCGAACACGTCAACTTCACCTTCGGTCCTTTAACAAACGCGATGTTCGATCGGAACAGACCTCATGATATTGGACATTACACTCAGGTATCATGCATTACATACATACTTAGGTTTAAAATTAGCATCCAATTGCTGCAGCGGGAAAACTACGATTTCTTGTGCCTAGAATTAGGCCTTTTTAAAACTGAAATTTTTTTTCGTACGCAATATTTTTATTGCTCATTTGATGCAATGTTTAACTTTATTTCCATAGCATTTGAACAAGTTACATAAAACCCTTACGATACATGATGACCTGGTTGAATGCGAATATGCAACATTGTGTCTGTGACTGTCGTGTGTCACCGCCTTGAGCAAGTGTGGTGATTAATCCTCAAACTTCTCCATGCGAGAAGAGACCTTTGCTCAGCAGTGACCATGTATACGGTGATGATGTGATAATAATACTGGTCTGCATAATTTCACTTTTTTTAATTCCTAGCATTTTTTCATAGGACTATGCATATTGAGTATAATCTTTAAAGAAATGAGTACGTCTATCATATCTAGCTTGTACGTAGTCTGTTAACAAATTTGAATAATTTGATCATTTTAACATATTTTATTGCTTTAGATAATAAAGTACTTATTCCATTTACTATATTTTTACAAATTAATCAATAAATTTCAAGTTTAGTTATCTTTATATAGCATTTTGAATTGATTCTTTAACATTGCGTCATAGCTGAGATATATGGCAGATCGTTTAGTACCTACTGATTTTTCAAAACGATATAATTCCAGGAATTTGTCACAAAATCTAGACGTGTACTTTCTTCGAGTTTATTATTTAAGCTGGGTAAATTTCATGTTGTATATTGTAATTAATTTCTATCTCGTACTTACTCCCTCAAGAATTATAATTATAAAAAATCTAGCAAAATATGAATGGCAAATATCTTTTCCAGATGGTGTGGGCAGATAGCATTTACCTAGGTTGTGCTATGACACAAACGTTCAAAGACCAATGGAACAAATTCTACGTCGTGTGTAACTACGGGCCGGCGTAAGTTGCATTACTGTATTGCGTGTAGTGTGTAGCCACAAATTTTGTTGCGCTTAATGTTGGTACCTATATGCATATTAAACACCGTATATTTCGATTTATCTTCTCTTCTAATAGTATCCTCTGATTTATTTTGTTGCGGGATCCGAGATAGTTATTCAAGTCCCTGGGACTTCAGTGTTCCGATGTTTTCCTGGTTATATCTACTATAGATCCAGGCTATTCTGTTAGATGTCAAATCGAACAGGAGTTGCAGCGGTATTGGGAGACTGCGGGGCTTGTCCCATATTAATGAAATTGAACACCCATTTTTATTTTTCTATAATAGGTACCTATTGGTGTTCGAACCACCAAAATTGAAAGAGGTAACATAGAATAGATATTACTCTACCTATTGTATTAAAAATGTCTTACAAACATGTGTGCGTTTATCAATTTTACTTACAACAAATTTAAAAAAAACCGATGTTTTTGGGGAACGTAATTTTAATGGGATTAGATGCTTGTGGTAGGTACATATATTTTTCGAAAAATTTTGGTTATTTGGTTGGCTACCAATCGTGCATCTCATGAATAATAACATTACCTAATACTAAGTATTTAGTTTTAGCAGTAAAATTATGCTTTCAATTTCAGAGGGAATTATAAACGCGAAAAACCGTACCGAGTGAGTGGAGGCCCTAGTAAAAAATTAATATGTGGCACTAAAGACTGTTCCAGACCCTATGGACCGAAGTGTAAAAAATAATTATAAAATACCAGTGGTGTACTATACTGCTCGGGGCCCGTGGCAAATGAACTGAATGAGCCCCTCTTCCCAATATAAAAAAAAAATAGTTCAGATGAGAATCTCAGGACTGGGGCCCCCTCCCGGCTCGGGGCCCGTGACATTTTGGCGACTTGCCACCCTGTAGTTACGTCCGTGTCGACCACGAAAATTGAAATAAATATTTAATGCCAATGTATTTATTTAGAGTTTAAATGTGGGATAGGATGTCTAGACAAGTGCAAACTATTTAGAAATAGTTAACTCCTTTCTATAAAAAAAATAATTAGGTAACAATTATTTATCACTAACTTATTTTATTACCTACCTATACTGAAGGCAAATGTTTTACAACAAAACCGCTTATCTAGACTTCCTAGCTTATGTTAAGTCTTATTTATATTTAACTGAAAGTCGAATAATTCGGAATAAGTCTTGTATTATACCTACAGTATAATACAATAATTGGTATTGGTAGCTGTAACTTTTTTTCGTAGACTATCTGTTTAATTAAACCCCTAACGTTGACTGGTACAGAATGCCATATGGCATTAAGTTCGCCTTACGTAGGTACCTACCACTATTTTATTGTATTGTGGACATGAAAAGTGAAATTAAATAAATAAATAATTTAAGTAATGTTATATACAATTGTTTTTATTTTCACCTTCTTTTTGCGTATCTGTTTTGTGACTTGATATGGGTTTTCTGTGTATTCAACTTGCTTTACTGATGCTGCCGTTATCGGGCCATTCAAACAATTTTCACAATGCAGCAATTCACAACGTTAGAAAATATAAGAAAGCTCGAAAACAGTATCTACTTAAGAACTTACCTACATAATGCCCACAAATAGTTACTAGATTAAAATATCTCTACTAAATTACCAAATAAATTGAACCAATTATTATACATACACATTCATTGCATAATTGCATATTGGATACCTTCTTGGGCACAAATCTAAATCCGATATTCTTCAGTACAAAATCTTTAAGTTACCCTTTAAGTACCTACTCTTTAAACCCAGAAAGTGTCTACACTTTACCTTTGTGTCTACCTCTAGGTAGACAAAGTTATACTGAGCCTCTGAGGACTTAACGGGTTGCCGGGGCTCCGGCTCTAAGTGCAGGAGTAGGAACGGGGGGTTTTAGTCAGTAAGAGTGGCGAGAGAAATCGTAGGATGATTTGCCCCCTCAAAAAAAGACAATTTTAAAGTACAATAGGTATAGATAGGAATAGTGGGACTTACACTTTTTTCTTTTTATCATTGTCAAACAATAAATAATAAATGGGGGAATCCTCAAACATAATCAACTACTTAACATCATGGGTACGAACCGATACGACCTTCAAACCTTCAAGAAAATAGTATAGTCATTTTAAAAGGTTACTCCTCTGGTGTTCCGGGTGTCCATAGGCAGCGCAGATCGCTTACCATCAGGTGACAATCCGTAGATAATTATGCTCGTTTGCCTCCTATTCCATAAAAAAGTGGGTATCTAAGCTTTGTTTTTTATAAACAACATCCATTTACACGTTCAAAATCAAGTGACATTTTATCGTGACAGAAATGACACTAATTGCCCCATCGCCCCATCATCAGCATTGTCGATATCACGCAAGTCGATGGGGAAAATTAACTGATATAGGTAGATAATTAACAAGAATTCCTTTAGTGGCAATGACATAAATGATGGTATTGATTTACAAAGAGTTATCAATTGCGATTGCGTTAACTTAATTAGGTAAATAACTGTTGTTTACTTATTTAACTAGACGTCATTACGGTGATCCTGATGCAAAACTAGTAGGTCCTACCTACGGCATAGGGATTAACTCAAACACACAGGTCCTTTGCGTTAGAATTAATGAAATAAAAAAAAATGTAAACGTGGGGCGGTGCGGTGGCCGGGCAAGCGGCTGCCGCGCATCATGTCGCGTGGGCAATTGGTGTGTGTGTGTGATCAACAAACTGTTGTTCGGGGTTTGAGTGTCAACTGGAATGTTTGTAAACGCACCCAGGAAACAAGAGAAGATCCTAGTGTGGGGCAACGATAAAAAAGATTGTACAGGAACAGAACTAAGTACTAAGTTGTGGCCTGTAGGCACCCAATACCTAGAGACGATAGATCGATAAATATTTTAAATGAATAGGTTTTTTACTACACCACAGATGGGACTTACTAATCTTATACATTCCAGAAAAAAGGCTGAGGTATATATACACTAGCCATTTAAACGAAACGACTAAGCACAAAAAATAAACTTAGGAAAGTACTTCGATTGCTACACCATATTAATTTCATTAAGTAGATTTTAATACGATTAATCAATAATTTATCATAATTTTCGGCTATCGTGAAACGAAGTCGGCGGCACGATATTTTGTTCTTGTGTCGTACAAAATTATCGCAAAATCCGTACTGCATAACTACTAATGATAGATAGTTAAAGTACATATGTACATACATGTGTACAAAGGATGTTTCTTAACTTATAAATGGACATGGGCAATAGGGTAGATGCCTAATTTTTATTTTAATGTCCGTCTGGTAGATTACTTTAAAACACTATACACATATTTTTTATTTTCTTACAAAAACAAATAGTTTCGACGGTATATTGATTTGAAATGTCGCGTTACGTCACTTCTATGTACATTTTATACGTACCTAGAAATGACGTTTTAGCCCCCACTCCTAACCTTTCATTCGTTTTATCTAGGTACTATTTTAGTATACAACAAAATAAAAAAATACCCTATGTGTCTAAATATTTTCGTTGCCTAACTTACGGACTAAATAGATTTTTAATTTTCGTACCCCGTCATCATCCCAATTGGGCATGCTATGGATGTGGTCACGAATGAAAATCGTTACGGTTAAATGGGGTTTGAGCGGCGAAAAGTAACAGAAGAGGGGTGAATCGATACTATGAAAAATTTCCTTATATCTATTCACACCTCTTCTGTCCCTATTCTCCTCTCGATGGTACTTGATTTTCTTTTGAAAAAGTTAAGCGAATGTTACAAATGTGTTACGAGTGAACTCTTCTACTCTTTTTTTAAGACTTAGGACTGATGCTCAGAATGCAAAATCGGGTGGACCCTTCTTTATTTATGACTGGAGGATACTTTCAAAATGCGTTACATTTTGGCCAAAAATACTAGGGAGCACTCTTAACTCACTAAAACCACCCTGGTATTACTATCACCCAGATGAGGGGCACATGCTACTCTAAATAGATCAGCTGTGAAGTGTGTGTGACACTGTGCAACGTCTTACAGCTCACACTAAAAAAGGGGAAAAGGGAATTTTACATAAGTAGGCCCTAAATATGCGCCGAGGAAGACTTAACGGGTTGCCGGGGCTCCGGCTCAAAGTGCAGGAGTAGAAACGGAGTGGTTTTTAGTCAGTAAGAGTCTGATACTCCCTCTCGCCTCACCCGGACGGAAGAAGCCATTGGATGATTTTACCCCATCAAAAAAAATGCCCTATATATGCAGTTTCATACCCACTTTGGAAATCGATTTAAGTAAATAGTCCTAAATGAGCATGATATCGGATACCGAGTTAAAATAAAAAAGCATGCTGTACAAAATATTTTGATAAGTATGTACCTATCTACTTAGAATATCTTAATCACCTTGATTGATAAGGGTATTTCGATTTGTTAATCGCTTAAAAGATATCACAATTAGGCTATCCAATATAGCCATAGTGGATGGCAAATGTGTTTAATAATTATTTATTAGAAACTGTAATAAAAATGGTAAGTAAACATGTTTATTAATCTATACATATAATAAAATTGTAGAAAAGTGCTGTCTGTACATTGAAAATAAAAATAAAAAATATAGCAGGGGCTATTGTTATGTTGATGTCGAACCCAAAAATGTAACTAACTTTTTTTTTGTCTGTTTGTCTGTTTGTCTGTTCACGCTAATCTCAGAAACGGCTGATCCGAGTTGCATGCGGTTTTCACAAATGTATTGCTGTATGCTTCAGTTATGCTTTAGTGTTTGTTTCATGTCAATCGGTTCATAAATAAAAAAGTTATGTCAAATTAAAGAATCACGTCGAACACTATTCTATGCTTATACATACATCTATTCTATACATCTATATCTTCTATCTATCTATCTATCTATATAAAATTGTAGTTGTAGTATATAATAAAATTGTAGAAAAGTGCTGTCTGTACATCTATCTATACATATTATAAAACTAGCTGTGCCCGCGACTTCGTTCGCGTGGAATAGTGACTATGAGCAGCGTTTTTTTTTTAAATATATACTTATTTTTATTTTAGATTTGGATCATAATCACAGTCATTTTGGGTAGCTAAAAAACCTACTTTACTGTAATGCTTCTCTATATACAATATTAGACGTATGGCCATCGGGGGTGAAAGCATACAGGCTGCTGGGATTGCTAACACTGGACAGAGCCACATACAATTGACCGTGCGAAAAACAGCTGTTACTTAGATCTACACCCACAACTTTTAGAGTCTGACCTTAAGCTTTATTAATTATCATGGCGAAACATAGGCTCACTGGAAACTGAATTCGTTTAAAACTAAACGGAAAATTGTTTGGAATGAGAGGAATCCGAGGAATAAAAAACTATCACCTTTTCCGCACCCTGTTAAATATATATATATATATATTTATTAATATATATATAAATATATATATATGTATAGATAGATAGATATATATATATATATATTTATCTATCTATCTATACATATAATAAAATTGTAGAAAAGTGCTGTCTGTACATTGAAAATAAAAATAAAAAAAATAGCAGGGGCGACTCAGTGATCAACTGGGCGGCAATAAACTGGGCCACGTGGACCAGTTGTACATAATTAATTATGCCTACTATTTTTGTGGCCAACTGGGCCGAACGCGCTTTGATTTTGCGGACGTGATTTTATTATTTAATTTGCTGTGGTTAAGTAGGCCGACAATAAAAATTTAAGGCAGTTTGGCAAAATAAATTTGTCAAAAGGTAAATTGTGTTGGGACTTTGAGAGGAAAACAAAACATCATCAATCAATGTATATATTTCAAAAATCAACAAAATGTAGTTGTATAGACAAAGCTTAGCTTACAATAAAATGTTTTATATAACATGTAAATAATTTTTCTTATTAATCTAAGTTTTAAAATAAGGAATATAATTTTTAAAAAACAGTACTGCAATCTAAAATTGACATATACACGATAAACATTCATATAACACAATACAAATAAAATTGGTTAATCCTAAAAATCACAGATCAGTTCAGTATAATTTTAATAGAACTACCTTAGCTTAATATAATTTAAGTTTCAATTCAAAAATTATGAGCATAACAGGATACAACATTGATTTTTTAATAAAAATATTTAAAATCACAGATCGGTTTTGTACAACAATTATTAAAATCTTATAATTAATAAAAAAATCACAGTTTAAGTAATTTCCAATTTTAAAATAAAATCATAAAACAAGGCGCTCTATGCATAAATCAATATTAATGTCCCCTCTAATAAATTCCTCAATCGTCTGCGATATATGTCGGTCTATTTCTTGGGTTTCTGGAAGTTTTTTTCTAATACTAGTTCCGTTGGTATATAAAACTTCATAGTAATTGTTTTCCTTTTCAAGTATTGTTAAAAAATGCGCAATGTTTTTTGGTTTACTTGAAATTTTTTTATTTAAAATCGAATGCCAATTTTCAATCATATTTGTTGTTCGATGCAAATGATTACTACACCATTTGTCTGCAAAGAATGACTTATCATTCAACCACGTTTGCACAAAGTAATCGTTAAATAGCACGACATTTTTGTTTGTAGGACATTGTGCCATTATAGAGGTATATAGCCAAGCATTGTCTATAGCCTCTCTAGGCAAATGAGCCATAACAGTGCATCGTTTAACATGTTTTCTGGCTAATTTTGATTTTGTGATATTTAACTCATCGGCTTTTCGCCACAAGCTTTGCGCAAAATGAAAATAGCAGCCATTGATTTTAGTCTTAGGGAAAACATGTTTAATAGCAGACATAGCTGCTTGTTCAAAGTCAAGTATAAATAATTGGGGTGAAAATTGGGGAATTTGACTTTTTATTAATTTAAACATAGTTATGTACGTATTTTTGTTTTTGTTCGGCAGTAAGGCATAAATAATTGGTATAATATTATTGTATGTGTCATTACTACCTAAATCTACATGTAAACTATATAATTGATTAAATGGTTTTAAACAAAATTTGAACGTCCCATCACATAAAATTGTTAAATTTGGATTAGTTAATATTTTTCTACAATCTCGATTAGCGAAAATTATAATTTTACTGGGTCCATTACTGTAATCAGCTAATAAAAAATGTTGATATTTTTCGGGCACAATTATTTCTTTAATAGAATTAAAACATATTTTTTGTACACCAAGTGATTTATTTCTTTTACGATGGAGCTTATGCTTAATATTTTCCAATGTAGGTGTTTTTTTTAATAAAATCAATGCCACTATCCACGAGTCCCGCAACAGTTTCCCGGTAAGCTCTTGGAATTGAAATAGTATTATCAGACTTGATTTGTTCACAGCACTTGTTAAATTGTATTTCTAATTCGTTTGAAGCAAAATCCGGCTCGCAGTCATGTTTGTCATCCCGTGTAATAGTATTATTATTGGCAATAATTAATTTAGCTTTACATTTTTTTCTTTTAGTGCAATTCCAAACACAGGAACCATCTTTATTTCGCCTTTTCTCATGGTATCTATGGCCTGCACGAAGAAGCACTCGTTTGCCTCGTTGCGATGTTACTATTTGCCACTGGATACAATTTTGTGAATTTGATGGCCCTGGTTCACCTGTAAATATTTTCATGGCATCTATATAAATAATATAGGTATATATATATATATGCATCAGCGGCGGCAGCCTAATTACACATTACGCTACTAATATGAACCCATTTCTTATAAAAGCCTTTTGAGTTTTGCTGGATGATAAAAATAATTCTAGTAATTTGAAATCTAAATTGCTAGTAATCTTAAAATATGTGCATACTATAGCGCATACTATGTGCAACAAAACTTTTATATTAAAAGTAATGTTAAGCAAAGCAGAAGTATATTCTTCATCAAAAAGGTCGTATTGTAGAGTATTGCACAAATCAAAAATATGTTATCGCAATTATTGTATAAATCTAGTTATCCAAAAAAAAAGAAACACTAAATTTAGAGTAATCAATTAAGCGCTATAAATAAAGCATATATTTTTACATAAGCACAAATAATGTAAAATATACTTGGATAGTAAAACTGTGAAATTACTAAAATTATAACCGTAAAACATTCTTAGTAATTCTTAAAAATGTAATAACGACGCCACAAAATGGCGGCCGCCAATAAGAGCAGATATAGCTTCTTATTGAAATTTCTTTAACGTAATGAATGAAGTTTGTGATATTATTTTATGCTAAGAATATGTAATTATATAAATCTTACCTCCACTATGTTCCATTATTTACACTCTCCACGCTGAATAGCATCAATGATATATAAAATTATCAAAAACACATTCACGCCACAGGAACATGAACCAGACTGCCGGCAAAGGGCAGCGCAGGCGCGCGCGTCCCATTCCCATGATACAATAGTAGAAAGAGACAAATATATCGGGACCTTGTTGCCGTCTTACTTCTTTCATTGTAATCTGAGTCTTGTAGTAGCTTTGTTTATTTTCAAAGAAAGCGCACTCTACTTTCGTAACGGCTGTAGATACTGTATTTAAGTAAAAACAAAATGGTACCTACAAGGTAAATATTTATTCTATTTGAAATTACTGAAACAATCTGTATCTGACTGTACTGTATACTTTCGGCCCACTTAACCACAGCAAATTAAATAATAAAATCACGTCCGCAAAATCAAAGCGCGTTCGGCCCAGTTGGCCACAAAAATAGTAGGCATAATTAATTATGTACAACTGGTCCACGTGGCCCAGTTTATTGCCGCCCAGTTGATCACTGAGTCGCAGGGGCTATTGTTATGTCGATGTCGAACCCAAAAATGTAACTAACTTTTTTTTTGTCTGTTTGTCTGTTCACGCTAATCTCAGAAACGGCTGATCCGAGTTGCATGCGGTTTTCACAAATGTATTGCTGTGTGCTTCAGTTATGCTTTAGTGTTTGTTTCATGTCAATCGGTTCATAAATAAAAAAGTTATGTCAAATTAAAGAATCACGTCGAACACTATTCTATGCTTATACATACATCTATTCTATACATCTATATCTTCTATCTATCTATCTATCTATATAAAATTGTAGTTGTAGTATATAATAAAATTGTAGAAAAGTGCTGTCTGTACATCTATCTATACATTTTATAAAATTGTAGAAAAGTGCTGTCTGTACATTGAAAATAAAAATAAAAAAAATAGCAGGGGCTATTGTTATGTCGATGTCGAAACCAAAAATGTAATAAACTTTTTTTTTGTCCGTTTGTCTGTTTGTCTGTTCACGCTAATCTCAGAAACGGCTGATCCGAGTTGCATGCGGTTTTCACGAATATATTGTTGTATGCTTCAGTTATGCTTTAGTGTTTGTTTCTTGTCAATCGGTTCATAAATAAAAAAGTTATGTCAAATTAAAGAATCACGTCGAACACTATTCTATGCTTATACATACATCTATCTATATCTATTATATATAAATATATATATATATTTAACAGGGTGCGGAAAAGGTGATAGTTTTTTTTCCTCGGATTCCTCTCATTCCAAACAATTTTCCGTTTAGTTTTAAACGAATTCAGTTTCCAGTGAGCCTATGTTTCGCCATGATAATTAATAAAGCTTAAGGTCAGACCAGACTCTAAAAGTTGTGGGTGTAGATCTAAGTAACAGCTGTTTTTCGCACGGTCAATTGTATGTGGCTCTGTCCCGTGTTAGCAATCCCAGCAGCCTGTATGCTTTCACCCCCGATGGCCATACGTCTAATATTGTATATAGAGAAGCATTACAGTAAAGTAGGTTTTTTAGCTACCCAAAATGACTGTGATTATGATCCAAATCTAAAATAAAAATAAGTATATATTTAAATAAAAACGCTGCTCATAGTCACTATTCCACGCGAACGAAGTCGCGGGCACAGCTAGTCTAAAGTAAAAATAAGTATATATTTAAATAAAAACGCTGCTCATAGTCACTATTCCACGCGAACGAAGTCGCGGGCACAGCTAGTGTTACATAAATTTATTGTGCTTCCTGATTTTTAATCTGTAAATTAGATAGGTGTTAGATTAATCCAAGATATATAGAAGAAGATGCGATAAGTACGTGATAAGTACCTAAATGTTAAAATATTTGGAGGTTGCATGCTGATCTAAAATTTTCTTTGACTTTCTTTTATGTTGTAGAGTAGGTACCTACATATTTTATGTGCAACTTATTCTTGAAAGAAATTAATGTGCTTATTCGCATCGGATTTTTTTTTGCAATAAAGACGTTCCGATAATATTTGTGCAAGGAAAATGAAAAACTAAATTAGCAATTACCAAATACAAATTAATTAAAGCCGAAGATCAAACACATTACAAAGCTATTAGTGAGACCTACATAATATGTGTCTGTATCCAGTAGTGGATAGAATCTAGATAATTAGATAAGAGATTAGATTCAACCATGTAATTTATACATGTGTAAATAAATATTTTTCTTTCAACTTTTTCAGAGGGTCCCTTTACTACTCCTAAGTCTATTCGCCGCGTCATGGGCAGAAGAACAAGTGGCCAGAGAGCCCAGGGTTGTGGAGATGACTATAGGAGTAGACATGAAACCCCCTGAGGAGTGGGACAGTCTACCTACGAGGAATGTCTTCGTCAGCTGGATGCGCATACCACTAGATCACTTTGACCCTCATAACTCCGATAATTTTCATATGGTAAGTTTAATTTCTTCATTTCCTTTTTTATGGAATAGGATGGCAAATAGTGCCCATGGGCACCTGCGAAACCAGACGAGTTACAAATGCCTTTTGATATAATTGAAGAGGAATTATTGTGGACGCAAATGCAATTAAAAACTTGCTTGATCAGGCGTTTTTATTAAATGTAATAAAAAAGATATAAACTCTTTTTTTATTGTAGAGATTCATGTTCAACGAAGAATTCTTTGGAGGCGATGGATCTCCGATATTCATCCTAGTTGGTGGAGAGTGGGACATCGACCATCGTTGGTTGCTGACTGGCAATATGTACGAGATGGCCCGAGAGAACAAAGGATACCAGATATACACTGAACATCGCTATTATGGAGCAACTAAAATTTTCCCGTAAGTTGAAAACCATGGAAAGTTTAAGAAAAGCTGTTGGTATAACTTTTGTCATAGTAAGCTATTAAAGGCTGAAAAGGCAGAAATAAATAGCTTTCTTGTGGAGAAGATCAAGGCAAGTTTGAAACGCTAAGCCCCTAAAAACTCATTTTCTAAGAAAATAAGATCACGTTAAGCCTTGCGGACTAAATAACCACTAAATTCATACTGCTTTTATAACAGGAATATACCATCGTTTACTTTTCGTAGATACCCATGTACTACTATTTATATCTTCTTACAGTGAGTTCACTGCTGAAAACTTACGTTTCTTGAACATTGATCAGGCGCTCGCTGACCTTGCGTATTTCATAGTAGAGATGAAGAAACAGGCGCGCTTTGCTAACAGCAAAGTGATATTGTACGGAGGATCATACGCTGCTAACATGGTGATGTGGTTCAAGAAGCGTTATCCTCACTTGGTGGTCGGCTCCGTTGCGTCCAGTGGACCGATCCTAGCCAAAGTTGATTACACTGGTTTGTATTTTTATACCGCTATTCAATATTAGCGAAAAATATTATCCATTTTATATAATCGAGTCCATCCAAGTTGGGAACAAAATGTAAGTAAGGCTGAGTCTAATCAATAAGCCTTATCATACATAATAATCACCTGCTAAGCCTACTCACATGTGGATTTATTACGTGGACAAAGAGATAGAACCTCCAAACATTGATCTCAAAGCCAATCCGATAAAGCAAAGAACAAAAATTTATATATTTGTTATTAATTTCAGAATACTTGGAAGTAGTACATGAAGCTTTTTTACTGGAGGGAGGAGAACAGTGCATATCACACATTCGACGAGGAATAGATGA